>VZQC01003683.1:201251-765458 GCA_009823505.1 Rhizomys pruinosus | reverse complement strand
CTCCTTTAAAATCTGTAACAGAGATTGAGAGTAAAGCTATTAAACCTCTCTCTCTCTCTCTCTCTCTCTCTCTCTCTTTCTCTGTCTTGCTTTCCCTCTCTTGGGTTTATTTGTATTTGTGAGTGCTATATGTATTTTGGGGGGTGTACGTCATTATATGCATAAGTATGCATGTCCGAAGGCTCCTGTGAGGAGGACATGAGGTCTTCTGCTCTAGCACTCTCTGGTCCCTTCCTTCCACTGTGCTTTGGTTACAGGTTTATGCCTGTCTTTTAAATGGCTACTGAGTATTCAAACTTGGGCCCTCGTACTTGTACAGCAAGCACTCTTATCCACTGACCTATCTCAACATCCCCCAAACTACATGGGTTTTTTTTTGTTTGTTTGTTTGTTTGTTTGTTTGTTTTTGACAGGGTCTCCCAACTCCCAACCCACTTAGAACTCACTATGTGGATCAGGCTGGCCTCAATTTTACAGAGATCTCCCTGCCTCTGCCCCTGAAGGGTTGATATTAAAGGTGCATCCACCATACCCAGATTGAAACTACATGTTTTGGCGAAGCCTGCTCTTCAGGAACTTTTTGTTTTTTTTTTTTTTGTCTATTTGAGACAGGGTCTCCCTGTAGCCCTAGCTGGCCTGGAACTCACTTTGTACACCAGGCTGGCCTTGAACTCACAGAGAACCGCCTGCCCCTGCCTCTCTAATGCTGGGATTAAAGGCACGTGCCACCATGCCTGGCCCCATGAGGAATATTTTTTACATTTAAAGTTTCTATTTCCAGTGATTTCATACCACAAATATCATATATAACCAGTCATATTTAAAGAAACTTCCCATTAATTTTAATAAGTAGAATACATTCTTTATTTAATTTTTTTAAAATTTTATTTATTTCTGTATGTGTATGAATGTACTGTCTGCATGCAGGTTTGTGCACCCATGTAGTGCAATACCGCGGAGGTCAGAAGAGGGTGTCGGATTCCCCTGGAATTGGAGTTCTCTTGGAATTGGAGTTTCGGACGGTTCTCAGCCGCCATGTGGGTGCTGGGGATCGAACCCGGGTCCTCTGTAAGAGCGGTCAGCGCTCTTAACCACTTGGCCATCTCTCCAGCCCCCATTCTTGTCATTATATGAATCAGTTCCTACCAGAATCTCAGGATATGTTCCTGTCAGCTCTTACTTTATTTCATCCAAATGTGTGATTAGACTGAAATCCCATCTCTAGAACAAAAACCCACAGTATTAAGTGCTGCAAGTATAGGCTTCATAGGTTTCTCTTCATACCTGTTGATTGCAACTAAAGCCCTGAGTCAAGCATGTGATCATTAAGAGTTTGCACAGTGCATTTATAATACTGAAGTGGGGAAGATTCTTATCTCAACTATTTCAAGAAAGATGATTGCTACTTTCAGATTTGCTGAACCATGATATCAACAATATAAGATTATCAAGGAGATCTAATTTCTATTTTATTGATGAATAGTATTCAATAACATGAAGCAGTTTTTAAGAGTGACCAATAATTTTAAAGGGATTTTATGTACTCTAGCATTTTTTTAGTCATTTATTTTTAAAGAGTTCTCTACTTTGAGCAGGTAAAACTATGTGCTTCGGTTTAGAGAGAAACCAATTTCTGATCATTTTCTCTTCAGGGCATCTCAACTCTGCTTGCATCAGGCCACATAGGAAGCAGTTGATAACACAGGGTTTCTATCTTTGAAGGCAGACTTTGTGCCATGAAATAGAATGATGGGTGAATTGTCTAAGTACAAAGGAGATTCCCCAGCAGCTTTTTTTAAATTTTTTTTTAAATTTTATTTATTTTTGTATGTGTATGAATGTACTGCCTGCATGTAGGTTTGTGCACCCATGTCGTGCAACGCCGCAGAGGTCAGAAGAGGGTGTCGGATTCCCCTGGAACTGGAGTTCTCCTGGAATTGGAGTTTCAGACGGTTCTCAGCCACCATGTGGGTGCTGGGGATCGAACCCAGGTCCTCTGTAAGAGCGGTCGGCGCTCTTAACTGCTAGGCCATCTCTTCAGCCCCCCCAGCAGCTTTTAATTTCCAGTTTTTGTAAAAGAAGTTCATTTTTCTGAGTAAAAGTAATTTTCATTCCTTTTTCAAGAAAATTAACTCATGAAGAAAGAATATTGTATGTTTAAAAGCTAACAGACTGATAGATAGCTTATTAGACTACCAAAACCAACTAACTAATCTTCCATGTAGTCTTATAAAACCAGTGCTTCCGTGGAGTCTGTTCTATGTCTGTTCTAACAGATTTGATTTTCTATTGAGCAGATGGGTCATTTTAGTAAAAAAAAAAAAAAGATCATCTATGTATAATAGGTACACTGTACTATTTTATTTCTAGACATACCAGGAATCATATTTAGCACTTTAAGTCAAGTTCTATTAGAATCATAGCAACAAGGCACATTGCATCTGAAAAATATTCCATAATGCTAACAAATATGTCACACAAACACACAATATGTGCTTCAAGGATGTGAAAGAAGTAAGACAATGAATATGACTTATGTGACAAATTGACACTGCTAGGAAAAGTAGGCCCCCTAGAGAAGGTCCATAATCTCATTAATAAAAGAGTTTAAGAATAAACTCAAGTGGAAGATTTAGGAAAATTTTACTAGAATTTAAGGAAAAGTCTTCAGGGCAGGTGAATTGTAAATCTCAGCGTCTGCCTTGAGGTGGTGAATGGAAGGGAGCCGTAAACAGCTATGAAGCCCTGATGGCTGTCAGAGAGACATTTCAGGGTAGATTGGCTGCCGCAGGGCAGGGAGAAGAAAGGAGCTTGAGTGTAAGTAAAGAAACCCACTTGGAGCAGCTCCAAATGTGATGAAAAGCCTTGTCTACATAGTGAATTCCAGGACAGCTTGGGCTAGAGGGAGACCCTGTCTCAAAAAGATGAAAGAAAGAAAGAAAGAAAGAAAGAAAGAAAGAAAGAAAGAAAGAAAGAAAGAAAGAAAGAAAGAAAGAAAGAAAGAAAGAAAGAAAGAAAGAAAGAGAGAGGGAAAGGAAAAGAAAAAAAGAAAAGAAAAGAAAAGAAAAGAAAAAGTTACACTTTTTTGAAGAATTCTGAAAAACAGGCAAAACTTGTAGAGAGCCATTATCTGCATGGGACTGGATCCACACAAATATCCTTAAGAGGCATGGATTCTTGGTAACTTCACCAACTCACCACTACATATTCAGTCTATTTCTTTCCATGACTTAAAGTGAACCAGCCTTCCTCAAGGTGGTTCTGTAACCAGGTCATCTGGCAAAATGGAATGTCGGGTCTTTAATCCTGCCACAAAAATTTTGACCAGTTACTCTTATGGAGATTTTTGGATATATAACACCACCTTTTAGGGTAAAGCAACTAAGATAAAGAACATTCCATGATGTCAGTGATAAATTTGGTGCCAAATGAAGCTCTGAGACAGTTAACAGTGACATCTGGAGCTTGTATTTCATTGAGGAGGGAAAATGGTGTATTGTATTATTTTGTTAGTTATAGAAACTTTCTGCTTTCTCATCCTCATCTCGTGAAAATGCAGCTACTATTAGGAAACCTTTATCACTGTTTAAGATACACCTAAATTCAATTTTGAACCTGGGCAGGGAAAGCTCTGCCCCACATACAGAGTCAAGCCACGCCACTGATCTGTGTCGTGGTAGGGGAACCAAGTGGCAATGATGCTGGTGGCAGTGACAGATGACAGTGTCTGGTCAGTCTTTATGGATCTCACAAGTAGCAGCTAAGAATCAACTTGATCCCTGTCACTGTGGTGTGGTGGGGCATAATATACACCATAACCCTGTGACACGTGGAATGCTGCCTTGCTACGACGTGATCAGCCCAACATGATCAAAGTTCATGTGCCCACAGAGGACCTCTGCAAGGGAAGCACTAGGCAGGAACCTTGCTCTAAGAAGCCTGCAAGCATGAAGCAAGTCATGAACAACTGGATGGTGCTGTTGATGTGCGATTCTCCCTCATTTTCAGGTTAATCTTTGTTAAAAGTTTCACTAAAAAATGATTGATTAAGGAAAATGAGCCCTGAGCTGGAAAGATGGTTCAGGGGTTAAACACACATAAAATAAAATTGATAAAAATTCTTAAAAAATATTCTATTTATTTTTATGTGCATGAGTGTATTTCCCTAGATGTATGTATGTAAGTCCACCCATGTTGCATAATGCCCATGGAGGTCAGAAGACGGTGTCTGATTCCCTGGACCTGGAATTACGGATGGTTATTAGCTGCTTTGTGTGTGCTGGGAGTTGAATCCAGATACTCTGCAAGAGCAGTCAGTGTTCTTAACCACTGTACCATCTCTCTAGCCCCAATTAAAACATTTTTGTAAAAGAAAAAAATGAGTCCTATTTGAAAAGACAAAAAAAAAAAAAAAAAAAGGTTCTTCAATATAAACTTTACCCTCCTAAAATGCTTTAGTGTAATGAGATGCATCATTTAGGGTGGCCTTTGAGGACAGAAGGCAGCCTATCCAAGGTAGCAATGCTTCAAATAGTATATTTTTTAAATTTTATTTATTTTTTATGTATATGAATGTACTGTCTGCATGTAGGTTTGTGCACCCGTGTTGTGCAAATGCCACAGAGGTCAGAAGAGGGTGTGGGATTCCCCTGGAACTAGAGTTAAAGACTGTTCTCAGCCGCCATGTGGGTGCTGGGGATAGAACCCAGGTCTTCTACGAGAGCAGTCGGCACTCTTAACCGCTAGGCCATCTCTCCAGCCCCTATAAAATAAGAGAGAGAGAGAGAGAGAGAGAGAGAGAGAGAGAGAGAGAGAGAGAGAGGAGAACTCAATTCCAGGGGAATCCGACGACCCTCTTCTGCCCTCCGCGGCCATTGCACGACCACGGGTGCACAGCCTTGCATGACAGACAGTTACATTCATACACATACAAAAAAAATAAAAAACAAAAATAAAAATAAAAAAAAGGAAATATAAATTTAGAAAACAAAGAAACCTTGACCCTAATTTTTTTTTTGCATTTTTGCACTAGCATTTATGAGTGGTCTTCTCTCTCTCTCTCTCTCTCTCNTGGAATTGGAGTTACAGACGGTTCTTAGCCGCCATGTGGGTGCTGGGGATCGAACCCGGGTCCTCTGCAAGAGCGTCGGTGCTCTTAACCGCTAGGCTATCTCTCCAGCCCCCTAAATTTATATTTCTTACTGTGGCTCAACTCTATCTCAAAGTGTTCAATTTTTTGTAAATAGAATTAGAGCTCACTTCTTCATAATAAACAGTTTGGTTCCTTCTTCAACTAAGTGGTACTTTGATTTTTAACATTATCATTCTAAAATATAATCACTGTATTTTAGTGTTTAAATTGATTTTGAGTCTCTAAATTCAAACTCAATCTGTTCATGAGTTCTAGTTTTTTTCCTTGGTTATTATATATTAGCTTTCCATAGAATGATAAATGAATAAATTATACATGAATAAAGTATGAAAAAAGCATTTCCTCACCATTAATCATTCTAAAAATAGTGGCAGGCTTTGTAGATGTTGTTTTGGGCAGAAGCCATATTATAAACACTGGCATCTAAGACTTAACTTCTTAAATATTTTAGTATACTGTCAAACCAAACCTGACTTTTAAAAGCTACATCTATAGTCATCTGGCCTTCAATAGTTTAGTGTCAGAACTGACTTTTTTTTTTTTACATTTTTAAAGACTGATACTTTGGGCTGGAGAGATAGCCTAGCAGTTAAGAGCACTGACTGCTCTTGCAGAGGACCCAGGTTCGATCCCCAGCACCCACATGGCGGCTGAGAACCGTCTGTAACTCCAATTCCAGGAGAACTCCAGTTCTAGGGGAATCTGAAACCCTCTTCTGACCTCCGCAGCATTGCACGACATGGGTGCACAAACCTACATGCAGACAGTACATTCAAACACATACAAAAGTAAATAAAATAAAAAAATAAATAAGACTGATACTTTAGTAGTGCATCAATAAATTATCAATATGGGTCTACATTACACACATCCTGTAAATAGTATATCAGGGGAAGAAAAAAAAAGGAAATGAAAAATTTGCACTGGAATCTCATTACTGGAAGATGCACATTAATGAATCTATTTAAAAATAAAATTTTTATAACCTACTGATTCCAGTTAGTGTGGCCTATGAATACAAGGGTCCACTCACTGGAGCACAGACAATCTACCATGGGCCCCACCACGACTGAAGAGCTATTAATAATTGAAAGCTTTGAGAGTAGGGAGAGTCCGTTTTCTGCATCTACATGGCATTCCAGTAGATTCCTTGCCATACCTTCCTGTGCACACAGGCAGCACTAACTGAACTCATTGGTTGTTTTTTAAATTGGAAGACATGAGCAGGGTGTGGTGGTTTGGGACTTAAATCCCTGCACTCAGGAGTCAGTGACAGACGGAGATTTCTGTGAGATAGAGCCCATCCTGGTTTAAATTGCAAGTTCCAGGCTAGCTGTGGCTATAAGGAGACTCTGTCTCAAAAAGACAAAAATAGAAAATAAAAACAATAAAATGTAAATTAAATAAAAATGGAAGACATGTAGTTGAAGTTGGGAGAGGTATAGGAGATCCAGAAGGAGATGGATTTGGGTAGTTGAGGATGATGATGAATACTATCTAAACAAACTGCATTCATCATCGTGTTTATATATGAAATTGTCTAAGACCATATAAAAATTCATGAAAAAGTAAATAAAGTCAAAAAGTAAAAAATCAATTATTTTAGACTTTAAGAGGCCTGTTTTAAGCCTTCTGCATAGTCCCAACTTGTTAGAAAAATGTAACCTACTATGTTTTTAGAACATGTTCTCATTATTTATACATGACACAACATTTCTGTATTGATATTTAGGGAAGTAAGACTGCCCTACATCTGACATCCTGTGTATCATTAGTTTTTGATAATGGAGGAAATTTGAAACATGAAGAAAGAGGCATGTAAAGAACACATGAAGCTTAAAATATGGAAAATTATCATTATTTGACTTTATAGCAAAGAAGAAAAAGAACTGTTTTCAGCAGGAGGATAGAAGAATTCTAAAAGGAAAAAAAATTCTGGAAAATTACACGTCTGCAGGAACTCTGTGGGGTGGGAGACCTGGAAAGGGGAATGAGTCTAAATTGGACTGAGGAAATCACATACATTTCATATTAGTGCTCTTATGGAAAATTTTATAAGTACTGTAAAAGTTACTGAACACTTTTAGTAAAATTCTGCTTATCAATTTCACATATAAAGATTCGGTAACTAACACTATAAATGGTTTAAAGAGAAAAGACTGAGAATTCTAAAGCAAGAAGCCACAATCTCTAGTAACAATAAAAAAGATATAATACGTTGTGCAGGCAAACATATACACCTATATAGTGAAAACTGAATAACATATTTTAGTAATCCAAAGAAATTGAAAAAATAAGAAAAAAACAAAGTGTATGTTATGAAACAATATTTATGCATGCGGAGATTTTTATACAATTGTGAAATACCCCATTCATTACAATGATAAAATGATTTCTATTCTCAAGGAAGAAAATAAGAAGGTTATATTAATGAGAAACGATTCACAATTATGTTACCATGACATGGAGAGCCAATGATATATTACTTTCCACTAATTACATGTTTGCATATAAAAAATTTTTAGCCAGGCGTTGTGGTGCACGCCTTTAATCCTAGCATTTGGGAGGCAGAAGCAGGCGGATCTTTGTGAGTTCAAGGCCAGCCTGGTCTACAGAGCGAGTTCCAGGACATCTGGGGCTAAAGGGAGACCCTGTCTCAAAAAGACCAAAAGAAACCAAAACAAAACAAAACAAAATTTTAAACCTTGGAGAAGATATAAAAAAATTGCACCCTCATTGATTATGGAATGGATACATGGCCTCAACTTCACACAACTTCCCTGAAGGAAATGTTGCAGCATTTATAGTTTATCTAATGTATTTCAAAAGCCAGCTTATGTGTTTCTAGTTCTAGAAACATAATAAAAATGCACTCATTTATGGACACAAAAATATAAATTCAGAGCATTTTTTTTCAGCATTTTGACAAAAACAATCAAGAAACAATCTAAGTCTTTGCAAACACAGAACTGGGTAGAGAGTTTGTGCACATCACTCTGAGGACATTTAGAATAAAATCAAATGGAATATGGAAAAGTTAGGGTATGTGTTTGTCTGTGGAGCAATTTTTTTAGACTAAGAAAGAAGTTATAAAGACTGTTTCAGAATCACTGATGGGGTCCTCAGAAGTGTAACAATTACCATTTCATAATCATTTAGCTTAATTTAAAGTTATTCCCCTCCAAAACAAGTTTGCTTTCCATAAAAACCACTTCAGTTTCCAAATAAAAATTATTGTTAATAGCAAAACCATAGAGCCTAAATTACTCATTACGTACAGGTGGTAATGACCATAATTGGTTTATAAGAAGACAGTTTCTAGAATTTCAGATACAGTCTTTCATCATCATTTTAGGATATTATCTCTCTTATAATAATTCATTCTCATGTAGGAAGAGGACCAAGTAGTAGAGCTTCAGAATATGGACTTAGAATAGACAAGTGTGGATTAAATTCCAACTCCACTAGTTTATAGACATGTAGCTTTTATCCATTTGATGCATTTGAAAATTAATTTATATAAAATGAAAAAGGATTATTTATTCATTTTTGTTATTGTTAAAAATACCAGTGTATACATTATCATGACATTCAAACAGTCTCAAAGTTCAACAAATTCATATTTATCACTACTGTTATTATTCATTATACTTTCAAAATTAATTTTGAATTTTGAAATGTAAACAATAAGAAATTGAGAGTTATACCCCATCTCTTGTTTACCATAAAAATTAGTATTCAATAACTCATTCTAAATGGCAGTGCTATGGATGATTGCTTAAAAAATCAATACTTAATTTCTTAAGATGTGACAAATGGGCAATCCTAAGACTTTCACCTGAATATTAAAACAAGTAACTGGGAAATACTAATATACCTGCTTTATCAAAATATTTTTGACATATAATTTAATAATTTTAGCCAGAAAATATTCTGGAAATGAAACCCACTTCTAAGCTTCTAAGTCCATTAAATTCATGTAACTTCTTTTTAAAAAGATGTTTAATATAATTAATCATTGTCACACACAGGAGGGCCTTTTTTAATTTTTTAATTAATTTTATTTCTGTATGTGTATTAATGTTCTGTCTGCATGCAAGTTTGTGCACCCGTGTCGTGCAATACCACGGAGGTCAGAATCCGTGTCGGATTCCCCTGGAACTGGAGTTCTCCTGGAATTGGAGTTTCAGACGGTTCTCGGCCGCCATGTGGGTGCTGGGGATCGAACCCGGGTCCTCTGCAAGAGGACCATCTCTCCAGCCCCAAGGGAGGGTCTTTTAAAGGAATGCTAGTATATGTTATGATAGAAAGACAAAAAATTAAAAGCTTATATTAAGGTAAACTGTAAAATCTGATCCTTCAAAACTAGGGATACCTCAGGAGCTTCTTCCTTATGTGCATTGTGATTTGTGTAATGGATATAATTTCCTCTTTCATATTGGCTTCTGGAAAGCTGAAAGTAAACTTTGTGGCCCACTCATACCAAATGAGAAAGGTTTGAAAAATTGATTTTTGTATTATTCTCATTTGGGGATACATTTTATGAGTCCCTAAGTTTGAATTCCTCTTCTCTCTCCCCTCTACTTCTATTCTAGGACATCTTAATGCATTTTATGTATCTATTCTTTCAAGAAATATTTATTGATCTTCTACTAATGGGCCAAGAACTGGGATGGGCATTCCACTCTGAGCAAAGTGGATTACAAATCTACAAATCGTATGACCTTGCCCATAGGAAATATAATGGATGCAAGCTTAATTTAAAAGGCAATATGCTAATTAATTACCTAGTAAAAATGATCACGGTGGTCAGGATGGTAAATCCATATCTATCTAGAATAGGTATCTCCTCTAGCAAAAAAAAAAAAAAATCACCTTCTCATTCCAACCGTAGAAAATCCAACATGATAAAACTGCCACCTAAAGTAAAACATTCTTCCTAGAGGTTTTCTTCTACACTAAAGGTAGAGGCATTTGGCCCCACCAGTATACATACAGTTTTGGAAACAGGAAGTCCATTGGATGATGAGAGTACTTATCATTCATTTCAAGATTGCTGTGGGCTTTGTCTATAAATGCATTGTGAAAGCTATGCTAACTCATAGCCTGAGACAGACTTTTTCTACGTGGTTAAGATAAGCCCCATCTGGCAGGGCATGGTGGTACATGCCTTTAATTCTAGCACCTGGGAAGCAGAAGCAGGTGGATCTATATGAGTTCAAGGCCAGCCTGGTCTGCAGAGTGAGTTCCAGGAAAGCCAGAGCTACAGGGAGACACTGTCTCAAAAAGACAAAAATAAAAGATATCCCCACCTATAATATGCCTTCTGGTGAACTTTTAGATTATCCAAAATGTGGGTATACTCCTTGACTATGAATGAAACTATCAGATTCCCATTATAGCTAAACTATAATCCATTATCCATTATTCATTATCCGGGCATTTGACAAATCAGGTACTGTATCTATAACTCAGTAGCAATCCTTTCCTCTGACTATGCTTTTGTAAAGCAAATCATTTGACTACTGTGAAGACTTCTGTTCTTAATATCTGATGAGGATACATCCTAAGATGCACCCCCATCTAGTTACATTCTTCTTATATCTCCTTTGCTTTAGTGTGGAATGTAATTTTTCATGAACAATACACCATACAATAGCCATAAAATGTTCTTTGCATGATGAGTAATGTCTATGTAATGTTGCCTTGGCAACCTAGAATGGCTTTCCATTTGAATGTAAAGAGGAAGAGGTTGTAGTAACATAAACTTCCTACAGTGAGAGTTATCTGTGAAGCAACTGTAGGGAATTGAATTATGTCAACTGTATGAAGAACTACAACCATCCTAGCTGACTTTCCCACAAAGGCCATCAGATGAGAATCATTGACTCAAACTTGTGTAGCAGTCTGTAGTATTCTGAATGGAAGACACATCAATGACACGTTCTATCTCCTAGCTCTTAAAAACAAAGATGAGTTCATGTCTATTCAGCAGCTGCATCACAGTTTGCTATGTAGAAATGCAAATTAATGTCCTGGTCTTCAAAGATGCTTAAAGAGAAGAGCTATATCACTTCTACAAAGCACTTTAGAAGCTTCCCCATCATAGAGGCATGTACTAATTCAGTCCTGCTTTTAACTGTGTCATTCCATCCCATGATGATACTAGTATGAGTAAATAGGCAAATCACCTTCTTGCTGCTGCCACCTTCCTTCATGTGTTTTACTTCCCCATGAGAAGAAACACATGCAAATATGTTTCAGGGGCTTAGCAGTTTAGATCAAACTCACTCAACAGCAGACAGACCAGATCACAGAGCTTCCTGGTGCTCACCCAACTGAAGCATTTCATCTCTTCCAGGATTCAGCACTAAACTTGATCTGCTTATTTTCTGGGTTCCTTCCTTTTTGGTTCATCTCTGCTTCCATTGTGGTTTCTAGTTAGTCACAGATACTTTGAGTGGCTACATGTGGAATCTTCCATAAGCCTCTGTATTATAGCCCAATAAAGAGCACCTGAGAGAACTGAAATCTGCCCAATGATTTCTACTAAACGCGGAGCACATCTGGATACCTCTGAACATAGCTTATGCCTTTGCCCAATCCATATGAGGAAATTATTTGTGGAATCTGTTTACTAACTTTATCACTAACCATGCACTTCCCATCTTCCAATCTACAGAAATGCTGGGTAACAAATTTGGTTTTGTTGTGGCAGACAATGACATCTAAATAGTTTAAATGCCATTAACATTTGATATGAACAAACTTCTGTCTCTTCTAAGTAGAAATGCAGTCTGAGTTTTTCCAACTGCACTGTGGCTCCACAGGGTAACAAAATGCAAACCACTATTTGTAAGGATCAAAACAAAATAGAATTGTAAAACAACTATAAAAGTTTGAAATAGGTGTCCTATTTAGGATTGAGAGCTCTGCAGCCTTCTTTTCTCTGCATATTGGCTAGTTCTGGATTTTTGTGTTAACTACTATCTACTGCATTAAGAAACTTCTCTGATGAAAGTTGAAATATGCACTTCCTGAATGTGTAGTTTTAATTGAAGATATGTCACTTAGGGCTAAATGTCTCACTCACAACTATTCTCTGCATTTGACTAGTTGTAGATTTGGAGTCTCCATCTATTATAAAAAAAGCTTATTTGATACATGAGGAGAGGTACACTTCTCTATAAATATGAGGGTGCATATAGAAAACAATAAGAAATTGCACTGGTTTAGGGATGTCATAAAAGTAGGTTTTATTCTAGGGCCTATGACTTCTCCAGCAATGTGTATTTGTCTATGTTTATAGTACCACACATAAGTTCCAGGCCTTTATATCAATTAGACAGCTATTGGCCTCTCTATAAATAAAAGCGCCACTATTGCATTAATGACAATATTTTATTGGGCCAATTATTGTTGTTTATTAGGTTATCCAGCTGTGTATGACCTTGGATTGGTTCCCTTGGTATCTTGCATAGTACCTTCTAATCCCATGAGACCTAGTATCCAGGTTAGTGTCAGCTTGATTGCTCCAACTCCTTGGTCTGAAGTATGGCCTGTCTTCAGTAACAGTCAGACCTTCAAATTCTTGAAGGAAATCAAAGGTTGTGACTCTAGACCGTGTTATTTATGGAGTCTTTTGGAATTTTGAAATACCCTGACCAACAACTTGAGGGAGGTTTCTGCTGACTGGCACTGTGATTTTTGTTATATGCTCCAGCTGCATACACACACACACACACACACACACACACACACTTGTATGATTTTGAACTAACATATTTGCCAAAGCTCAAGGATCATTGCAGAAGAGAGAGAAAAATGATTCTGAGACCCAGAGATGGTGGACGGCTACAGGAAACAGAGCTTTCCGGACAGCTGGTCTGTTACGCATATGAAGTCACAGCAATGGGGATGGCACGCATAACTCTCATGCAAGCTCAGACCAGACAACATTCCAGAATAGACATGAGGAATTGGGTAAGACACCCCAATCCAACCTAAGGAACTTTCCTCAACTGATGCCGAGAGAGAGAGAGAGAGAGAGAGAGAGACAGAGAGAGAGACAGAGAGAGAGAGAGAGACAGTCCTTACAAGGATGGGACTATTGGTATGTTAATTAGGCTCCAATGGATGAATCCATACTTAAGGACATTTGGAAAAACAAATCAAACTCTATAGGCTGTAATATAAATATATTTGCATATATGTATGCATGCATATTATTTATCTATGTTTGTGTATCTACATTAAGCATTAAGTTGGATTTGGGACAGTAAGGGGAGGTGAGAATATGGGAGGAGACCTATATTCTATAAAATTATACTGCATGAATATCATAAGCATTTAATTAAAAATAGAAAATTTTCTAAAGAAAATCAACTATTAATGCTAAAAAAAGAAAACACTGAAAAGGGAAAAACAAAAAGAGTACTTGAAAGAGAAATTAAAGTTATCCTAGTCATTGAAAAGCAAGTATGAAAAAAACTACAAGAAAAATAGTGTTAAAAAATTAGATGCCTATGATAGAACACTAAATATTGTTTGGGAAATTCCAAAAAGGCAAAGGTGTAAATGAGATGGTTGCACAGTTAGTGACCTGGAGTCACATTTCCAAGGAGTAAAATAGTCATATTTTTTCCCCTCCCAATTGTATCCGAAGTGAGAAAAACGGCATTGGAAAATTCTCTCAACAATATATATTCCAAAATTAGGAATCTATGAAGAAGGAAGAAACTCTCTGAGAAGAACCTTCCTGAGAGCCCAGGACTGTTCTTTACATCCATGCATGCAATATGAGTGCAACAGAAGAAATGTACCATTAAAGACAAAAGTGCTCTGAATTTGCCAACATTAGTAAAAATCTTCCATACCTTGATTGTTAACTGTAGTGAGAGAGTATTTGGCAACTACTTTCCTTCTTTTGTCTTAAAGATTATCCTGTCTCTCACTATAAAATTCATTTGTCTTTCTTTAAAAGTGAAGAATATGGAGGAGAATATAGACTGTTTTGCAGATGAATAAAATATGAGTGTTTTCCATTTACTTCATACTATTTAACAAAACAAAAGTTCATGCTACATTTTACAAAGACAATTTAGAGGGTTTTTGCAATTTATTTAAATGAGGAACTATTGATGAAAATGACATGTGAGAAAGTGCAATAATATAAACAAATAAAATGTTTTGAATTCATTTGCTTAGTGTCTTCAGAGACTCAATAAGTTGACAAGAAAAGTGAAGGATGGTGTGAAAAGGAAGAGGTGGAAAGACACACCAAAGCTTGCAAAATGATAACTTTAATGGTCAGACATTAAATAACATAACATGAAGGGTTAAAGTCAAACTTTATGATGTATAGATAAAAGTTGTGAAGACTCCAAAACAACAACAACAAAACAAACAAACAAGAAGACACCAAATATTTTTACAGTAAAGAAAGGAAAAATTGAGGACAAATTTTTAAAATTTAGAGAAAAAAATCAGAAAACTCAGAAAGATTCATGAAGTCCTTTGCCCAGAGTTGTGAAAGCATAACAGTTACTTGGGAAAGGATGCTGTTGGGTGGAGCTATGGAAACACTGCTGGAAGTTCTGAAGATATAGCTTTCTTCCACTGCTATCCATAATGTCATGGAGTCACCCATGCTCCGTAAATAGCTCCAGTAACACTGGTTCACCCACCTAGTCTTGGCTGGAATTGTTTCTTTGGTCTGTCATTACCATCTTTGGAATGAACAGACTCTTGTTCATGTTTTCTCTGGAAACGTTATAAATTGGAGGAAAATCAAAATGAAAAAGAAAGAATCAAAATGAAAGGAATGAGGGAGAAAAGGTAAAGGAAATAATATAATACAAACAAAAGACATTTATATTGAACTTTCTCATAAGAAGCTAGATTTGGTATAGTGAGTTTTTTATCTAAAGGTCCTCATAGCTATGCATCATTAAAAGATAAGAACTAAACATGGCTTACCAGCAAAACAAACAGTTAAATACCTCAGAATTGGGTGGAAAATAGTTTCATATCAAGAACAATTGAGTTGTTAGTTTCCCTATAAAAAGAAAATTGTTCAAGAATAACACAATAAACTGGGAGAGAATCAGTGGTATGAGTTTGGAAGGAAATAGAGCTAAAATATTTAAAAATCAAATCTCCATGTTTAGGTTGATTTTTCAAGCAATATTTATTTATTGACATTAAATCATAATTCCTCAGGTTTTGATCCAATTATACTATAGAGATTGAAAATATAAATATATATGTAATGTAGAAATGGAGAGATATGTCAAACTCGTTGTATAGCTTTGAAAGTTTAAGACGATATAATGATAAAATTTATTTTTGAAAAATAGAATGCAAATATATTTATCAATCTAAAACCATAACACTATTATTAAATGCCCAAAGATAGATGGATGTCAATATTTTCATCTAAAATTTCCATCTTTCAGAGTGAGGAAGTCTTATATAATCTATTGACAATATCTAAAAATAAAGGAAATAATGTGTAATTAAAATCTCATTGGGTTGGGATCAGTTGGGCATGCCTTCAAATCCAGAAGTCTGGAGGCAGAGGTAGGTGAATCTCTGTAAGACTGAGGCCAGCCAGGTCTACATAGTTTCAGGCCACCTGAATCTACAAGTCACCCATCTAAGTAAAGCAGCAGAAACACACACACACAGACAAATTACATTAAAAAATAACATTTTTTAAAACATGATCTTTATGGTGGTTGAATATCAGAAGTCAGACTGGTTGTAAAAGAAGAAACATGAGAAAACATGATTTAAAAACTTCATATATATATATATATATATATATATATATGTGTGTGTGTGTGTGTGTGTGTGTGTGTGTGTGTGTGTGTGTGTGTGTGTCTTTTTGAGACAGGTCTCCCTGTAGCCCCAACTGTCCTGGAACTCACTCTGTAAACCAGGCTGGCGTTGAACTCACAAAGATCCGCCTGCCTCTGCCTCCCCAGTGCTAGCATTAAAGGCATGTGCCACCGCGCCCGGCATTTTAATACATTTTTAACATTACAGAAATGTTACAAAAATCACAGACTCTCCATATGCTTTGCAATGTATACTGTTGTAGCTTTATGAAACCCAGTATCCTAACATTGTATAATAATGTTAGTGAAAATTACGCCTATTTGGTTTCCACAGTTTACCACTAACATGTTTTTCTTGCATACAGCATTCAGCATTGTATTTAATTGCTGTCTCCTTAGTTTCCTCTAAACAATGAAAATAGAAGTCTTTCCTTACTTCTCATATTTAGCAAGAGTCCAGCTACTTATTGTGCACAATATTTCCCCAAGTGCGTTTCTCCAATATCCTCTTATAAATTCAAATGTGTTGTATAAATATAGTAGGGAAATGTTAAAAGACTGAAATACTGTGAATAATGTATCAGATACTGGACAACTTTGGCATGTTATCTTTATTTCTCATATATTTCTTGCCTCTATTCTCCAATCACATGTGTCACAAGGGTGACCCATGACTGACCCACGAGTCAGAAAGCAGCAGCTGGGAATGCATTGCAGATTCACCACACTAGTGCTAGATAGGGCTGAGCATGTAACTTCTTCAACACTCCCCACAACTTTCTGCAGGCAGATTCTCTTAGTCCTATGGGAGATATGTCCATAATGAAGGTCCTTGGTTTCTTGAGTGCCTTCAAGTTCAGAGGCAATTAGAATTGACATTTTCCTTCCTTCTCATGGGTTTTAGTTATTGCTTTGTTCTTGCTGCTATCGCCTCATATATTTCTCGCTTTCCCAACCCCTATAGATGTTAATATCCTTACAGAGATCTCATAGAGAATCCTCAACCAACTTCCATAGTTCATAGACTAGAATTTTGTAACAAAATTGACAGTGAAACAGACATATTGAGTTCAGATTGATGCAGAATTAGGTATTCAAAGTAGTCCAGGGGAATGAAAAATAAATGGAGAGTTTTCAGAATTGGCTTTATGACTTATGCAAAATATTATTTATATGGGGCTAGAGAGAGATTGCTGAGTTGTTAAGTCCACAAGTTATTAAAATTATTTTATGTATTGTTTTATGTGTATGATTGTACTGTCTGCATGTAGATTTGTGCACCCATGTTGTGCAATGCTGTGCAGGTCAGAAAAGGGCTCAGATTCTCCTGGAACTGGAGTTAAAGACGGTTCTCAGCAGCCATGTGGGTGCTGGGAATCAAACCAGTTCCTCTGCAAGAGCAGTCGGCACTCTTAACCGCTAGGCCATCACTCCAGCCCCTATTAAAATTATTTGAAGGCACAGGTGACCCTGCTCTCCTATGTAAAAGGAAGGATGCAGAGTGTAGCATGTAGTGGTAAAATGTTCTATGTGTCATCTTTAAATGTTGGTCTAAGTACTTAAAATTCTGGTGTGCAGTAACAATGCATATGCTGTCTTGGCTAAGTCTAGTAAAATTAAGGACTACGTGTTGCTATATTCCTCCCCCACTGAAGTAGAGAAACTCAGAAAAGAAGATGAGGAGCACACGATGATAATTTTGTAATTAAAGTCAACCTAGGAAAGTGAAACTTTCTATGACTTCCCTGAAGAAACTTTCTGAAAGCTCTGTGGTGACATTTGCTACAAATATACACAAAGCATGTTTTTTTGGATGGCATAAATAGGAATTGGGATGTAGCTTTGCTCTTCTATTTTTATTGTAATGTGAGGATATTGACTATGATAAAGTATAATCATATAAACTGGAATGGAAATGTGTAGGCACATTTAAATTTTACCAGAACCCTGAAACCTTGAATTAAGTTTATTCTTTGCCTCTGGAGGAAACCATCCAATCCCTGCTTAAAGGATGCCAATAACTTATCAAGGAACTGTCATAATCTGTTAAGCCCCCTCACCTCACAAACCACTGCGTATCTGCCTCAGGACCCAGCTTCATCACCCTTCTCTACATATAGATATAAAAATTGACTCAAATCCCAGCAGCAAACAAAGAATCAGGGACGCGATGGGACCATGTCATGAGTTTAGAACTTTCCAAAAGTATTATGTAACTATGCCATTTTATTTCTCAAAAATAAGTGTGAAAAAAGTACATAAAGGTATGCAATTAACCCAGAAGTCATATTGATAAAGTAACTTTTTTATTTATTGTTTGCTAATTACATACATAAGCATAATATGTTTAGATAAAATCCTTCCCCAACTACCTCCCTTTCAACTATTCCCATGCTCCCCACCAAGTTCCTTCTCTGTTTCATGTGGTGCTCATTTTTTAACTCAACAATCTACTGTTGAATGTGATAGGTGTGGATCCATTCACTGAAACGGAGGCCGCCTATCAAGGACCCCAACCAAAATAAACTAACTCTCTCTCCAAACAGCCATCAATTACCAACAGATTCTCAGCAAGGGGTATAAATTCCTCAGGCTTTCTTCATTCATGCTGGAATGTTGGCTGGCTTGAACTTGTACAGGTCCTGTGTGTAGTCATAGTGGCTGTAAGTACTACATCCTTGTCACAAACAACTGTTTCAGAGCAGCCCTCTACTACCTCTGGCTTTTACTCATAATCTTTCTGACCTGTCTTTCATGATGATTCCTGAGCCTTGAAGGAAGGGAATGTCTTATTTATGGCATAGCACCCCAAATCCTCTTATTTTTCTGGCCTTATTTTCTGTTGGTTTGTTTGCTTGTCGATTGGTTGATTGGTTGGTTGGTTGGTTGGTCAGTCGGTCGGTCCGTTGGTTGGTTGGTTTGGGCTCTATGTTATTTGGCATCTACAGCACAAAGAATCTCCTCTGATGATAGCTGAGGGTTACACTAATCTATGGGAATTAAGATAAGCATTTAAGGAGCAATTTAATGCTGTGTTCATTTACCTGAATAATAGTGAGCTCTTTCCCCTAGGGTCTAATCTTGCCATTCTACACATTCTTGACCAGGTTAGCAGTGCCAATTATGAGTCCCCTCTTGCACCTCAGACCTTATATCCAACTAGAAAGTAGTTGTGCGTGTTCTCAATACATTGGGGCACTATGGCATTAACATATTATCATCAAGCTGGTCATTACTGTAACTTAAATAGATTTATATCTAGGTAGGACTGTTGAAGACTTATTCATGGCACCTTCCACCACTGTGAAAGTTAGCCACTAGGGATGAAATTCCCAGGTCAGAACCAGTTTGATTTTGTCATCTCTTATGACTTAGTATGTGACATGTACAGCTATAGCTGTTCCCCTCAAGTTCTATCGAGTGACCAAGAACAATGGCAACAGCCTTTATTGTGTTGAAGGAGGTAATCCACACATAGCACTGGGCTTTTTGTTCAATAGCCTACGAAGTCTGGGAGAGGAACTGTCCCTGCCTTCCTGCTCAAATAAGATAACTTCGTGTAAACCCTCATTACATTTTTATATGTTTTAGGTAGCTTCTATAATAATAGATTTCTGTTTGGCTTTTTCAGAAGTCTTCAGCGTTAGTTGTTGCCCCTCTCCATCCCTGTGTCCTCCATTCTGCCCTACCATTCCCCACCCCACTTACCCCCCTGCCCACCCATACTGTGATTCCTTCTTCCTCATTTGTGCTACCTGTGTTCTACTATTTTTCAGTATTGAAGTATCCCATTGTCGTGGATATTTTATAGTTTCCTGGCTATGTTGAAAATTCATTTTTCCTCAGTCATAACGTCTAAGATTAAGAAAATAAGTGACAGTAAATGCTGGTGTGAATGTGGGAAAAGAGGAATACTTACTTATTCACTGTTACTGGGAGTGCAAACTGCTGAACCAACTGCTGAAAACACCACAGAGATCAGTGTGGAACTTTCTCAAAAAAAGGAAAAAATACATCTACCATATGACCCAGCTACCACATTCTTATACATATGCAGCAAAGACCCTATTTCTTCATCCCTGTTCATTGTTGCTTTACTTTCAACAGTCAGAAAATAGACACAGCATAGATGTCCATTATCTGATAAATGGAAAATAAAAATAGTGTACATTTACACAATGGTATTTAATTCAGCTGAAAGGGGAAAAAAGGAAATTTATAGGAAAATGGATAGAGCTTGAAATCATCATTCCCAGTGGTGCAATTTAGACTGAGAAAGACAAATGCCAGTACTCTCTCTCATGGAGAGATTCTGGTTTTGAATTATTAACTATATGTTAAATTGTTTAAATTGGAGTACATATAGAAATCACTATTTATTATGCATGTTTTAGCTAAAAGACCACAAGTTTGATTGTAGAGCTTGTGACTTTCTTGGAATACTCTAGAGCAATTTATCCTAAGACTGAAAGTATTGGAATAATGAAATAGATTTGTTATGCATAACCTGCTTACCATCTGTCAGGGAACAGTAGGTACATCCTCATGATAAGTATGAGGAAAGGCCTAACCTCTCCTAGGTATAAAAAAACCTATCTATCATAAATCACAGTGAGAACCAATACCATTGAACTGAGGTCTCAAAATGAAATTGGGTTTATTATATCCCAGGATGGAAAAATCCCAAGCTGGTGACCTCAATCACAAACATCATAAATGTTATGAAAGCTGTTGACAGTAGAATCAAGATGAAAACTGAAGAGTTGGCCATTCGGAAATCTTTGGTATTGTTTAGTTTACTTGATCATGGTATTGGTAGAAGTGAAACAAATGGGCTTCCTAGTAACGTTTTAACTGATAGATAAGCAAAAAAAAAAAAAAACATTCTAAGTCTGGAGAAAGGCATCTAACTTCAGTCACTAACACAGATTCACTGCTCTTCATTGAGCTCTGACATTTGACTCAGTTCTAAGGTCCATAATCATGTAACAACATGTACCCTTAACTTCACAATCTTAATGTGATTTTTTTTCCCCTAGACATTCACAATGGGAGCAGTAGCTACTTTCCAGTTGGGAAAACAATGCATTTCAGAAGGTGAAATAGAGCATTCAATGATTAATACTTTCTCTGAACAGATTCTAATTTCCACAGATAGAAAATGACACTGGGGTCCTTTAGACAAAGAAGAGAATTACATTTGTAAGTGATTTATAGAGCTTTAACTCAGAGTCATCTTCATCTGGTAAGTCACACATTTTGTAGGATTTTTCCTTAGATCAAAATGAACACTATGATCCCCCCCCCATCCTGCACTTATGGGATTGAGAGACATTATAGAAGGAAAAAGAATTGAAAGTCACTGAATCTGTATCTACCCACAAAGCAAATGCAATGTCACATTCCTAGGTAGGGAGGGTGGTTGAAGAGATGGATGTCACTGGTGAACACTATAGCCAAAAATCCCTTCTCTGGTCATATCACCTATCTGGTCCATGCAGGGATAGGTGGACTGTGGTAAATGGAAATCAGCCATTCATATGGTGGCTAGTTTCAGCTGTTCTACTGAGTTTATAGCTTGATGACTGGACTGAATTAGCATGTGGACATGGCACTTTGGATATAGCCATTCACCTGTAGAATGCGTTTCTCTGTGTATTTGTTCATAAAGTCAGTGAAAACCAATTTGCTTTGGGGGTATATTCTAGCAGTACCTCTTCACTGTTTTACTTCCAGATAATAGTAATTCTTACAATCTAAGTTGGAATTTTAGAATTTGGCCATTCGATCACTTTTCCCTTTCTTAGGACATCATACAGTTCTCTCATCTTGATCTTCGCATAGTCTATCCAGAAGGAAAGGGCAGTCATTAAATTTCAAGAACACTTCAATTCATAAAAAGACAATATAAAATGAAAGAAAAAATGTGGAATGACATCTTTGAAGTTTTCAGCTAACGCGTACTTCTTTACTCCAGATACTCTAAACCACGTGATTTAAAAGGCTACTACTTTCAAAGAAATCTTAAGTCTGAAGCTGGGGAAATTGTAGGAGAAATGATAAAGAAGCTCACAGGTGTTTTCTCTTCATTCACATTCTCGCATCACTTACAAGAAGCATCGTGCATATTCTTTGATAGAATAACAGAAGAATAACCCATGGTATGTGGTACTAGTGATTCTGCATGTTAAGCAGGTACCACATGAAATAAGCAGGCCCATACTGAAATTATGTGTAATAAGAAATGAAATCCCTTCTGACGAGCAAAATTTATCCTTGCCAGAGATAAGGCTCCTGTGCTGTGACTAATTAACTGAATACATAGTTGAAATAAATGAAGGTAATCTGAATTAACAAATGAATGTCTATATCCATTAAACACCACTACACAGCTACAAACCTAGTTCACCAGGTACATTTGAAGATGGCACTATCAATTGACAGTAAGGACCAGGAGCAATACAGAGTCCAGTTCTTTGTGATCGAGAATGCAGAGTCACAGCTACTTTGTAAGCATGTTTATGAGTTTCTGGAAAAGCTAAACATAGTGATTATGTGATTAGGCATTTACCTAACTAATTATAAAACTCTTGATCAAAATAAAAATTAACTAAAACCATTCCCAGAAACTTTGTTACAGTTGTCAACAATTAGAAGCAACCAAGATGTTTTCATTAGTACATAAACAAACTGGTTCAGCAAGACAATAAAAATAATTCAGTAAAAAAGATGACCCATCAAAAGAAGTAAGGCAGCAAGGATTTCCTTAAATGCATATAGCTAAGCAAAATGTGCCAATCTACCTGCATTCAGACCAGCTACATTCTTCTTCTCCAGGGCCCACATCTACTCTACTAAGCTGTTAACCACCCCCACTCCTGCCCTCATTCTTGTCACGGTCCTAGCCTCCCCCCACTCCACTCCTGATCCGTGATATTCCTTTCTGAGAACTCCAGAATACCCTGACAGTATACCTGTCACCACTCACCAAAAAAGCTTCTTTCTGCAACAGATATTGATTCTCCTAATCCATGAACATGGTAGGTCTTCCTCTATCTCTTCCTTTAAAGATTTGAAATTTTCACTGTCAAGATCTTTAATCTCTTTCATTAGGTTTATTCCTAAATATTTTTTAGGCTATTATGAGTGGGAGATTCTCCATCAATACTTTTTTTGGTTGCTGTTAAGGTCAGTAAGATTTCCCTACTGAAAAGAATGAAAACGTGAGGAGTTTCAGCAAGTGAGTCAGAGACAAAGGCATCCAAAAGAAGAAGCCAAAAGCAGGGCAAGACGCAGGTGCCCCTAGCAGTATGCAGACTCAGCCTTCTTTGTGTAATTCAGGCTCACTGGGGCCTTTCTACCAGGCTGGAGAGTCGGCCATAGAATCAGCTTTCTTCATCCTCACAACCTAGCATGTAAGACAGACCAGCAGCCAGTACTGAGGGCAGGAGGTAGGACACATGGATGCTGCAGGAGCCATCTAGGACTGGTTCAAAGGTAGCATACCTTCAGTCTGGGTGAGATACCCAAAGCAGAGCTGGAAAGATGCATCTCACTGGCCAGTGCAGGCAGGTTGGCAGAGGTGTGGCAGGAGAGGTTCTGGGCAAGGGATGTATCCCAGGTATGAACCTAAAGGGGTAATTAGTGCTCAGGTTCTGGTGAAGATGCTGTGGAGATGGACATGTAACTAGTGACAGGCTGGCCTGTGCACACCATGTGCAGAAGATTAACACTTACAATGTGATTTTGCAAGAGGAAAGATTCAGTATATGAACCATATGCAAGCACATGTTTATCTGGTCACCAGCACCACCAGAACAAATAGTTCCGTCCCCTCTTCTGCTCTGCCTGTACCATCCTATCATAGCTGCATCCTTGCCTCTATCTTACTCCTGACAAGCACAAAAGGAGTCTCTGTCATTCTAACTTTGAAGAATACTGTATACATGGAATCATCTAGTATGTATCTTCTGAGAGCTTTTCTGAGGGTTTCCATCTTAAGTGTCTCCCATAAGTCTCAAACTAAACATTTAATTTCCACCTGGCAGAATTATGGGGAGGTGGCTGAAACTTTGAGAGCTGGGGTCTGTTTGGAGGCAGTAGGGGTGAGTCCTGTGAGGACAGGCATCATGCCTGCCCTCCTCTTTTTACCTTCTTTCTACTTCCCAGTGAATCTGCAGTGAGCCACCCTTTCCTGCCACATGCACCCATTATGAAACTCTGTCTTCGCACACACACACCCACAATGGGCTGAAACTATGGGGCAACATGAATCTCGCTTCCTTAGTTTTCCTCAGGTATTTTGTCACAGCATTAAAGACAACTCATAGCTTCACTGGAGTATTATGAGATGGTTCCATCTGCTGGGACTATGAAACACCTTCCCTTACTTTCTATTATTTCCTGTACAAGGGTCCCATACTCTCTTCATCTGTTCATCAACTGAAACATGTTTGTGATGTTTCCATCTTGGGACAACTATAATAAAATTTCTAAGAGTACTCACACATTGGATTTTCTGGGGAACCCATCATTGCTTAAGGATAAATATCCTAGGGCATGAGTGCTTGATAACCTGATAGCTGTGTATTCTTCTTTTGTTTGTTTTGTTAGAAATTTTTTTTTTCAAAAGTGGCCTCTGGTTCTTCTCCAGCTAGTCAGGAGGCCCAACTCAAGTATCAATCTGTTATTCTCAGGCTTCTTTCTAAGTTCCTAGACCCTACTAGACAGCAGGCCCAGAATGGCTTGGGAGACTTGCTGGGCTGAGGCTTGATTCAGGAGTTCTTGAGCAGTCTACAAAGGGTGGTCTAGCCCTGGAACAGGGGGAGGGGCTTCAGATGGTCCCAAGCTAAGGGGTTGGGGATGGCGTAGCTAGGGAAGCTCACCACCACATGGAGGCCAGCACATTTCCTTAATCCAAAATTGATCTCCAGGTGAACACAGAAGCAAAGTGACACTTGTACCTGACACTGTACAAGTAGCTCCAGGACACAGTTGAAGAAATTGTGTTTCATTTGTGAGAAAATGCAAAATTCTTCTTTTTGGATATTTGAAATGTTTATTTCAGGGCTGCCCATTTTTATTCCTTATTTTTCCACGTACAATTAAGCTAAGCACTTAATTACTAACTCATGTTAGATGATAAACCAATAACAAATCATATGAAAATATTATTGCTGTACATATATTCATGATTAATTAAAAAGATGAGTTTTTTCTAGCCTGCCTTGGAGTGCCTAAAGCAGAGGAAAAGGATCTTTATTCTGCAGGGCGCTCTACCACCAGGATCACTGCAAACTTACACATTATTTTGTCAACTATTGAGAAAATTGCATGTGTCTCTTCATGTGCACCAGTTCTGCACAACTGATTTAATAATTGTGGGATGGCAATCCTGAACTCTGATATATCTTGAGAATATGCCAGCTACCAGTCAGCTCACTAGGCCAAGCAAAGGCAGCTAGCCAGTGCTCAGAATTCACCTCTTGGCTTGCTCATCAGCACTCCCCTTTTCTGAATACACCTCAGGAGCTGGGATGACATGGTGTGGTGGTCTAAAATCACCAGTGGGAGGTGATGTCATGTGATATAGCAGCTGCTTGCCCCAAACCTTACATAGAATAAACAGATTTGCACATATTTGCACCACCTAATATGGTCCTTGGACTGTTACTGAACACATGCTTTGTTGTGGGGCTACCACTTAGTTCCACAGTTGTATGTTTGGCCATGGAACCATCAGCCCTGTGCTTATGTCCTCTTCAGCCTGTCCCACCTTGGGGTCAACAGCCTCACAAATCATTGTTCCTCCATTAGAATACTCCAGTATAATTTTTGAAAATAATTTAAAACAAATTATTCATATTAATATAAATTGCAAATTAAAGAAACCTTTACATAAGTTTAGAAGTAAATGAGGGGAAAGGTAAATATGGAAGGGAGAGGGTGGGGGACAGGAGGACAGAGCAAGGAAGGGAGAACAATGAGGGATAACATTAAAGGCCATTTTTTAAATTTTATTTTATTTTTGTATGTGTATGAATGTACTGTCTGCATGTAGGTTTGTGCACCCGTGTCATGCAATGCCGTGGAGGTCAGAAGAGGGTATCAGATTCCCCTGGAATTGGAGTTAAAGATGGTTCTCAGCCTCCATCTGGGTGCTGGGAATCGAAACCGGGTCCTCTGCAAGAGCAGTTGGCACTCTTAACCACTAGGCCATCTCTCCAGCCCCTAAAGGCCATTTTTAAAAGTCACATGGATTCATATTATTGTAGGAACTTCTTAAAATGCACATGTACATATCTATAAATATAATTTAAATAGAATTACCTTCTAATTGGGTACAATGTTCCTACTAGAACAGGCTAGCAAATGGAGAGTTCAGTGCTAAGAATGGGTTATTTCTTTTAGAGTTGTTGGTCTGGGGGCATTCTTAGCCACTCCTATCAAATGTCTAGCTATTACCATTGGTCTTGGGTATCCTCCAGAACTTAATAGTAAGACTCTGTTGCTGAAATCATCATGAACTTAAGTAATGTTCTGAACATAGAGAAATTGAGCTGATCATGAGCTCAATGCTTCATCTATTCTAGCTGGCTTTCAGAGTGATGGAAGGTGCTCTGCATACTATGGGTAAGAAGGGTAGTCATCAGTCTTACCCAGATGTGAATCCTATGACTGACAATAACGCCTGCAAATATGCTAACTGTTCTGACACTAGCATGAATTTCATGGAGTAATTGACCACTTTCTGATAGGATTTAATGCCTGCCCAAATGATGGAATCCATACCTGAAACAGCTATGGGGTCCAAGAATCTGATAGTTCATAGACTCCAGGGGAGATACTATTACTATTATTTTGCTAAATGAATATAGTATTAAACCGACTCTTCATGAATTATTATACCTATAGATTAGTGCATTTTTCAACCATTAGCAAAGAAGCTTCTTTTTGCAATAAATGATGAGTAGCTAAAGACCCACAAATGAGATGCAGAGACTGTGGAACGCTCTAAAGAAGTTACATTATACACCGCCTGGTTATAGAAGAGAGCACAAATATTATAAGGGACAGACGAGGTGGATGACTATAACAAAACAAAACTGTTTTCTGGAAATAACAAAATAGCTGCACTTGTGAACTCAGAGCAGTTGTGATAGCAAACACGGACCTGCTGAAGCTCAAGCCAGACAAAATCCCAGCACAGAGAGGGAAGGTGGGGACGAGGTCCACCCTTAGCTGAGGATCTACTGGTAATTGACAGTTGCTTGAAGAAGGAAAGTAGGTTTCTTTAAAGTGATAGCTCCTGGTATATCAACCACTGTCTAGTGGACGGCCTCACGCCCAAGAGTATATCAGTGGCACACATCATACTCAGTGGGTTTTATAGAACATTAGAACACAGAAGAGGGTGGTGGATGGGGAAGATGTTTGGTGCATGAATATGATCAAAATATATTTTATGAAATTCTCAAAATATGAATACATTTCTTAAAAGAGTTTGAAGTCATCCTTTTCTGTGTGGTGACTTTCAGGCAATACTATGTTACATGAAAAATAGAAAATAGTATTCAAGACCAGCCCGGTCTACATAGCAAGTTCTAGGTCAGCTGGGGCTACAAGGAGACCCTGTCTTAAAGAGAAAAAAAAAGTAAAAAATGGAAAAATACTACTTATTTAAACACATGCCTTGTTATTACAAATAAATTTTCAAAACTATTTATTTTTAAGTAACCAGTAAACAAAAGATGAAAAAGAAATGCTTGTAAATAAATGTGAAATAATACTATAAAAATGAGCAAAGTATGCAAAAAAAGGCTAATGGAGATGGATAGCTTAATACAAGTTGTCTCATCAAAATTTAAATTGAGCATTGGCTTGACACTAGATTATTTTTTGAAACATTTTGTTTGGGGAATGCGCATTTCCAGGATCAAGAAGATCTTTCCCTTATGGAATCCTGAAGTGTTACACAACAGGCTGAAGACAATTTCCTCACATTTAATGTAACACCAATGTTTCATTTCTCTATTTTTCCAATGTGTAGGCATTAACTATGGTCAATTAACTATTAGATTATTGAGTTACAGATAGTGCTTATAAAAGTCTTGATAAGTTGTAAGATATGAGACATTTGTTTTTATGTTATTTTCAGAAGTACCTGGCTGAAAGTAGGTGTTAAATAAATGCATGTCTATTGAGTGCATTGAACAAATGAACAGATAATGATATATTCTAAGCTGCTGATTGAGGACCTGAAGAGATTTATTAGGAAGAATTTTAAGTAAATCAGAACACCTTTCACCCATTACATACAACAATAAAATCCTACCCATTTGTATGAGTGCAACTTGTAAATGGATATGGAACTAACCACAATGTCCATCACAGGACACTCCATCTTGGCCAGGTAAGAATAAGGATTGCCTCGATGGCTTTGAATTTTACCTGCTATATTACAGGAGACTATTGTAAGGCTTTCCATCTTGTGTCCAGTTGTAGAGAAGGGAGACCCTGCCTTCAATTTCAAAAGCATTGTGAGCAGTCTCCTGCTTCCTCAGTTATTGGGGAGTTCACTCTCCACTGACAGTGGGAGCTCTGCCCATGCACTGATCTGAGCAATGTGGTAGCTTCTGAATGCCATCTCAGGCTCCACATTGACTCTATTCAGAATGACTACACAGAAGTGAAGAGGGGCACCTGTCTTAACTCCTTTGAAACTTACTCTGGAGATTTTACCTCAACTTAGAATAGCGTAAGCAGGCCAAGAATTCTACAATATGAATACAATATCTCTGTTTTCCATAGATCTTAATTCCATTAATATATGCTACAAAATTTGTTAGCATCAGGGCTGGAGAGATGACTTGGCAATTAAGATCCTGTACTGTTCCTACAGAAGTCCCAAGTTGTTCCCAAAAAGCTCATATCTAGTGGCTTACATCTTCATGTAATCCAGCTCCACAACATACAACAGCTTGTACTGGGCTTCCACTGACACCTGTGCACATATGCACATATACACAGACACATAATTATGCACGTAGTTCAAAATAAAATAGAATCTTTTTTACAGACTTCACTTTATCAAAATGTAACTTTGGTAAAACTTGATGGATAGATGAAATAAATGTACTAAAGTATGCTAATGTAATATTTTTATCTCTAATAATTCAATCTATAAATATTTTCTAACATTTCTTAATTGTTTAGGTAAAATTTTGAATAGTTACTTTAAAAACCACTGGAGTCATTAAAGTAGACTGAGTGAGAATAGATCTCATTTCCTATCAGTTCCAGAAATTTATATTTAGGTAGGTGTTGACTGTTCATTTAAAAGTGATATGCTAACCATGATAGTCTTCATATGTCTTTAAATAAGGAATGCCCCTTATCATTAGGAGTCTAAAAATCAAAAGCATAAGATCTCAAGTCATGTAGACATAATATTGTGAATAATTGAATATGTATGTATGCACATGATGAATAAATTTGATTTGATATCTTAAAATGGGAAATCAAACTTTATCAAATAAAAAGTAGTCATATAATTTTTATGACTAAGGGAATGAACTGCTAAATATTCTTGCACAGCCAACATCTTGCCTGTATTACTGACACAGGCAGCAATTGAATGTCTTATTGACACTAGAAAATTTGAAGGATTAAAGTCCTAATATATTTTTAGAAATAAAAATGCACCCCTCAAATAAAACCTCACAGCTTCATAATAATATCAGTATGCCCTCGGGAAAAAATGTTCTAGAAAGAACTAATAAAAGTACTAAAAATAGTTCAAATAATTTAGAGGATAAAAATAAGAGAGAATCAGCAATATATTTGGTAGGTATGTGCAAGTAAAGCATATTTGTTTTCAACATTACTAGCAAGGCCATTACATAAAAATAATTGTTAAATCTAAAGGGGAAACATTTGTTAATTTTTATGAGAACTCAGGGATTTAAATTCTTTGCAATGAAAAGAAATACAACATCATTACTTGATGCTTATTTTATTTGGTTTCCCTATCTAATGACAAGCCATTGTTCATGAAAATAAACAGTTTTAATAAATGTTTTCAAATATGTATTTTGATGTTTAAAAATCAACAACAAAATTGACCATAACAATTTAATTTGCATCCTTAGTATAAGTTGAAAGGCACATTTTGTAAGTCTCAATGAGAAAATACAAATGAAAGAAATTATTCATTTTAGCAAGTCCTAATGTAGGAAATGATAACGAAATTTTTTCCTAAACCAGGGGATTTATTTTCAAGCTGGAGGACAAAGGAAGACAGTGCCTGTGCACAGCTTGCTGGAGCAGACCATCTCACAAGGCCCTGTGCTTGCCGTTGTCAAAGGAAGAGTTCCAGTGTGAGACACAGAGTCAGGCAGGATCACACAGACCATTGCGGGAGACACTGAACTTTGGCCCTGCCTTCATCCAGATACTCAGAACTCAAATCCCAAGATGTTCTCTTCATGAGTTCCCACTCTTCATTCTGCAACTATAGATGTTACAGGAACTCAGTGCACTGGTTTGCTAGCTGCCATGACATAGCACTACAAACGAAGTAGCTTAAAAGGCACAACTTATCCTTTTACATTTTCAGAAGTCAAAAATACAAATTCAAAATACCCGCAGAGCTGGTTCCTTCCATTCTTGTCTAAGGAGTATCTGTTTCCTAACCCTCTACTGGTTTGTTGGCAATTCTTGACTTTCTTTGCCCATAGCAGGTTCATTCCAATCCTCATGGAAGTCAACTCAGCAGTTAAATTTGAGACTGGAGGATGGCTCAGTGATTAGGAGCACTAGCTACTCTTACAGAGGACCTGGGTTCAGTTCTCAGCACCTAAAATGCTGCCTAACAACCATCTGTAATTCCTATTCTAGGGCATCTGATGCTCTCTTCTGACCTCCAAGTGCATTTCAGGACATAGGTGCACATACACACATGCAGGCAGGCAATACACTCACATACTGAAAATAAAAATAATAAAGTTTTTAGAAAAAAAAAGTTAAAAGTCACAGCTTTCCTAATATGTACCCTCCAGTGTTTATTTATAATGGCATCAGTCATTGGATATAGGACCAATGGAATTCATCATGACCTTGGCTTAAATAATTACATCTACATAGATTGTGTTTTCCAAATAAGGTCACATCCTGAAGTTTCAGGCAGATGAGAAGGAGAGAGAGAGAGAGAGAGAGAGAGAGAGAGAGAGAGAGAGAGAGAGAGAGAGAGAGAGAGAGAAAAGAGAGAGAATATTCAATCAACCTGGCACATACTTTTCTCTGTATTCTGCATGCTGGTATCAAATTTTGTGTTCATTTTTAATTGTCATAAGAGATGAGGACTAACTAGGAAACTCTAACAACAACTGAAGTTATTCTGTCAACAGCCTGCAAATTAGAGATCTCACATCACTATGTCACATGAATGGCTCTGGAAATACCCTACCCATCCCTCTCTCTTTGGAGAGTGAGATCTGAGGCACCCATGGCAGCCTATGAAGAGGCATACCATTCATTTGACTATAGTCATTCCTGCAACATGCTGCTCAATCCCTTCAATATGAAATTATTAATGTGAAGACATACTGGCTTGGACGAGCCCTCCATCTAATGGCCATTGTCTATAAGGAAAGGGAGGACACACAGTAACACAAATGTGTCATTTAATTCTAAATTAATTCCAATAGCTGGAAATCCAACATGTTAACCATTTTTACATCCATCTCTTTTACCTTTCCCCTATAGGTGAGATGTTGGTTATCAATCTATTAAATTAATTGAAGTTCGGAAATGTTGAAGAATAATTGCTTCCCAACATTGAGGTTAATATATTAATATATTTTCATGTCTAATAAAAATAGCAGTATAGTTTTACTTTTATTAGAGAACTCATATGCAAGATGTGTGTGAATGTGAAATTAATGAAGTGTGTCAACCATTTTTGTTACCTTACCAAATGTTTCTGAAATGAGAGCAAGTCCAAAAATTAGCCCCAATCCCAAGCATGACTTGGCTGAAGGAGTAGCTGAGACAAAGCAGTGTTTGAATAAATAAAAAGTCACTGTTTAGAAGGCTCTGTTTTGTGCACCAGTTTTGCTAACATTTGTAGAGCCAAGTGGCCTCTGAGTAAGAATGATGATATGTTGGATCAAAGCCACATGATGGATAGTCACTGTATTAGTCACTTTTCTGTTGCTGTGATAAACACCATGACCAAAGGAATTTATAAAAGGAAGATTTTATTTGAGCTTACGATTGATGGTTCCAGGGAATTAGAGTACATTGTGGTGGGAGGCATGGCGGCTGGAGCTGGAGCAGCATGCAGAGGGTCACATCTCACAATGAGCACACGAAGCAGAGAGAGAGCAACTGTAGACCATGAGGCTTGTTAAGCTCACTAAGCCTGCCCCCAATAACGTACTTCCTCTAGCATGGCCACACCTTCTAAGACCTCCAAAACAGCGCCACCAACTGGAGACAAATGTCTGAATACTTACAGCCTATGAGGGACACTCATTCAAACCACCACATTTCACTCCCTGGCCCCCATAGGCTCCTGACTGTATAAAATGCAAAATGCATTTAGTCCAACTTTAAAAGTCCCCATAGTCTTTACCAGTTTCAATGCCATTCAAAAGTCCACAGTCCAAACTCTCTTCTGAGACTCAGGCCAATCTATTAACTGTAAGCTCCTGTAAAATCAAAAGGCAAATTACAAACTCCCAACATACAGTGGAACTGAATACACATTCCCATTCCAAAAGGGAGGAATAGAGGCATAGTGAGGAAATACCGGACCAAAACAAAACTGAAAGCCAGCAGGGCAAAAACCAAGTCCAGTAGCTCCATGTGTGTCTTCTGGGATTTTACTTCCAAAGGGCTTAGATGGTTCAGCTCTTCCAGCTTTGCTTGCAACATACATCTCTTTCTTAGGCTGGTACCACTCCTTGTATGCAGCTCTCCTTGGCAAATATCTCACTTGAATGTCTTCTTTGGGTCTCTGCTGCCAACCAGGCTTCACATTCACAGCTTCACTCAATGGCCTATCAGGGCCTTCTTTATTCAGGGATGCCCCTGTTGCACTCTGCCTGGCCTCTGCTGCTGTCTGAAACTGTGAAGAAAGAACTGATGACCCCTTCACTCTTGCAAACTTCATGCCTCTAAAGTCAGCACCACTTGAATAAAATTGCTGAATCTGGCTGCAAGTTCGGGATGGACTCTCTCCTACTTTAACCACATTTGCAATTTTTCTCTGCCCTGGACTTAGAGGATTAGCTGGGTGTGGTCTTGCCCTGAAGGTACTGATTCTTTTGTTTATTTGTAAATCTCCAGGCCTCTCCTTAATCACTTTAGTCTCCTTATGAAAGGGAGCCTCTCCTTCACATGCCTTGGCCCCACCTTTAATCTTCCTAGTGTACTTTTCAGATCCAAACTGTACATTCTGCATTTCCTTCTGCCCCATTTGCTCTTTTTCACTGTAGATCTGCACAATATTCACCATTAACAGCCATGCCACCATTTCCACACTAGGCTGTCTTGAAATATTCTCCATCAAAGACATCAGTCCACCACTTTTCAACTTAGCATCAGGCAAGCATTTGGGCTGTGGGCAAACTGTAGGCAGATTCTCCATCCAAAAATTCCCAGCCTGCGCTAAGTCTTTATCCGCCTCTGGAAGTACAATTTTTTGCAGCAATGCTTTCTTTCCAGGCTTCTACTATAATAGCCCTCTTCGCTATGCTTACAGTAGTTAACAGCTTGTCTAGCCCAAAGTTCCAAACGTCTTCACAATCCTTTCTCATAACATCCAACATGGTCAGGTCTTCCACAGCAAACAGCCACCACTCCTGGTACTCAAATCTGTATTAGTCACTTTTCTGATGCTGTGCTATAAACAACATGACCAATAGAACTATAAAAGAAGAGTTTATTAGTCTTACGATTGACGGTTCCAGGGAATTGGTCCATTGTGGCGGGAGGCATGGCGGTGGATCTGGAGCAGCACGCAGAGGGTCACATCTGAATGACCGCACAGGAAGCAGAGAGAAACTTGTTTAGACATGAGGCGTGTTAAACCTCACTAAGTCCCTGCCCCCGAATAACGTACTTCCTCTCGCACAGCCACACCTTCTAAAGACCTCCAACAAACAGTGCCACCCTATGGAGACAAATGTTTGAATATTTACAGCCTATGGGGGACACTCAATTCAAACCACCACCAGTTTCACCAACCCAGTTACCACCTATCTCACAATAGTTAGTAAACAGCCACACATCATAGATAAATATAGTAAGAAGAGCAGTGGATATGAAGTCTGTACATTCATAGTTAGGGAGACAAAACATTTCTTCATAAAGAAAGATATAAGTTAATTACATACTTTATATGGAGGAGTTTATAGAGTACTATGCAGGGGAAGTGAGTTTTAGTTGCATAATGTGAATTACCTCCATTGCAAATGTGAGGTCATTTTTTTACATTTTATAAACCTATGAGAGCTATTCAACTAGAGCTAGTAAGCAGGAGCTTGAAAGGGAGGTATTTTATTAAAGCAAATTAATTAATTACTTCTCCCAACCTGGAGTCATTACTACTTTGACAGACAGCAAACTTAATGAAAACCAAGAAGACATGCTAAGACTACATATTCAGGTCAGTTATACTGGTATAGTTATCAGTCTTCATAAATTTAAGGATTATGTAAGGAGGGAGAAAGTTTGATGTAGTAAAAATGCTCCATATTTTCTTCATCAGAATACTGGAAATATAACTTAATTATTGTATATGAAATGTTACATTATTACTTCATTATTGTACTCTAGATGACAGATTAGAGACAGGGTGAATTATGATAATATTTGTAACATTCATTACAATATATATTTATATTTATATCTCTATATATTATATCTTGTGTGTGTGTGTGTGTGTGTGTGTGTAAAAATACTTTACTATGATTCTTTCTCCTCTACTCTTTTAACAAGTATAAAATTGAAACATTTATTTTTAATTCTGTTTATATAAATTTGAATGATTATATCATCATGTACCTTTCCTACCTAGCATTCATATATAACCATTAAATAAGATAGTTATCAAGATAGAAAATAATTACTTTCAACAAAATGTATATGTTCCATGGATTATATAACAGGTGTTCATTATATATGATATCTATCAGGAATGATGTCCCTAAATATGTAATTATTCACAGGACCTCAACTGAAAATCCCAAGAGTCAAATACTTTATTAATTGTATAAAACTATATTATTTTACTGAAAACAATTTTATTTTTTATTTTTTTATTTTTGGTCTTTTTGAGACAGGGTCTCCTTGTAGCCCTAGCTGTCCTGGAACTCGCTCTGTAGTCTAGGCCCGCCTTGAATTCACAAAGATCTGACTGCCTCTGCCTCCCCAGTGCTAGGATTAAAGTCGTGTGCCACCCCGCCCAGCCAACAATTTTAAAATTAAAAGAAATATATAGCTATCATGCACAATTTGACAATTTATAATTATTTGCTTGCCATTATTTCCTAAATTTTAGTCTTGAATTGCTTACCATATTCAATACTAGATACAAATGATACATAAAATTATATTCTCAGTAACAAAAGATCATTTACAGAAAATAAAAATTATACATTTATATTTGTGTGCATGTGCATATTTTATGCTTAATATGTGTGTTAATACATAACTAAACACATACACATAGAATTATTTATATAAGATAATTGAAACTTATTTTTTAGAAATTTTAAGCACTTAATATATAAGACTATATAATAAGTTCAAAGTTACTTTAAATAAAATCTTTAGTAATAGATGAAATAGCATTGACTCACTTTTTAACAGTTTCAATGTACACTTTGGGTGCCCTTTTATTTTATGCAACACACATGACATTTCTTTTTACCATGATTCCAATAGAGACATTTTATAGTGTTTAGGATTAATTACATACAGGGTGGCTTGAGAGATGGTTCAGTGGTTAAGAACACTTGGTGCTTTTGCAGAAGACCCAGGTTCCATTCCCAGCAGCCACATGATAGCTAACAACTGTGTGTATGTAACTCCAGTTCCAGGAGATTCAAAGCCCTCTTCTGACCACCAAAAACATTGTACAACACGGATATGCATACATGCATGCAGACAATACACATAAAATAAAAATATTATAAATAGTAAGCTATAATTCATAAAACCCAAAATGTTAGAGCAATTATAGACTATCCATATTAAAGTTATTATTTACAGAACTAGTATAAATAATTTTATAGTATGTAATACACTATAACATGAAGCACAAAAAAGACAATGCTTCTTAGGAAGCAATAGCAGTGTCTTTACCCAATTTAATTTACATGACATCTGGGGACATAAACTTGACTTGATAAGCCTTAACATATATGACAGAAAATCATGACATCTGATGTGGGAGGGGTCTGTGGGAAGAGTGCAGATAGGGGAGGGGGGATACATATGATTAAGATTATGAAATGCACAAAAATCCAATTAAATCTGTGTTGTAAAAAACAGTTTTCAAATGTAAAAATAATTTATACATTATGTTTCTCAATCAGTACTCAATGCCTAAGACTTAAAAAGTACTATTTCTTTCTAAATTAAAAAATATTATTGAAATTTGTGCATTTCATAAAATACACCTTGACCCTATTTAGACCCCTCCCCCATCTGTACCTTCCCTGAGCTCCGGGATGAAATTTCACGCATCCTGTTATATATGTTAAGGCCTATCCAGTCAAGTTTTTGTCCTCAGATGTTGCTTGGTGTGGGTCAATGTACTAGTCTGGTCAACCTATCTTGCATCACTTCCTTAAAGAAGACCAACTCTCCCTCACCTAGTAGTGTAGTAATCTTTTGCACCAAAATATTACATTTGAATTTTATTAATAGAAATATAATGTTGTATTACATCTATTAGATGTAATGAAATACCACAATCAAGAGCAGCTTAAGGAAGAAAGGATTTATTTTGACCTAAGTTTCCTGAGTAAGAAGTCTGTAGGGGCTGGAGAGAGGACCTGGGTTCGATTCCCAGCACCCACATGGCGGCTGAGAACCGTCTTAACTCCAGTTCCAGGGGAATCTGACACCCTCTTCTGACCTCCGCGGCATTGCACGACACAGGTGCACAAACCTAGATGCAGACAGTACATTCATACACATACAAAAATAAATAAAATTTTTAAAAAAAGAAAGTCTGCAATAACAGGAAGGAAATACATGGTGTGTTGGCAAGAGTGGGAAGATGGCTGCTCATATTTTTATCCACAAAGAAACAGGGGGTGGAGCAAAGCCATAAATCATCAAAGCCACCACCAGTAACATATATCCTCCAGCAAGCTTCACCTCCTAAAGTTTCCATAACCTCCCCCAAACACTGTATCTTCAAATATATAAGTCTATGGGGCATTTCTCATTCAAATCATTACAGTGTCTTCATCAGAAATTAATTTTCTCTCTCTAATTCTTTCTCAATCAACATCCATGCCTTAGACTTCAAAATACTATTTTTTTTATTTTGCTTCACTATCTTCTTACCAATATGAAATTTACCAATGGAAAATTAATAGACATTTTATGCATACCAAAGTAAATACAGCATATAACTATGATCCTATAAAGATATTTAGAATTAAGATATATTTCACTAGGATAATAGCTCACCCCTTCTATCCTAGTACTCTGGAGCAGAGACAGGTGGATCTCTGTGAGAAGGATGCTAGCCTAGTCCACATGGTGAGTTCCACACCAGCTGAGGCCTCAGGGAACGCCAACCCCCCCCCACACACACACACCTCCCAGAGAGAAAGAAAGAAGGAAAGAAAGAGAGAGAGATAGAGGGAGGGAGGGAGGGAGGGAGGAGGGAAGGAAGGAAGGAAGGAAGGAAGGAAGGAAGGAAGGAAGGAAGGAAGGAAGGAAGGAAGGAAGGAAGGAAGGAAGGAAAGAAAGAAGGAAGGAAGGAGACTATATTTCATTGAATTCTCTATGCTTTGATTTTCAGAAACTGTTTCATAATGGCTAATTTTTGCCAACTTGATACAAGCTAGATTCACTGAGAAAAGTAAACCTCAGTTGAGGACCTTCCTCCATCAGAAAGATCTGGGGCCAAGACAGTGAGGTATTTTCTTGATTTGTTGATTGCTAATTAATGTCAGAGGAAAAAGCCCACTCTGGGCAGTAGCTATCCCTGGCCAGTAGACCTGGGCTATATAATCACCACAGCTGAGCAAGCTAGTAAACAGCATTCCTTCACCCTCTTTCAGTTCCTGTACTGACTTCCTTAATGATGAACTGAACAGGACTGGACATGGTAGAAGAGGGGGTGGAAGTGAAAGCCAAACAAACACTTTCCTCTCTGAAGAAGTTGTTTTAGTCAGTATTTTATCACATCAACACAGAATCAAATGAAAATAAAAGCCATCCACAATTTTAGGTAAACATATCTAAGCACGGGCATGCTAACACTTATGTTACTCTCTTAAATGCATGAAGTGTGGCACATATAAAGAGAGAAAGACAGGGAAACTAGACAAGTTGCACTGTGCATGTGCATGACACGTAAATTTGGCCTAATGAAAGCTCACTACCTCTTCAACTTACCTTATGGCCAGCACTGCTCCTTTTAACTGAGGCAAGCCATTGTGCTATCCAAGCACTGTTCCTCGGTACTCCTGACTTTTCTTGGTAAAATAAAGGAAATAATGTCCTTATCTTACTTCAATTCATAGCTTTCCAATCCATTTCAATACATACTCTAAGGAAACATTTCTGGGTTCCCCCTTATGAGGTCAATCACCATTTTGTTTTATCTTAAATTGTATCACCAATAATATTTTACATGGTGAATTATTGATTTGCCTATATATGCAATTAATTTCCTGCCATATATATGCATATGCATATATATGGCAGGAAATTAATTGCATCTCTATAGGCTGCATTATATATATACTTATATATATATCGATATCTATATATATATTATATGATTTTACCTACATCCCCCAAAGAATTGCGCCTTGTACGAATTGTTTTTCTTTCTTTATTTAAGGATTACTAGAGACAACTGTGTTATGTACCATTTTGGACACTCCAGCTAAAAATTAAGGTATATATTTGTGCCATTTTCTGTAACATTTAATTAAGCATGTTAAAAACAAGATAGGCAATTACCACTTTTTTGCAGTCAATTGGGATGCAAAGCAATCAAACATTCTATCCAACTTGGCCACTAAGTTAGTTATAAACAGAACCAAGCAACCACCAACTACAAGGTCATTCATTCCGTAATCATCCAAATGTTCACTAAAATGCAATTGCCACATTGCAAAAGTGATGCTTTTGAATTTTAGTATTTAACTTGATTTCCTAGATTGTAGAAAATTACTGTAAAATATAAAAAAGTAGCATATATGCCTTTATAATGTCCAAATTAGCAACTAACATTTAAAGTTTAAGAAAGTAGAGGGTCTCATGAAATTTTGGCAAAAGACAACTCTCAATTTGAAGTCTGATTGCACAAAGAAAGAGCTTAGTTAGATCTTGGATTTTAAAAAGAGTTAGCTTGTTGGATTTTATTTATATTTCTTCACACATGGTGTATTCAAATCAAACATAGCTACAATTATGACCACTTCAGAAATTTGCTAGCAAAATTTGCTATACATCAGTCCTGAATATTTTAAGGAAAAATATGATTTTTTAAAAAGCAAATTCTCCCAGCTTAACAATATTTTATATACAGATATATCATATATTCCTATGGTTCTGAACACATTTCTGTTGGATTCAGAGTGCTCTTGGCAGGCAGCATATCATTCCACTACTTTATAACAATATGATAAACACTATATGCACAAAATTAAAGTTGAGGTTAATCAAAATATTGCCTGACAAAGCAAATAATTGAATTGCTCTTGCAGTGCTCTGTGGTAGACAGTAATTAACATGCAACATCTTCATCGTTGGAGTACAACTTCCAATTTCCATTTTAACGTCGTAGAATGCTGTCTACACATTTTTAAATGGTGCCCATGATAATAATATATTCTCTTTTTAATCATATTCCACGTTGCAAGAAATGGAGCTTGCAATTTTCCCAGGTGCTTACCAAATTACTACTGCAAGCTAATTCTCATCCCCCGTGTTAAGAGTTTCAACACAGTGCACATTAACTGCCTGCTTATGCTCTTACCATGCAACAGAAGGTAAGTTAATACGCGCCTCAGTTACATCCAGTTTGTGCATTTATAGGTCCCTACAGGCAGCAGGTAGAGAGCTTCCAGCTTCCGTATTCTGCTTTTATAAGGCCTACACTACAGTACAGAAAGATTGGAAAAGTGAAAAGGGAGTATAGTAAGAAAAAAGAAAAGAAAAGGCAATAGAAGAGAAAATAAAATTATGTGATTGAATGGGAGATCAATAAAAAATGCAAATGAAAATCATTTTAAAGTAAAACTTTTTACTGCAATGCCCATGGGTAGCTCTATGAGCACTCATGAATGACATGCACTTCTTGCTTTATTCTCTACAGAATTTTGTTCCCTTATATTTATATTATTTTCATGACAGTCCATTCAAGACTGTTCCCATTTGTCATGAATACCCACAAATCAAATCACAGAAGGGAAGAGCTGTAGTACCTATTAAGAAAGGATACTTAAGGCATTTTTTTAATTTGCCTAGGATGATCTATTCCTTCCTCTAAATTCAATATAAACTACTTTCCCATCAAATTTCAAGAATCTTAAACAGTTGTGTCAATTTGCAATAGGAACTTTTACATAATACAGATCCAAGATATTTTAAGTATTCATCTGCATATGAATATAAGTAATAAGTTTACAAATCCACAAGGGAATAATCTAAAACATATAATCAGAAATTATAAACTTGAAACAATGCTGGTTTTTTCTTCTGAAATTCAATGATTATTGTCATTACTAACAGTGAAATTTCATAAAGTGTAAAGCAGAATTATATGAGTGGTGTGTGTGCATGTTTATTTTGTTCTATCTAAAAATCTATAAAAGATTTTAAGTGAAAAAATGAGAATGTGTCTGTACATGTGCATGTGTGTGCACATGTGGTGTATGTGCATGTGTGTGTGTGTGTGTGTGTGTGTGTGTGTGTGTGCTTGACAGCTTCAGTTGCCAACTGAACACATCTGAGTAGAGAAAACTTCAACTGAGGAATTTCCTCCATTGGACTGGTTGTGCACATACTTTAGGGGTGTTTTCTTCATTATTGAGTAATGAGGGATTGTCCAGACCACTGTGGGCTGTGCTGCCCCTGGGAAGGTGATCCTGTGTTTGAATAAGAAAGCAGATGAGCACAGGCCAAAGAAGCAAGCTTGTAAGCAGCATTGCTCCATGGTCTGTGCTTCACCTTCTGCCTCCAGGTTCCTTCCCTGACTTGCTTCAGTGAGTAACTGTGACCTGGAAGATGTAAAATAAAATCAACTCTTTCTTCCTTGAGTTGATTTGGTCAGCATTTTTATCACAACAAAATAGAAAGGAACAAAGACAGAAATTGGGACCAAATGTGGGATATTGCTGTGATAGACTTGACCATACGTGAAAAGGAGGATTTGGGAAATTTGGGGGGTTTTGGACTGGAAAAGTGCTTGAAGCTCAGTGAGCTGTTATGTAGAAACTTGGAAGATAATGCTGAAGATGGTAGATGATGGAGACCTGGCTTTTAAAAGTTCAAAGGGAAGCAAAGACACTGTAATGAATGTGTGGGTGATATATTTTGAATTAAGGATTTGGTGAAGTGAAACCTTTTGTGTTTTGCTGGCATAACCAAACTGGTGCTGAAAAAACAAATAGCTGTAACTTGAGACCACCTTCATTGATGTAAAACCTTCTGGGAATGATTTCCTCAGTCAGCAGACAGAAGCTGTGGTCCAGATGGGTCCAAAGGCGCATATGGAACAGGCAGCAGGACTTGGGAATGTCTGAGTCTCCCAGGTGGTTCTGATGTTGAACACATGAAGGAAACATGGAGAGAATCTGCCTGTTTGCCCTATAAGAGGCCAAGAGAGCCACTGGTTGGGGTGCAATCTCAGTTGCTGTGAAGAACACCAGTAACGAAGAGGTTATGGAAACAATGTGAGGTTTGGCATGCTGAGAGCAAAGAGGGCCCATTGCTGAAGGTGAAGCCTCAGTTGCTATAGAGACTGGAGATGCTAGGACCAAGGTATGGTCACCAGGGGCAGCATCGGGTATGGAGTGGCACCAGCCTGGGCCTAATATAATAAGCTGCCTGTGCTGTGGGTGACAGAGCCAGAGCAGAGGAACTGCCTACACCCTTTGGAGCTCAGAAGATTGTGGGTGAATCTCAGAAGTCCAGCACTGGCTGGATTTGTTTACTTAAATGTGCCCAGTATTTCCCTTTTGAAATAAGATAGCATGTAACTTGTTTTGGATTTTACTGGATCCCACAGTTAAGATACTTCTAAAAGAAACTAACTTTTTAAGTTATTAAATTTTTAAAAACTGTGGGATTACAAAAAAAGTATATTGTATTTAGTTTTTATACACTTCATGTAATAGATCTTAATCAAATTTAGACCTCCTCCTTCAACCATGACTCCCATACCTCCCCACCAGATTTCATGTATTCTTTAACAAATACAAAGTCCTATCCAGTCAAGCTTTTGTACCCAGATAGCCCTTGTGCACGTTCATCCACTGGAGTGTAGTCAGCCTGTATAGAGTCACTCCCTTAAAGATCTCTCCCTAGCCCAGCCTAGATCAGTTGCCAATAGTTCACCAGCTATTCTTGGATCCTGCTGCCCACCTCCCTTGTTCTATGCTGAGTTTTGTCTGATTGAGTTGGTATGAGACTTATGCATGCTGTCATCATTGTTGCAAGTTCATATGATCAAGTACCTAGTGGCTTGAAAGCCTCTGTTTCGGGCTGGAGAGATGGCCTAGCAGTTAAGAGTGCCGACCGCTCTTGCAGAGGACCCGAGTTTGATCCCCATCACCCACATGGCGGCCGAGAACCATCTGAAACTCCAATTCCAGGAGAATTCCAGTTCCCGGAGAATCCGACACCCTCTTCTGACCTCCGCGGCATTGCACAACACGGGGGCACAGACCTGCATGCAGGCAGTACATTCATTCACATACAGAAATAAATAAATTTAAAAAAAATTAAAAAAAAAAAAGAAAGCCTCTGTTTCCTTATGTTTATGCACCAATTCTGGCTCTTATAATCTTTCCATCTCCATTTTGAAATTGTCCCTGCTTCATAGGTGGGTGAAGTTTAAGATAGGACTTTTATCCAAGGACACACACTCTATAGTCTCGTATTTTCTAAAACTTAGCCACTTGTGGCTATCTGTATGCATCAACTCTGCTGTATGAGGAGGCTTCATTGGGAATAGTTGAGGGAAGTATTTGTATTCTCTCTACCCTTGTTCCACTCTGTTCCATGAGCCTTAGGTATAGACGTTGCATTGTAGCTCTGTCACCTAGCTCTGGGCATCTTCATCTGTTGCAAAAAGAAGCTTCTTTGATGAATGTGTGCAATATACTTTATAAATACAAGGATCCATATTTACCATACAGTAAATTTCATTTGTCTAGAGATATGCCAGAGAAAATAGAACTTTTAAAGTTACACCATTTTGTGTTGTAATATTAAAGTTAATATGAAATCCTGCTGACAAGAAATGGAAAGGTTGTGGTTTAATAGTGATATGTTTATGTTAAGGGTGTCAGTTGTGCTGAATAGCCTCAGTTGTCAATTTGACACACCTGAACAGAGGGAATCTCAGATGAGGAATCTCTTCTCTTTGACTGGCCTATGGCCATATCTATGGGGCCTTTTCCTAATTATTGAGTGATACGGAAGGGCTCATCCCATGATGGGCAGTGCCAGCCATGGGCAGGCGGTCCTGAATTGTCTAAGGAAGCAGGCTGAGCATAGGCCGATAAGCAGCACTCTCCATACTTGATGCTTCAGCTCTTGCTTTCAGGTTCCTACCTTGACTTCCTGCTCTAACTTCCTTCAGTGACCTGAGAAAATAAACCCTTTCCTCCCCAAGTTTGTTTGGTCAGTGCTTTTATCAAAGCAACAGAAAATATTTTTATACATAGAAAGAGAAAATATAAAATCAAATTTTGGTCAAATTATTTTAATTGTTATATTTAAAAGACTGCTAAAAAGTTGTTAAAATTGGTGATTAAATGATATCAGACTCATTAACTTGTTCCTGCTTTTATCCCTGTGCTTAATTTTTAAGCATCAGAAGTTGAACCCAAACTTAAGTGACAACTCCATTTCATGTAATATCACCTATGGCCAGACTATACAGCTCGATTTTTTTCCTTCAAAATTTGCAATAAGTTTGTCACAAAATAAAATTTTAGCTATGGTAAGTAAAATATTTATATTAGTTCAATTTTCCTTAGTCTTTTATTGATGTTTTTTGTATTTCAGACATCATTTTTCAATTCACTTCGGGCACATTCCCCTTTCCCTTCCCCTTACCCCACCCCACCCCACCCTAAATTATGCATTCTGCCATAACTGACCTACATCTTTCTCTCAGTCTTTTTTTTATGTTTAGGAATTCACATTTTCCTCCATTAATCTTATATTACTCTAAAATACCCCACATTTAGACAATTCTCTTTTTTTTTTGGTTTTTCTTTATGATGTTAACTAAACTGGGTCAGATACAACTGAAAAAGTCACTCATTGATACCTCTGTGTCTTCAATTCTGCTTAAATATTATATTGCCAAGATAAAACATCATTGGTTTTGGTTTTTTAACTTTTTAATTTTTATTGAGTGCATTTCATACAACATTTCTTAATCAAATTTAGGCTCATTCCCCCATCCATGCCCACCCCTCCTGCCCGTCCCCCCCACCAGAGCTCATGAATTCTGTCATACACGTTAAGTCTCTCTTGCATCTTTTTCTCAGTCTTTTACAACCTTTTCTATGCATAAGTTTACTGTTTTGGTCAGTTCTTTGAATAGGTTTTTCTCTTTCTTTTTTGTTCCACTTGATTTTATATTATTCCAAAATATGCATATATACATTCCATACATAAATCAAAATTACAAAATCTGAAAATAAACTATAGGTTAATTCCAAAACACATTTAGAGATTAACATTTTAACAGCAAAGTTGCTTGCAGGTAAAAAGGAGTATAACTTTACATACTCTTTTTTTTTAGAATATGAATTTTAATATTCCTATATGATAGAACACACTATAGGATTACATAAGGATTAATTATGAATGGTTGTAGCATGTATCAATAAAGAGAGAAAATATTTTACAAAATTTTTTTCTTTATACATTCATACATACTTACATACATACACATATCACTTGAATTGGAGGATTTTTTTCTTCCTTAAAAGATGTCATGTTTTCCTTAAGGAAGTGCTTGAAGGTTCCTCCTTGGCAACCCCAACCAACCATCAATCCTGTACTTTTGCTCCACACTGGGTTCTTTCCCTCCTATTGTGCCCCAAAATGAAGTCCAGTAAGCATGCATCCTGTCTTGACCCCCTTGCACTGGCCTCCATGATACAGCCCAGGTAGTCCAACAATGGCAGTCTATATTCTGACAAGGCTGACATCCCCTTAGCTGTTTAGTCCACAAGCTGGGTATTTCAGTAGTCCCCATCTGGCATTGAAGGTTTGGAGGATTCTTGGAGAGACATGAGTCCTCAGTCCATATTAGGAGGTTAAAAAGCTGTGTCTCATGTCTTTGAGGAGTGCCAAAAGTGGTGACAGCCACAGAGTAGATGCACTTGCCAGTAAGAATTGGAGACAGGCCCAACAACAGTACTCTCTATTCTTTTTTGTCTCTTTTACTAAGATATCAAGTTCAATGTCTGCAATACAGTTTCTCTGGTCTTACTGATTATTTGTATCTGGTTGTATTTTCCTTTTAGATGCTTAAGGCCACACAGTTAGCTCAGATTAACCAAGGTTTTTGTTTTCTCAAGAACAGTTGAGGATATGGTCCTCAGGGGTCTCTCAGGGGGTTTTGGGAGGGAGAAGGGTGGGAGCCCCTTGCTCCTTTCAGCTTTTCATGCACCAGTTCCATCGACTGAGGACAAAAGCAGGTCTTGCTAGACCAGGCTTCCTTTTCTGAAGCATGAACAGATTTTCCTCTCTTTAGACTGGACACTGACTGAAGTACCATCATTGGCTCTCCAATACCTCCCTGAACAGGGAGACTGGTGACCCACATCTGTAGTACATTTCAAGATATGCCCCCATGCATAATCCTCTAAGATTTGGTTGACCTCTGAGGGCAAGGAACAAAGTAATCCCTTAGGTCCCTTGGCCAAATTGGTATGGACATTAAGTATGGACATTAAGCACCCCAAAAGGTTAAGTTGTACCAGCCTGTTACATTGCACCTACATTAAAATTGTATCCTTTGTAAACAAACTGTATGTTATTTACATAGCATATTTCTTGATTCCCATCTTTCCATTTTAATCCCATAATACTCTAAAAGATGCACACATACCCACCATCATGTACCGAAAACCCAAGGTCTGAAAATAAATGTTAGGTCAGCTCTAGAACCTCTTTAGGGATCCACATTGCAAGAGCAAAGTTGTCATTAGATCATGAGGAATATAACATTAACATTGTTCAGTTTGTGTTACAACTAGGTATTAGTACTAGCATCCACAGATATGGGATACCATTTGTCTTTTGTTTTTCTGGGATTGTGTTACTTCACTTATCATAAAGTTTTCTAGTTCCATCCATTTACCTGCAAATTTCATGAAGTCATCTTTATTTATCCCTGCATAGAATTCCATTTTTTTAGATGTACCACATTTTCTCTATCCATTCATCCATTGAGGGGCATTTGGGTTGGTTGCAGCTCTTTGCTATTGTGAAGAAAGCTGCGATAAATATGGATGTACATGTCTCTCTGTGGTAGGAAGAGTCTGATGGATATATTCCCAGAAGTTGTAAGGCTGGGTCAAGTGGTAGGCTCATTTTGAGTTTTTTACGGGTTCTCTATACTGCTTTCCATAGTGACCGTACAAGTTTGCATTCCCACCTGCAGTGGATGAGTGTTCCCCTTTCCCCACACCCTCTCCAGCATTTGGTATCATTTGTTTTCTTGATCCTAGCCAAAATTATCAGGGTGAAATGATATCTTAAAGTGGTTTTAATTTGCATTTCCTTAATTATTAGCGATGTTGAACACTTTTTAAGAACACTTTGTGTGTGTGTGTGTGTGTGTGTGTGTGATTTTTTTTTTTAATGGGGTTAATCATGGAGTTGGGAAGGTATCTGTTGTGGGCATGCCTCTCCACCCAAAAGTTCATTCTAATCTTCCTGAGGTGCTTTCTGAAACTTTCTCTTTTTCTTTGTGACACTCTTCTTGCCAGCAACAACAGCTTCAGGTGCAGGGCTTACAGGGCTAGGTGGCTCCTTGGAAGAAAATTTCCTTTTTTTCTTAGGGACAATCATGTTTTCAGTCTCTTCCGGTTCACTGGCCATTTCCTTCTTAGGTGCAGACTTCTTCCTCTTCCAAACAGGAGGGCTTGTGTTGGTAGTAGCAGTCTCTTCAGGATCACTGACCAACTCCTCCTTGACCAACTCTTCCTCCTTGGGGAGAGCTTTCTTTTTCTTTCATTTAGGGGAAGGGGAAGAAGGGACAGGTGGCTCTTCCATTCCACTTTCCTGAGGAACCTCTTGGGGCTTTGTTTTTTTTCTTCTTTTTGGGTTTTTTCACATATCTCCTCCCATTCTTCTGGCGCACTACTGTTTTCCGTGTTTTCTGAAGAGGCCAGGGCCAGTGCTGCTAGTTGCTTCTTTTCCTTCTTCAAGCGTTTCTGCTCCTGTTTTTCCAGCTTCTTGGTAATCTCAGCAGTTGCTTCCTCTGCCTGAACCATTGCTTCCTTCATGAACACTTTTTAAGCCATCTCTATTTCCTCACTTGTGAAGTCTCTGCTCAGCTCTTTACTCCATCTTTTCAGTGAGTCATTTGTTTTCTTTGTTTTTTGAATAGTTTACATATTATGGAAGTTAATGCTCTGTCATATGTATCAGCAGTGAAGGTTGCCCCCGCACACACTCTGTGGGTTTTCTCTTCACTTCCCTGACTGTTTCTTTTGTTGTACAGAAACTTTTGAGTTTAATAAGGTCCCACTTGTCAATTGTTAACCTTATTTCCTGAGCAGCTGCTGTCCGATTTAGAAAGTCTTTTCCTACACCTATGTCTTGTAAGTTGCTGGCAAATTTTTCTTCTGTCACCTTCAGAGTTTTGGGTTTCACACTGAGGTCCTTGATCCACTGGGAGTTGATTTTTGTACAGGGTGAGAGGTAGAGGTTTAATTTTATTTTTCTACAAGTGGTGATCCAGTTTTGCCAACACCATTTGCTGAAGATGCTGTCATTCCTCCATTGAGTCTTTTTGGCCCCCTTGTCAAATATGAGGTGGCTGAAATTGTATGTGCTCAAGTTTGGATCTTCAGTTTTGTTTCATTGGTCTACAGGTTTGTTTTTGTGCCAGTACCAGGCTGTTTTATGACTACAGACCTGTAGTATAGTATAGTCTGGTATAGCAATCCCCTCTGTATTGCTCTTTTCACTCAGAGTTGCTTTGGCTATTCTGGGTCTTTTGTTGTTCCATATGAATTTAAGAATTTTTTTTCCAAGCCTGTGAAGAATGACCTTAGGATTTTAATTGGGATTGTGTTGAATCTATATATTAATTGGGTAGAATGGACATTTTTACTATATTAATTTTCCCAATCCACAAGCATGGAGATCTTTCCATCTTCTGATGTCTTCTTCATTGTCCTTCTTCAGGAGCTTATAATTTTTGTTGTAGAGATATTTGGTGATTTTGGTTAGGTTTATTCCTAGGTATTTTATTGTTTTTGAGGCTATTGTGAGTGGGAGGGTCTCCTTGAATTCCTTCTTTAGTTGCTTGTTTTTGGTGTAGAGAAAGGCTACTGATTTTTCTAGGTTAATTTTATATCCTGCCACTTTACTAAAACTTTTAATCATTTCTAGCATGTTTCTGGTGGAGTTTTTAGCATCCCTTAGGTAAACTATCATATCCTCTGCAAAAAGGGACAGTTTTACTTCTTCTTTTCCAATTAGTATTCCTTTAATTTCCTTTTCTTGCCTTATTGCCCTAGCCAGTGTTTCAAGCACTATATTGAAGAGAGTGGTGACAAGGGGCAGCCTTGTTGGGTTCCTGTCTTTATGATGAATCCTTCTAACTTTTCTCCATTTAGGATGATGCTGGCTGTGAGTTTCTTATATATGGCTTTATTATGTTGAGGAATGATTCTTCCAGTCCAATTTCCTCTAATATTTTAATCACAAAGGGATGCTGGATTTTTTCAAAGGCCTTTTCTGCATCAATTGAGATGATTGTGTGGTTTTTGTCCTTCAGTCTATTTATGTGTTTTATGATATTTACTGATTTTCATATGTTGAACCATCCCTGCATCTCTGGTATGAATCCAACTTGATCATGGTGAATGATCTTTTTGATGTTGGTCTGTATACAGTTTGCAAGTATTTTGTTGAGAATTTTTGCATCTGAGTTCATTAATGAGATGGGTCTGTTGTTCTCTTTTTTGGTTGTATCCTTGCCTGGTTTTAGTATTAGAGTGAGGCTTGGCTTCATAGAAGCAGTTTGGGAGATTTCCCTTTGCGTGTTTCCTTCTGAACAGTTTTAGTAATGATCGTTATAAGTCCTTTTTAAACGTTTTATAGAATTCTGCTGTGAACCCATCTGGAACTGGGCTTTTTTTTTTTTTTAGTTGGGAGGTCTCTTATTATATTTTCAGTGTCTTCATATATTATGGCTTTATTTAAGCTGTCAATCTCCTCTTAGTTTAGCTTTGATGATTCCCTGGATTGCAGATATTCATCCATTTCTCTTAGGTTTTCAAATTTAGTCGAGTATAGGTTTTTGAAGTATTCCTGTATGATTGTCTGGGTCTTTTGACTGTCTGTTGTGGTATTTCCCCTTTCATCATGAATTCTATTAATTTGGCGTTGTTCTTTCTTCCTTTTGGTTAACTGGGCTAGGGGTCTGTCTATCTTGTTTATTTTCTTTGGTGTGGAGTTATTCTGTGCTTTTCCTATATTGTTCCTTCATTGTGCTTGGCATGTGCTTGGCCTTTTGCCTATATTCTGATGTGAATCTTGAATGCCTCTTCACTTTGTTGAAGGATTGCTTTCTTTGATTCCTTCGGGTGTCTTTGTTGCATTCTCCTTATGAATAGAGTGTTGACTTGTCTAGGTTTCAAGCTTTCAAATTTGGTTATTTAGTGGAAGGTATAGTTCACATTTCCCTTTCTGTTCTGCAAGAGCTGGGTGGGTAGCAACCCAGATGATACATTCTGAACACTGTATTCCCTGTGCTGCCAGCCACTCTCTCCTGAGTTCTAGTTAGGGGGTTCCAGGTGGTGGGGGGTGTGGGGTTGCTTACCGTCTGCTCCCAGCTGATCAGGCAGCAGTATGTGTTCGAACCTCAGCTCCTAGCTCCCAGAGCCCTCTGGGCCGACCAGCCCTCTCCACACAACCTGCTGGTACACACGCCCTCCGCCCCCAGCTGCTGCTCTGACAGCGCATAATCCACTGGCCACCGCTTGGGCAGCAGTCTTTGTTCAAACCTCAGCTCCTAGCTCCCAGAAAAACGTCATAGGTTTTTAAATTATTTTATGACACTGAGAACTTATCAAAAACCTCAGGAAAAGTCCACATACATGCATGGTGCCAAGAAGCATGGGTCTACTGGAAATGGTGGTAAAAGATTTGTTTTATGTTACAAGTTTTATTTCTAAGCACACAGGAGGAAACAAGGGATAGAATTGAGAAAACAAATCACATCACTGCCATTATCAAGGAGCAAAAGGCTGCACTTTAGGAGAGTTACAATATATCTCTGGAATTTCTTAACCCTTCGTCCTCTGACAGAAATCCTGTTTTTTTGTTTTTTTGTTTTTTTGTTTTCTGTAGCTGGTTAGCTACAAAGTGACTAAAAGAAACAGAGGAATAAAATCACTAAATTTCATGGCCAACTTTGGTCACATTGTTGACCTCACAGTCATTTTGCTTTCTCATGGTTTTCACTTTCTTGCTGCTGATGTCATAATCTCATTTATAGAGGGTAGAATGACGTTAATATGCGAATAAATATGAACAGAGTAAGGGAATCTTGCATGAAAAGATGGTTCTGTTTCCAGCAGATCTCAGCACTCAGTTTTTAGAATAGCATTTCATCATATGAAAATCATGTGGCTTTTTTCTTCTGCCACTTTCATTTTAGACTGACATTAAAAACAAATTAAGAATTTACTTCAATGTGGAATGATTAAACTGCAACTACAGCACTTAGTTGTGCCTATATATCAATCTATCTGTCAGGAAAAAGTATCATTTCAAATACTTATACCTTGATTTGTGCTGAAAACATTTATGAAATAAATGCTACCTTTTGGGGATATAGACAGCAATTTAGAAACAAACATTTTAGAAAGGAAAAATTCTAACATAATTTCTGATGATTATGACATATTTAGGGTTTTGCTACCATTATTTTTTGAGGAATTACATGGGTCCACATATCTATTTAGCAACCTCTATTAGATCATTCAGACAGTAATTATCATTCCTCATTGTCAGCATGAAAACTCAAATTCTTCATGCTTTTCCTTATTCTGAATGAGTCAATGGGATGACAGGCTACCAGGACTATTCCCTAATATTAGAAATCTGGCAAAGGAGACATGAAATCTGTCAGCAGAGCTGCAGATATGACTCTATCAATAATCCATGGCACTTCTGTATACCCCTTCTGAGGCTATTATACAGCTTTGGATGACAGCCACTTCAACTTCATCATCTCATCCACAGGGACAGAAACTCATAACTGGCTTCCAACACAGGGTTTTCGTGAGAAAGGTAATAACTGAGCCAGTCACTATAGAGGAGATTATAGCACTGCAGCAATGAACACAAAAGTTTGGGAAAAGCAGTTTGACATGAAACTTGACAGAACAAGCCCAGAAGGACAGCTCCTTAAATGTTAAAGACAGGGGAAGAGTGGGCTTCTTTGAAAGCCTTGCTTTGGGTAGTTTGGAAATTGTGCTATTTATTCTAAGAGCTGCAGCTATTCATTGCAGCTACTCTAAACAATTTCCAGGTACATTATCCATTCTCATGAATAGTTGTAATGTCCATGACTGAAATGAAAACTCTCTTGAAGCTGCACTTCCCAGCATCTCAAAGACTCTTTCAATAATTATGCACCTTGTCATTATACTTTAATTGTCTGTAGACAATAGTTGCAAGGAGTACTAGATGTGGTTTGAACCAATCATGAGATCTCACTGTTATTAATTACAGCAGTTTGGGAGTGAGTTATTAAACATAAGAACTGTTTCTCTAATTAATGTTTCAGTTTTATACAGAGTAATAGGTTTTGTGACAGCATTTTCACACATATACAACATTATATTGATTTCTAATTTATTACTTTGGTGTCCTACCCTACCTCCTTCCTCTTTGGCTATAACCCTTCTTACCACTAAACAATACACACTTCTGATTTCATGGCATATACAGTCAATCATCCTGCTTAGTTTACTCTCCTTAAACCTCTACCCTTCGCAAAACCACCTTTTTACTATCACTTCTTACAAATAGGTAGATAGACAGATACATAGGTGGTAGAGAAATAAGCATATAGCTATATGGACAGATATAGAGTAATATTAATCGACATGAACTTATATCTTATTAATTACACCTCAATTCATTTTCCTAATGGCCAAATAAAAGTTAATTGTTGTATATTTATCATATTTTCAGTATCCAAAATGCAAGAACTATTAAAAATCAAATTAGGCCAGGTGTGTTGGCACACACCTTTAATCTTAGCACTTGGGAGGCAGAGGCAGGTGGATCTTTGTGAGTTCAAGGCCAGCCTGGTCTACAGAGTGAGTTCCAGGACAGCTGGGTTACAGGGAGACCCTGTCTTGAAAAGACAAAAAAAATCAAATTATCTAAATTTATGATTAAGTAAATTTTCTAGAAAAAAGGTAAGAGGCAACTGATTGGGAGAATTGTTCAGTGGGTAAAAGTGTTTGCCATGGAAGCACAATGACCTGAGTTCAGATCCCTATAAGCTACAAAAAAGCCCGACTCAGTAGGTCAAGTATCTCTAATTGCAGTTTGTCCCTGTGGGGAAGTGGGAGCTAAGACAGGAAAATCTCCAGAAGCTTACGGGCCAGCTAGCCAGGGGCACTCAGAAGTGAAAAGACCCCTGTCCCAAGCAAGATGGAAAGGTGAGGATGGATACACAAGAACACTTTACCCCTACCCCCCACAGAAGAATACATACACACAGGTGCATGTGCATGCACACATACAAACACACACACACACACACACACACACACACACACACACAGATATCCATGCACAACATGCAAACACACTAATATTATATATGTATATATACATATATAATATATATGATTAAAATATATAACAAACAACTGTTTAAAGATGTTTACTACCTTTGCTGTTAAGTAGACTTTAGGAATACCTCTGTATCTGTCAGATGGCAACTGCACACTGAGGTCTTCTTTGGCTCTTTGTACAGCACTGACTTTGTAATACATGTTGGCATGTTTGGAAATTTAAATTAGACAGATTAGAATATTTACACCACAGAATCTGCAAATGTCACAAACCCAGGTTCCAGTTAAATGCCAAGAACTGGGTGCTGAAGCTGAATCTCCATAGAATTATATTCTCATCTTCAGGTCAAAGATTTGCTTTTGTAAAGCCAAGCAGTGGTTTTGGCAGCCCCATTGTAATGTGACTTTCCACTTGACATCCCATTACAGATAAGTGCTTTGTGTAGGATTTGCAAGAGCCTCTTAAACTTAACTTGACAATGAGTTCTACCTACTTATTGTAGCTCTGACCTCCTTTAAATCATGTATCATTAACTCAGCCATAAAATTTAAAGTAAAAAATATACAAAATATAAATGTAAAATTGAGCCAGGTGTGGTGGTGCAATCCTTTAAGCCCAGCACTTGGGAGGCAGAGGCAGGCGGATCTCTGCGAGTTCAAGGTCCACCTGGTCCACATAGTGATCTCCAGGCCAGCTGGGACTAGGGAGCCCTGTCTCAAAAAGAATAAATAAATAAATAAATAAATAAATAAATAAATAAATAAATATAAAAAATAAATAAGCACATGTAAAATATTTTAAATAGCAAGTAAATACAAATTCAAAGTAAAAACAGACTGAAAAGAACATGCATTTTCCTTGTTTATACACTGGCATGCATCCACTTTCACAACCTTTTAATTTCATATCTGTGAGGAACCTGAGTAATATCTATGTAAACAGTAATGACTAAGGATGGAAGAGAAATAGAACAATTCACCATGGATTAGCAGGCTGTGTTGTGCAGAAACAGATTGTCACTTCATAATAAGAGCCCTGGAGACTCAGAGTAGTGAAAGTGAGATGGTCTCTTTTATGAACTTCCAAAGTTCAGTGTCAGCCTAGAATGGCAGGTAAGCAGGCTGATTGAGTGCAGTAAGTTTATAATCCTGAGACAGGCAAAAAAATCAATAAAAATATACATAAAACCCCTAACACAGTACCCTTCTTCCCTATACTCTTACTTGGTAATCAGAAGGGTATTCCTACAGGTCGTCTAATTTTTTTTTTTTTATTTCCCTGTGCTGTTTGAGATGGTCTTTTACTCAAAAAATTGTGCATAGGTTGTCAGCACATTTTATATTCCGTTTACTTTAAAGCTATATGTATTCTATTCATGACCTAGCAGACAAGCTTAACTGTTAGTAATTTTCTAGTCTAACTGTCTAGTTTACGTGTGGATGTTTGGTAAAGCTTAGCAGAAATTGGGAGGGGAAAACAGCTAGACTGGGAGGCATCAGCAGAGCCTACTGTTTTCTGTACTTTTATTGCCAGATCTAAGACTGCTAAAGTCACCTTTGAAAATCCATTATCAGATTTTATTTCTTACAACTGTATAATGAAGAATTGAGTGGCATGTGTTCAGTGCAGGTATGCCACCTGACAGGCACTCTGGTATGGTCTTCTTAGAAGAATTAACAAGAAGAGGACTGGAGAAAAGCAGGTAGAAGACAAGACCTGTGCATACTCCACCCAGTAGTCAGGGGAGCCATGTACATACCTTCAGAGAAACCCGTGGAACTTGTTGACAATATTGTTTGAAATTTCCAAGAAACATAAAGAGGAACCTATTTTAATATCAAGTGTACCTTCACATTGTATGCCTGCAGAATTTAATAAACTGACTGTAATTAAAAGCTAAAGGCCAATTTATTCAAGAGTTCTAAAATCATCTGCACTCATATTTATGGATTGGTAGTATTGAACATACCCTAGAGATGTTATCTCTCCCTGCCTCAGTTTCTAAGTGGCAATTAGACTGTTTTGAAAGACCCAAGTAGGGAGTTGTGCATTTGACAACTTGCCTATGATTTATTAATAGTTACAGATTATTAATTACATAAATAAATTTCCTTGTGAGAATTTTGCCTACATATTTTATATGAGTATTTATTGTTTATATCTATACATATATATCATACTTTCACTATTTGTATACATAAATCAAATGACTATTGGCTCTGGAGGAAAACCTTAAGTAGAAAAGCTAGACTATAAAGCTCATGCTTTTAACATTTTGTAATCTAATTTTAATTCTTTCTTTGGGAATGTCATATATATACATATAATGTACTTTTGTCATATACATCCTCATCTCCTGCACAATTCCTCTAAGACTCCTCCCCTTCCCAATTTCTTGTGATCTGAGTCCAATTAGTACTGCCCCTACTAAGATGGATACAGAGCCATCTACTGGAGCAGGGGCAACATGTCAGGGGCCACACCTCTAGAAAAAATTAGGATCCCTTACCCAACAGTCATAACTACCACAAGACTCTCAGTCAGACCTGGGGCTTCATGAGACCCTCCTCTATCCCTGCTGGAATGTTGACCAGCATGGTCTTGATCTCTGAAGCAATCATTATTTTTGTGACTTCATAACTGTATCATCAGTTCACCATAAACATCATTTACTTGATTAGGGCACAAAAGTATTTAATATAACACCAGGGCTAGAGGGATATTTTTCTGTTCAAATATTTTGCATATTGCTTACATTTTTAAATACGTACCCTTTACCTATATCCTCGTGACAGTTAAATCATTGTATCAATAGTATTTGCTAGAAATGTTCTACATTCAAAGTGAAGGAAGGACAACAATTTAAAATATGTTTTCTGTTTTCTCTTTGGCCAAATATTTTATGTAAAAAAATCAATGTTATGAAAAGCAGTGGTTGTCATCTTACAGCTCTGGAACTAATCCAGGAACACACTGCTGTAGAGCTCCCTACTAGTCAAGAAAGTTAGACAAACCATCCACTCCTTCACTATCTCCCCCAATTGGGATTAGGCCTGGGATACTCTGTTCATTGACTTCCATTTACCCTGTCTAGCCAATCAGCACTCCACACTCCATCCCTTCTTCTAGATCGAGGACTAGACCAGGAATATTCTGCTAAGAGCTCATGACTAGGCCTAGAAAGCTATGCTCTGTTCTGCACGTGGTCCAGACAAGCCTGGTGAGCTACTGAGAACCAGTCCATATACCACCCACACTCGCCATCTCCACACTAACAATTCAAGCTGTGATTGCCCACCTTAGGCCAGGTCACAATGAAAAATTACCCATAATATGTCAAAACACACAAGTCCTTTAAAAGTGTTCTAAAATGGGAACAACCCTGAGGAACTCCAGGACACAGAATATAAAAGAATAATCAGAAACATGATCAAAGAATTCAAGGATTAAAAAAAAAGAATTCAAGGATTTTAAAGAACACATAAATAATGAATTTAAAAGGATAGGAATAAACTTATGACTGAAGTTCAATAAAATACAGAATGAAATGACAAAGACAATTCACTGAACTGTTACTAAACTGGAGAAAGTCCACTTATCATTTTGTTTGTGGCAATTTATTGTATTTTCTAGTAACTGAAGAGATCTTTTAATATTATTCTCTTTTTCTGTTAGGATGACAAAATTAGAATAAACAAATTAGTGCTTTTCAATATCTAAACCTAATCTAGTGTAAATGATCCGATTTAAGTATTAATGTTCAGTACCCTACTTACCATGGCTCAGCACAACTGAGTGCTATATTTTTAAGCAATTTGTATAAGGTTGTTGTTAAAAATGTTGATAGCTAAAAATTGTCCGTGGGCAAACATTATGAAAGAAGGTCCCTGCTCACACCCTTTTTGTGTCAGCTATTAAACGTTCACCAGCACACCTTTGAATAAATATTTTAAAGGAAAATATGCAAATGTAAAAAACTATGTTTTGCAAGATGTGTACTCATAATGTATCCCAAATCTCTTAGGCCCAGGAATAACTAAGAAATGGGTATCTATCTTTGAGCATGGGAGGTCTTTCCATCTTCTGATGTCTTCTTCAATTTCTTTCTTCAAGGGTTTAAAATTTTTGTTGTAGAGATCTTTGGTGTCTTTGGTTAAGTTTGTTCCTAGGTCTTTTATTGGTTTTGTGGCTATTGTGAGTAGGAAGGTCTTCTTGTATTCCTTCTCCAGTTGCTTGTTGATAGTGTAAAGAACAGCTACAGATTTTTCTAGGTTACTTTTGTATCCTGCCACTTTACTGAAACTCTTGATAGTTTCTAGGAGTTTTCTGGTAGAGTTTTTATCATCCTTTAGGTAAACTATCATATCATATGCAAAGATGGATAGTTTGACTCCCTCTTTCCCACTTAGTACTCCTTTAATTTCCCTTGCTTTATTGCCATGGCAAGTGTTTCAAGCACTATATTGAAGAGGAGTGGTGATAGGGGACAGCCTTGCTGTGTTCTGCCTTTAAGGGGAATGCTTCTAACTTTTCTCCAGTTAGTATGATGTTGGCTATGAGTTTGTTGTATATGGCTTTGGTTACATTGAAGAATGTTCCCACCAGTTCAATTCCCTCTGGGATTTTAAGCATGAAGGGATGCCGAATTTTGATGAAGGCTTTTTCTGCATCAATTGAAATGATTGTGTGGTTTGTAAAAAGTCCATTCTACCTAAATTAATGTACAGATTCAATGCAATCCCAATTAAAATCCCCAAGAGTTTCTTCACAGGCTTGGGGAAAAAAATCCTTAAATTCATATGAAAAAACAAAATACCCTGAATAGTCGAAGCGACTCTGAATGAAAAGTGCAATACAGGGGGGATCACTATACTACTAAGACTTCAAACTATATTATAGGACTATACTCATAAAAACAGCATGGTACTGGCACAAAAACAGGCCCATAGACCATTGGAACAAAATCGAAGATCCAAAAATTGAGCTCATACAATTTCAGTCACCTCATAGTTGACAAAGGGGCCTAAAACACTCAATAGAAGAAAGTCAGCATCTTCAGCAAATGGTGCTGGCAATACTGGATCAGCATTTGTAGAAAAATAAAATTAAAGCCCTACCTCTCACCCTGTACAAAAATCAACTCCAAATGGAGCAAAGACCTCAACTTGAAGCCCGAAACTCTGAAGGTGATACAAGAAAACGTTGACAGCAACCTATGAGACATAGGCAGGCATTGGAAAAGACATTCTAAATCACACAGCAGCTGCACAGGAAATAAAGTCAACAATTCACAAGTGGGATCTCATTAAACTCAAAAGCTTCTGTACAGCGAAAGAAACAATCAATGAAGTGAAGAGAAAACCCACAGAGTGGGAGGAAACCTTCACCAGTGATACATCTGACAGAGCATTAACATCCAGAATATATAAACTACTCAAAAAACAAAAGACCTAAGAAAACAAATGACCCACTCAAGAGATGGAGTAAAGAGCTAAACAGAGACTTCACAAGTGAGGAAATAAAGATGGCTGAGAAACATCTTAAAAAGTGTTCCACATCATTAATAACTAAGGAGATGCAAATTAAAACCACTTTAAGATCATCTCACTCCAATAAGACTGGCTAAGATCATTGTGGTGGTTTGAATGAGTGTCCCCCATAGGCTGTAAGTATTCAGACATTTGTCTCCAGTTGGTGACACTGTTTTTGGAGGTCTTAGAAGGTGTGGCCATGCTAGAGGAAGTACGTTATTGGGGGCAGGCTTAGTGAGTTTAACAAGCCTCATGGTCTACAGTTGCTCTCTCTCTGCGTCCTGTGCTCATTGCGAGATGTGACCCTCAACTTGCTGCTCCAGCTCCAGCCGCCATGCCTCCTGCCACAATGGACTCTAATTCCCTGGAACAGTCAATTGTAAGCTCAAATAAACTCTTCCTTTTATAAGTTCCTTGGTCATGGTATTTTATCACAGCAACAGAAAAGTGACTAATACAATCATGAAAACAAAAGACACCAAATTGTGGAGAGGATGTGGGGAAAGGGGAACACTCATCCACTGTTGGTGAGAATGTAAACTCATACAACCACTATTGAAAGCAGTGTGGAGAAACTTTAAAAGGCTCAAAATGAGTCTACCATCTGACCCAGTCATACCACTCCTGGGTAGACACCAACAAGACTCATCTTACTGCAAAGATACATGCACATCTATTTTTATTGCAGCTCTCTTCACAATAGGGAAGAGCTGGAACCAACCCAAATGCCCTCAACAAATGAGTGGATAGAGAAAATGTGGTACATCTACACAATGGGGTTCTATGCAGTACTAAAGAAAGAATGACATCATGACCTTTGCAGGTAAATGGATGGAACTAGTAGATATTATGCTAAGTGAAGTAACAGAGTCCCAGAAAAACACATGACAATTGTTATCCCTCATTTGTGGATGTTAGCACCAAATACCTAGTAGTAAGGCAAACTGATATACATATACAATATAAATATATATATCTATATATGTATATGTATATATATCTATATATAAATAAGATATTATATTATATATCTTACATATTATATATATATATTCTTTTACCTGAAAGCAACTGTATATATATATATTTTTTTTCTTTTACCTGAAAGCAACTGTACCATTATAATGTGAATAAGTTAATGGGATCTAGAATGAAACTACCACTTATTTTCAGACTTTGTAATTGTGGTATATGGGGAGAGGGTATGTATGCATATGTTAGAGTAAAATAAAATTAAAGGGGAAAATGTGAATTCCAAAAATGGCTACGCTTATTTGTGGATACTAACACCAAATCCCTAGTTGAAAGGAAAGCTGAACCACATTATTGTTATGTTTCTTTTTATCTGAAAGCAACTGTGCTGTTTTAATCTGAATCCCTTTAAGGGCTCTAGAATTGACCTATCACTTATTTTCAGACTCTGTAATTACTGTATATGGGTTGAAGGTATGTATTCATATCTTAGAGTAACATAAAATTAAAGGGATAAAATGTGCATGCTTAAACATATTTTGGAATTAACATACAGTTTATTCTCAGAGGTCGTTATTTTGATACATATGTGATGGTTATATAGGTATATGTTGTAGCAATACAAAGGGGAGGGAAAAACAACATAAAGACTGGGTCAAAGAACTGACTGACACAGTTAAATTCTGCCCAAAACAACAAGCCTCTGCAGTGAAAAACTTTGGAAAGACTGAGAGAAAGATCCAAGACATGTATGGCAGAAGGCCTGAACTGGGGTGGGGTAGGGGACAGGGAGAGGGGAATGTGTCTAAACTGGACTGAAAGATTATGTATGAAATACACAAATCATCAATAAAAGTATTAATAAAAAGAAATGCGTATCTGCATTTTCCATTTGATCCATCTTACTACTTTAGACTCAGTAAAAATTAAACAAGTGGGACTGGAGATCTGGCTCAGGGGTTAAGAGCCCTGGCTGCTCTGACAGAAGATGAGTTCAATTCTCAGCACCCACATGGTGGCTAACAACCATTTGTAATTCCAGTTCCAGGGGATATGATACCATCTTCTGACCTTCATAAGCATTTCACCACACAGGTACACTTACATACATGAAGACTATACACAATTACACATAAAATAAAAATAATAAATAAAACGTGTTTTTCAGAGTTAAATAAGTATTTGCACATTCATTAGAAGTTTATACATTAAAAATTATTAAAATTATTTATTATTAAATCTTTTCCAAAATTTATTCTAATTTAATCTTTCTATATTTCATTTTAACATTTTTATTGAACTTATGAGCGTTTCATACATAGTTTCTCAGTCCAATCTAGACTCATCTTGTCTTCCATGCCCTGCACCCATCTGAGTTCATGCATCCTGTCATCCCTGCCCTGTATATTTTTCTGATTCTTTCCGAAGTATTCTTTTTTCAAAGCAGAGGATTATTGTCCATGGGAGAACTTTACTGTCTCAGCTGGTTCCCTGTCCTGGTTCCTCTGCTGTTGCTCCCTCAATCTGTATTGCTATAACATATGCATGTGTATACATCACACCTATAACTAAATATCATCTGTACACAAGCTGTTGTCATTTCCATATCATATTTCAGGGTTCACAGTTTTCCTTTTTAAATTTATATTACTCTAAAATATGCCTATGTATACTCCACCCCTAGAAATTATCAGAATTATTTCTTATTAGAATTTTAATACAAATGACTGATAGATATTTTTTTATTCTTTGAGATTACCGTACAATACTTTAAAAATATTTTATTGAGTTTTTGTACAACTCATACAAAAGTTCTTAATCAAATTTGGCCCCTCCCCATCCCACATTAGACCTTATACATTCTGTCATAGATGTTAAGTCCACCACATTTGCTGCAAGTTCACATGAGCAAGATTCCAGTGACCTGAAGGTTCTGTTTCCCTATGTTCATGGACCAACCCTGGTGCTTACAATCTTTATACCCCCTCCTCTACAGTGGTCCCTGAGCCCTGGGTAGATGAGTTTTAATACAGGATTCCTATCCAGGGACACACACCATGTAGTCTTTTATTCTCTAAAAATTAGCCACTTGTGGCCTTCTGTGTATATCACACTCTGTTGTATATGGACGCTTCCCTAGTGAGAATTAAAGGATGCTTCCTCCCCCTGTTCTGTTATGTTCCATGAGTCTTAGGTAAGGAGGTTCCACCATAGATATATCACCTAGGGCTGGGCCTCTCCCAAATATATATTCTCTGTGTGTGATCAGTTGTGGGATTCTGTAGTAGCCTCTATCTGTTGCAAAAAGAATCTTCTTTGATGAGTGGTGTATGATACACTTCTTTGTAAATATAAGGATCCATATTTAGCCTATGGTAAGAAATCTCATTTGTGAAATTTCTGCGACCTCTCTAGCCATGTATATTTGGCTAAAATTACAGTGCCACCCATGAGTTCTCTTCTATTGTGAGGGCTTTAAGTCCAATTAGATAACTGTTAATTACCCCCCCCAGATAAAAGTGCCCCTCCTGCACCAATAGAAGTAGTCTGATGTGCCAGGGATTATGGTTATTAGGCTTTAGGACTAGGTTGGACCATTGATTAATTTTTACCATTAACAGTTTGATGGTAGAACTATTAGGACTAGTCTTCAGGGAGAAAGCTTCCAGGTTAGTCCCTGTTCCATTGCTTCAAGTCCTGTGTCCAAACTATGTTCTGTCTATACCAGTAGGGTTTTACCTTCCAGTTCTGGTAAATAACCAAGGGCTCTGGAAATAGCCCATGTTATTTTGGCAGTCTCTTGGAGTACTCTGACTAACCACTCTGAAGGAGGGCTCTCCTGTCTGGCACTGTGCTCCTTGCTGTAGAGTCCCCACGTATAAACAGGCACTAATGTTCAGACATCATGTATATTTCTCAGAGGGTTCCCTACCCAACTCATTATCCTCTGGCTTTCCATGCTATCCGAGCTCCATTTATCTCTCCTCTCTGTCCCACCTGCCCCTCCTTCCCCAATCAATGTTCCCCCATAATCTCCACCCTCATCGCATAACACCAGCCTCCCGCCAGCCTCAGGGGTCTCCTGAGTTCTTTCCTTCCCTACCCCCATAGTGCCCTGCATGTCCCTGAATCGTCCCCTCTCAACCAGACACTCCCATTTTCCCTACACCCCCCCCCCACACTGTAACATCTGTTCCCTATTATCCCCTTATTTAGGTTATTTCTTTTCCTTTACCTCCCTGTTTCCTTTCCATTTTCCTGGCTATGGTTGTTACATGGGCAACAGGGATTGGTGCTATGATCCCCAAATGAGGAAGAACATATGTTGTTTGATTTGCTTGCATTGGAGTTGCTTCACTTAGAATAACAGTCTCTAATTCCATCCATTTACCATTGTTGTAGGAAGGCTGGTCTGTGTCAGGCAGATTAGAAGTCAGAAGAAACTGGGGGTAGGGACTTCCAGTGCAGGGTAGCAAACTATGCTACATGCTTTAGTTAGTCTAGGTTAGGAAGCAAGGCCACAGATCTGAGGCAAAGGAATTGGAGTGGGCCTGGCCCAAGGCTAGCAAGGGAACAGGGTGGATAGATGGCTAGAAATCATTTTTGAATTCTGATAATACCTATAAAATTCTGGGGAGAAAAGTCTGTTGCTAAACTGTGCACACCCCAAACAGAAGGACCTGAGTACTGATCCCAAGAACCCAGGTTAAAAAGTTGGACATTCCAGGTGTGATGATTCATACATTTAATTGCAGCATGCTAGAGCCAGAGGCAGGTCAATCTCTGTGCAATAAAGGTCAGACTGTTCTATATATTGAGTTCTAGGCCAGCTGGGGCTACAGAGAGACCCTGTCTCAAGAAAAAAATAAAAAGTAAAAAGCTGGAGGTGGTAGTGGGCACATGACTTTACCCCAGCACTAATGGGGAGGATGAAGGCAGGTCCTTGAAGCTAGGCCAATCAATGTAGTTAAACTGATGAGCTTTGGGAAACTGTTGTCTTAAAAACCAAAGTTGGACAGCAAGAAATTGAGGAAAGACCAAATATTGACATCAGACTTTCACATGGACACACACACACACACACACACACACACACACACACACTGCTATTGTTTAAATAAAAAATAGTCTCCCATTGGCTTAAGTATCTAAAGACTTGCTCCCCAGTTGGTGGCACTTTTGGGGACATCTAGGAGGTGCAGCTTTGCTTGAGGAAGTATGTCACTGAAGGTAGGCTTAAAGAGTTCATAAACTGGTCCATTCCAGTTTCCTCTCTGGTTCCCATTTGCGACGACTATGAGTGCTCACATCTTCCTGCTTGAGCTATCGTCTGTGCCTTCTACCTGGCCTCCCTACTATTATGTACCCTCCCTCTGGAACTGAAAGTCAAAAATAAGTGCTTTCTTCCCTATGTCACTCCAGGTCCTGGTGTTCTATCACAGCAACAAAATGATTAATATATGCACACATAGGCATCCAAAACTGTTTGTTTTTAACCTCCTACAAAGCCTAAGAGCAAACAATAACCCAAACCAGTATTCCAATACCATACTCAGTGTTTTCTTTTCCCTTATAGAATGGGATGGTCCCCCAGAGTGGCTCCAACTTCCCAATCTCTTCTCAAACAAGCATGCTGTCCGCTAGGCTCCGGTGGTCACCATTGTTTCCCTCTTTGTTGCCTTACAATAACATTTTCTTTCCTTTGGCATCATACTTAAACGTCCAGTTGCCTCAGGCTACACAGTCATCTCCACAGTGGTTCTCTGAGATCATCAGCATCATGTGAAATGCGAATACCAGGCCCTGTGCCAGACCAACTAATTCAGAAATGCTGGCGTCAGATCCAACAGTCTGTCCTGCAGCGTCTCCAAGAGGGTCTGATCCACGTCCATTTCCAGCACTAATGCTTTGACTGTGGATTTTGTTAAAGACACAAGCTCTGTTTGGATTCTACATGTCTAGACTCATGTCCCTGCAGAGACTCTGGAAAGTAGTGGACATGAAATAAAAGAAGCAAAATCACATGAATACATTAATTATTCCTTTAAAATCTCATAATTCTAAATTTTTGTACTAAAACTCTGTAAATTTATATTGTGGTTCTGAGACAACTCTCTTCAGAAAGGTTTGTGTTCCAGCATGACAGAGATCCATTCTTTCGTTCTTTGTTCAAGTCCTCGTTTTCTCTGAAAAGATGTCAGAAACACCAGTGAGGGTTTAGCCAAGTGCTTCAGGATGCTTGTGTGAAAATACCTACAGTTAAGAAAAGTCTCCAGTTCCAGGGGAATCCAACACCCTCTTCTGACCTCCGTGGCATTGCATGACACGGGTGCACAAACTTGCATGCAGACAGTACATTCAAACACATACAGAAATAATAAAATTAATAAAAAATTTTTTTTAAAGAAAAGCACAGTGATGTTATTTTCATACCGATACTGTTGAAAAGAGAATATTTAGGATGCTACCTTCATCTTGTCTTCAAAACCCTGCAGCAGACTCTTGGAAAATTAGCAAGAATTGAGTGTGGGATGCAGATTGAAATAGTAAGAGGAAAGAACTGCAAAGGCTGGTATGAAAGAAGACATCTAGCAGGAGCTTTAATCTTAGAAGACTCCAAAACAGTTTCCACACAGTGCCAGGTGCCACAGGTGTGCACCACAGGAGCAGCTGAACAAAATAAAGAGGCTGTCAGGTGTGATGAATTCTTGTCCATGACACATCACTCCCAAGGTGCCTTCTCCATCTGACAGGTATCCCATGTGTGTGTGTGTGATTTTTGGCTAACGCCTCTCAAGAACACAAAGGAATACATAGAATCAAAAGACACTGGAAGATCATCAACAAAATAAGGCAACAGTGCTGGCTTCTGTCTGTTTAACCTGAAATAAATAGGTTCTGTTTCATTGTTCTGAAAAGGAAGGTTGTATTAGTCACTTCTCTGTTTCTGTGATAGAATGACTACAAAAAAGGGAACTTACAAAAGTAAGAGTTTATTTGAGCTTACTGTTGACGGTTCCAGGGGAATTATAGTCCACCATACAACAATGCATGGTGGCAGGAGGTAACTGAGCAGAAAGGCAATATTCACATCTTTGAGCAGGCCAGAAAGCAGTCAACTACTCCAGATAGGCAAGACTTTTTGAACTCTCTAGGCAGGGCCCTGGTGATGTACTTCCTCCAGCATGGCCACACCTTCTAAAACCTCCCAAAACACTTGTCACCAACTGGGGACAAAATGTATAAATATTGGGAGATTATGCGGGACAATCTCAGTCAACCACCACAAAGGTGTACTTAACTACATTTAATTAAAATTGTTGGAATTATTCTAAAATAGTCCAGGCTTATTGGGTCACACCTCTAACCCCAGAGGCTGAGGCAGGAGGATTGTTAAGAATTCAATACACAAAGTAGGATCCTACATCAGAACACCAAAAATATATCTAAAATATAATGAGATATTGAGAGGTTAACAAATTCATGCAAAGAGATATTACAATAGAAAAACAAAGATCGTGTTAACTTTATATGTGGTTAAATTGCTGTGAAACATGTATGAGGTAGGTTCTTAGATTTCTAAGGTTCAAAAAGGAAAATTAAATTTAAGTTTCTTTATTCTGCATATTGGGAACATCAGATGAAATTTAAATATAATGCATGAACCTTTTGCTGAAATTATAAATGTGCTGGGTCTTTTCAGAGTATTCAAAACATAAATATTTATTGCTACAACAATGAACTGAATATAAGAAATTATTTCTCAGATTTGTAAAAAAAAATTATGACTATTATTTAGTTTTTCTAGAAAGAAGTAAGAGATTAGTAATGCCAAGAAATATTCCAAGGAAATTTCACATATATGAAAAAGTTTTGTAAATTAACGTAGTTTCAGGAGATAATATTTGGGAATTACAAATACATTACAATATAAATGTTTTGCCAAATATATCAGCTTTCTATCATTCTCATGAGAAATTGACAGGGCATAATACTAATGCTTGCTATCGGGCTGGAGAGATGGCCTAGCGGTTAAGAGTGCTGACTGCTCTTGCAGAGGACCCGGGTTCAATCCCCAGCACCCACATGGCGACTCAGAACCGTCTGTAACTCCAAATCCAGGAGAACTCCAGTTCCAGGGGAATCCGACACCCTCTTCTGACCTCCGCGGCGCTGCGCGACACGGGTGCACAGACCTACATGCGGACTGTATATTCATACACATACAAAATAAATAAATAAATAATATTTTAAAAAAAGAATGCTTGCTATCTTACACTCTGTAAGGGAAAGTCCACAATGTATCTCCGTGGGATAAACCCTCCAGCCGTAAGTTGGAATCAGTGCTTCTTTTTCCATCATCCTAGAACTGGCTAGACTCTGCATCCTGACCCTACCTCCACTGTCAAATGCTTCTGACCCGTTTTGTTTCTTCTGATGCCAAGCTATCATGGCAACTTTTAATATAATAGGGATTCTTTCTAAATTGTCACCCTACTATTAGTCTCTCATTCGATGAAAGTTATTATTTGATAGACATTTGCTGAGAGCCCACAAATTCTGAGGCTCCAATTTACATAGACCAGTAGTTCTCTGGGATAGGATCTATCAATTGCCAAATCCAACCTATCTGCCAATCATATCTACTTTACCTGTCTTCACCAAAACAGGAGCAATTCCGAAGCTCTTCTGCCTTCACTGTTCCCTTCCTCCTGGTACCCACTCGATCTGGCCTGCCAGTGATGTCTCTGCACCTAGGTGAATCTAACTCCTGAAGAAACACTAATCTTATCTACATTCATTGAAAGTTACTTCCTTTCAAAACAGCTTGAATAGATATTCTGTAGTTTTTATATCTCTCCATGGGAGTGAGGTGTAGGGATTAGAGTAATAGCTTCATACTGCTGCCTACAGCTGCCCTGGGAGTTCTTTGCAGAAATCTTAATTCAAATGAGGATGAAATTCTTGACTTTGCCACACCAGAGAATTTCAGGATGAGGCAGTATGAAGCAGAGCTGGAGCTTATGAAGAAGAGATTTAAACATAAATTTAAGCATGGGATTAATATAGCAAGAGACACACAGTGAAAGGAGAGTACACACCCAAACCTGGATGTAGGCTTCGAAGAGAAGCATACACAATAATTTAATATTCATTATGTACAATATTTTGGTGTCTAATGTCAATTGGCTTAACTTAACTAAGTTAAGCTAAAGTAACCTCTTTACTATTTAAAACATTCATAGATGTGTATGTTGTACCTTCATTATACCTGCCCGCACTCTTTCCTTCCACATGCCTCTGGCACTTTCCCTAATAAATATCTCCCATCCCAGTTCAAATCCTCTTCTTTTAAAATAATTCACAGTCCAGCTCCCCCTGTGTGCATTGGGCACCTGCCATTGGCCACCCTTCTAAGAAAATTGATGCTTCTTTAGCAACCATCAACTTCCCATAGATCTTGAGCTCAGGGGAGGGTCTCAGGAACCCTTCTATCCCCATGCTGGAAATTTTAATTGGCTTGATCCTGTGCCATTCTTATTCAGGAAATCACAATTTCTAGGAGTTCATGTGAACAATAGCCATTTCATGGCAGAGGACAGCATTTGACAGCCCTCCTCCCCATTTTCTGCTTCTTACAGTCTTTAAGCTTTCTTTCTGCAGTTTCTTTGCCCAAGATTGAGAACAGTACAAATCTACAAATAAACACACACACACACACACATGATAGATAGATAGATAGATAGATAGATGATAGATAGATGATAGATGATAGATAGATAGATAGATAGATAGATAGATAGATAGAAGACAGTTTGATAACATGACCATTTAGCAAAACAAGATCAAAAGGTCTCTCCTAGCGGGTGTGGTGGTGCACACTTTTAACCCTAGCACTTGGGAGTCAGAGACAGGTAGATCTCTGTGAGTTCAAGGCCAGCCTGGTCTACAGAGTGAGTTCCAGGCCAGCTGTGGCTACAGGGAGACCCTGTCTCAAAAAAAGTTATCTCCTTTGTCATTAGAGTAGGAAGGGTTAAATGAGGTGAGGAAACAGGAGGGCAGGACAGACAAGGGATAGTGGGTAGGGATACTGAATACTAAAAGCCTTTAGAAAAAAAAAACATATGAAACCCTATCACTATAGAAGCTTCTTGAAGAAAAAAGTATATATATATATATATATATATATATATATATAAAAAAAAAAAAAGAGAGAGAAAGAGAGACTGAAGTTGGATATTGCCACTTCTAGACACTATAAATCACTGAAAATTAAAAAAAAATCATCAGTGCCAGGAATGGACTCCCTCTCTAAAAGCTGTTGGCCAGGTAGAAACTCAAACCACACAGGGCATTGCCTGTGCTCTTGATTACCCACTGTAACTGAATGGTAAAACCATGTTGTTGAAGACACTGCATACTGTAGAATAAACAAGGTGAAATCAAACTAGTGCTGACTTCAGTGTCTCATCTTCACCAGCTAGTGTCAAAGTGCTTGAAGGAAAAATGTTATTGGAAGGAAAAATAAGCATCAACCTTACACAGTTGTGAATCCTATGAAATACCCTAACTGACCTGATGAGATGTGGCCACTGTGCAATAGTGGCTCAGATATTATAAGAATAACAAACCACTCTCTAATAGGATTGAAAGTCTGCTTTCTAGGATGTACCTCATACTAGACACTGATATCAGACTTAGAAACCTGAAGCTATACAGGTCACAGGATGTAGGGAAGAACCTCATACTATTGTTCTACTAAATAGTTATTGTATTAAACCAACTCCTAATGACTTACTGTTATATCCATAGAAATATGTATCTCTCAATTCTCACCAGAGGAGTTTCCTTATGTAGTAGATGATGATTAACACAGAAACCCACAACTAACCCATGTTCAGAGAACAAAAGGATGCAGAGCAGAGTGCTTATCCCTAAATAGGACACCTATTATCAAACTTCTGCCCCTAAACCTCAGGATCACTGCAGAAGAGGGGTCAGAAACATTGTAAGAGCCGCAGGAGGTGGATGACTACAAGGAAACAGCTTTACAGACAGCTGCTCCGCAACTCATATGAACTCACAGCAATGGTGACAGCAAGTGCAAATTCCATGCAAGCTAAAATCAGACAAAAATCCCACCATAGACATGAGAAAGTAGGGAAGAAACCCCAACCTAATCTAAGGGACCACCAATGGCTGCTGGGACAAGGAGAGACATTCAAGGATGGGACGCTTGGTTAGTTAACCAGCCTCCAGTAGAAGGATTCACAGTGAAGGACATTTAGGGAATCAAATTAATATATATATATATTAATTTGATACATATATTTATTTTATATATATAAATTATATATATAAATATATATGTTATATATGTTATAATATATATTATATATAAATATATATAAATTATAAATAATATATATTATTTATATATATAATATATATATCAAATATATATATATTTGATATATATATATATAGAGAGAGAGAGAGAGAGGGATATGTGTATATATGTAATAGAATACATTAAATTGGGTAGGGGAAATTGAGGGGAATTATGTATGGGGAAGGGAATCTAAATAACATCAAATTATACTCTATTACTATCACAAAAATTCGATTAAAATATTTTACAAAATGTTCCCCCTTAATGCCTATGACAGTCCTAGGCTTGGATTTAGACCATGTTTACAGTACCAGCATGAATCTCTCCTGTGATCAAGCCTCAAATCGTATCAAGAGAGTTGTCATTCACTCCCATAGTCTTGCCTCTCTTGCACCAGTGGGCAATTGCTGCCTGGGGGGTTAGAATTGCAACATGTGTGGTCCAGTGCTTGGTAAGACCACTGATGTACCCACCATAGAACTGTGTGTACTAACCAAAAGGGATTAAATTTCCAAAAGGGATTGAATTTCCTGGTCAGCCAAGGTTGATTTCTCTATGTCCTGTATCCAAAGTGAATGATATCTTCCTCAATAGGGTCTTATCATCTATTTATGATGGATAACCAAGAAAAATAGCAATAGCTTATATCATATATTGTGCTTCTGGGTCCTCCCTGAACATAACTCATAGCGAGGTATCATTGAGAGGCATTTTCCTTATAACCTAACCTTCAGAAGCAGCATTACTCACTTGTGTGGGTACCTCTATTCATATTCCTTTTTTGCTGTTCTCATATTTCAATTTGCTTAATAACCCATGGCAGTAGGAACGCTTCTTCATACAGCCTTAGTTTTGTTCGAGGAGCCTTATCATTCCTTCGCGTCATTCCCCGCCCCTTTCCCCACTTAATCCTTTTGCTGCCCATCGCTCCTCTGCCTCCCAACCTTCTTTCATATGTTTTCAACAATCCCCTCACATCCTTTAATTGAATGGCAATATCATAGGCTCCCTTGTGTCTTCTTCTCATGCATTCTTTCTGGTTAACCTTTCTGTATCACTTCGTTTCCTCATTGTCATCATCCCCTCCCAGCTTGAGCTCTTCTGTCCCCAGTGATCCACTCTCCATGCTCACTTCACTTGTACGCTGCTCCCTTTGCTTCCAAACATCTTCCCTCTATGGTTCATTTCTGATTTCCTGGCTTCCACATAGACTTCACGTTAAGCACATGTAATTTCTAGAATGACTGCAATAATTTTCTCTCACCAATAGTGTATAATGGTTCTGCTTCCCCATATTCATGCCAACATTTGTAGCCATTTGAATTCCTAATGATTGCCATTCTGATCAGGCTGAGGTGGGATCTTAATTTGCATGTCCATGATAACCATGCTTATTTATTTCCCACCTCATCTCTATTTATTTGGTAAATAAGATCATAAGGTGCTTCCTGGAAAGTCTTAGAGAAGGCAAACCATGGATCATAAATATCCCACAGGGGTTTAAGACCTATCTTTTATATTAAATGATCTCTCTCTCTCTCTCTCTCTCTCTCTCTCTCTCTTCTCTCTTTCATGTGATTCTTAGAAAGCAGCATGTTTTCTGAAGAGAACAGTGAAAGGCTGTATTCAAAATCATATACAATTAGGGCTTCAAGCATAGGATATTGATATGTTAACAGTCTTTTTTTTCTTTTTTGTTAAATATATTTGTATTTTTATTAAACTTTTTCATACATCATATACCATTTCTCAATCCAATTTAGAGTTGTTTCCCTTTCCATGCCTCCCACCTCACCTGAGTTCATGCACTCTGCCATACATGTCTTGCATCTTTTTCTGAGACCTTCCAGAGATTTTTTTCAAAGCAGAGGTTTATTGTTTGGGGGAGAACTTCACTGTTTCAGTAGGGTTTTTTTTTCCAGTTCTTTTGTTATTGTTTTTCTCTCCAACTTGTGATATAATAGATAATTTTATATATTTATAAATATATATTTACATATATGTTATATATTTATAAATATATGCATACATACACATATCACCTGAATTGGAGTATTTTCTTTTCTTTAACATTCTTATTTGTAATACCTCTACTGCATATAAAGGAATATGGACTCTCTGTGGGAAACTTTCATATTGTTTATTGTCCTGAAATCATTGACTCTTGGACATGAGAGTGTTGATAGATTCCAGAGTGATGGGATCCTTACAAGGTCTCTATTTTCCCTGTCTTTCTATCTTGTCTCTCAATGAAGTTTAAAATTATTGATATTAAATAATGATCAATCTTGTAGAATTTTCTATGGCTCCGGTGCTCTGTTATTTTTTGTAAATTCTTATTAAATGTTTGTGTATTCCTGCAGAACAACTTAATCACCTTTACACCCCATTCTACATTGGCACTCTCCCATAACCACCACCCCCCCATGGAATTCAGTGCTAAGGCCTACTGAGACAAGTAAGTATCCCCAGACATTCTTCAGTAGAAGATCATCCAGTGAGGGCTAGTCACCCTATCAGAGTCACTCACTTTAAGATCAGCTCTTCCTCAGCCAACAGTAATCTGCCAATAGTTCTTTGGCTAAGATTGGGGCCTGCTGCCAATTTCCACAATTCTGTGCTAGGTTTTTGTCTTGTTGAGTTTGCATAGGTCTTGCACATGCTGAAACCATCACCGTAGATTCATATGAACAAGGTCCCAGAAACATATAAGGATCTATTTCCATATGGTAACCAACATCTTCCCTGGCTCTTACAATTTTTCCATCCCCTCTTTTACAATGGTGTCTGAGCCCTGGGTGGGTTGAGTTTAATATGAGTCCCCTCTGAGGGGCCACATTCTGCAGACTCTTACTCTCTACTAGACTTTGGCCAGTGGTGTCTTTCTGTATTCATGACCCTCTATTGCATGAGGGAGCTTCATTGATGAGAGTTGAGATATACATTAGTGTTCTCTCTACCTGTATTAGTTACTTTCTGTTGCTGTGATAAAACATGATGACCAAGGGAACTGATAAAAGAAAGTTTATTTGAGCTTCTGATTCCAGAGGAATTAGAGTCCTTCATGGTGGGGCGGCATGGTTGCAGGCAGTGCCAACGCAGGAGCCAGAGGCTCACATCTTCATGAACACACAGGAAGCAGAGTATGACTGGAGATCCAGCAAGGCATAAGAACTCTCTAAACCTGCCCCCAGTGACGTGCTTCCTCCAGCATGGCCATACCTTCTAAGACCTCCTGAAAGAGTGCCATCAGCTGGAGACAAAATGTGTGACTACTTGAAGCCTATGGGGGACATTCTCATTCATTTATTTTATTTTATTTTATTTTTTTTTGAGTTTTTGAGACAGGGTCTCCCTGTAGCCCCAGCTCTCCTGGAACTCACTCAGTAGACCAGGCTGGCCTTGAACTCACAAAGATCCGCCTGCCTCTGCCGGATAGTCTCATTCAAACCACCACACTATCCTTTGTTCCACTACACTTCACGAGCTTTAGATGTATAGGTTGCATTGTGCCACTTAGGCTTGCGCAATTCACAGATAATCTCTGTATTACTAGCTGTGGAAATTCGTAATAATATCCATCTGTTGCAAAAAGAAGTTCTTTGATGAGTGATGAGTGGGATAATTGTCTTTAAATATACAAATTCATATTTTGCACCTAGTAAGAAATTTCTACACTTGTATAGAAATATGAGAGTCTTGGATTTTTTCTAAGACCTGTGTTCTCTCCAGCCACATCTATTTGGGTATGTTTACAATAATATACATGAGTCTCCTCCAGTAGAATGGACTTTAAGTCCAATTAAGTAGCTGTTAATTATGCCTAAGATAAAAGTCCCACTATGATTCCATTATTGTTTGCTGTGCCCGCGTCATGGATGTGGTTATTAGGGCTTAAAGCTGGGCTTGATGTTCTGCCTTAGTAGCTTTCATAGTCCTCTCCAAATCTCTGCAAGCTAGCCTGCAGGAGCGTTGGCTTCAGGTCAGTTCCAGCCCCATTTCTCCAGTCCTGTGTCTAAAGTATGTCCTGTCTTCAGCAGTATGGTCTTACCTTCCAGTTCTGGGAAGCAAACAGGGCTGTGGCATAGCCTGTGTAAATTTTGGGAGTCTCTTGATATACCCTGTCCAAGAACTCAAAGGGAGATTTCTTCTGTCTGGCACTGGTTCTTGTTATGTAGCCTTCAGCTATGTACAGGGACTCATGTTATTTTAAGTATTTTATATACTGGTTTTCTTAATTTTGTTAATGTCTATCTTAAACATTTTTGAATAGCAGGAACAATGTCTTCCATATCTCTGGCTCCACCATATCCCCCAAACCTAGTGGCTTTTCCACTGAATTTGTGCCTGTAATTTGGGGACTAATACAGGATCATTAGAGACACCTCATCATTTATTGAAATAAAAGCTTTATCCAAATCAAATAATTGCCATTATAACTTTACTCAAAATTTTATTTTAACACAATGTGACCTCTTTTCTCATTTTATGACCTCACAATTTTATTCTGTTAATTTTTTTCCTGAAAAAAATATAATGATGTCAATATTTTTATTTTTACAAATTATCCCTGGAAGGGAAACTAGTATTTTGACTATGTCCCTAGGATGGCTCCAAGTTAATGAAATAAAGCACGTTTAAATTGGCCATTTGTTTGTATAATATATGCAAATTATATAAGTCTTAGCTCAAACACTTACCAGAATTGGGAGACTAAAGGAGACTGCTGAGATACTGGCTAGACCTAATTATAAGTGATTAGTTGCAGATAAAATATTGGAAGTCTATAATCAAACAGTATTGTTTGAAATAGTTTTATTAAATTCACTAAAGAGCACAAAGTACAAACTTTGGTCTTCATTTTCTAAATACTATAAACATAAAAATGTTCTCACTGCAATTTCCAAACAAAAAAGTTGGTCAAGGACTTTGAAGACATAATATATCTCTGTTAAACTGCTTGCTTTCTTGCTACATTTTGATGTTGTAAGATAGACAAACTGCCGACCAGTTTAAACCACAGCTTTGTGGTCTCAATCCTATCACACATCAACTCCAGTTAAGATGGATAAAGGAAAATCACCTTTGGAAATGTTCTCTCCTTGGCTGTTTTATCCTCTGTAAATTATGTGGCAATATGATGACAAAATTATAGAGCTAATGATCTACTAATAGCCGTGCAGCATAGAATGTGCTGTGTGCACAGTATTATTTTACCATAGTGAGACAATCTGAGATCCATCATACCTAAGTAGAGCAAAATGTCAGAAGCACATATTTTGAGCTTCAGTTATTCTTTCTATTCAGTAGTTATAAATCAACATTATCCTTTGTTGTATGATGCTTAGGTACAACTGCAGATGAACTGACTTGTTTTAAAAGAAAAAATACATTTTAAGTGAGAAGTGTGAAATCAGAAAATATTTTTTATTATATGTACCCAATCCTGTTTCCTGAAAATTGAAAAGAATGCCACAATCCCTTAATTCAGAGTCATGTTATTTGCTTAAATCAGTGCCTTTGACATGCAGACTCACAATAACTCTGTGTTGTTAGCCCTGCAGAAAATGACCCCATGATTCTCATTGCACTATTTCTTTTCTGAATGCCGAACTCATTGCCACAACAGCACATGACTTTTCAGTAGTGGATAAATACCACCTAGAAATCATTGGCTCCAAATGATAGGAAGAAACAAGATGGAGAAATCTCCTATTGCCTCAGACAAATGCGAATTTTCCCCTGGACTCAAATAAGCAATGAATGCAGCTGTCCCCTGCTCTATCTTTTGATGCATGCATCACAAACATATGTAATGACCAAATACCAATGATATTACTAATCTGCAGTATATCTCAGACCTCTCAGAATGTCGTTGTGTTTGATAACATTTTACTAAGTTGCCAGAAGTATTAACTATTTGTTAATTTTGAATTTCATTTTTCAATTACTTTAATGGCTGGAATTTTGATGATGTCTCTATAATAACAAACTAAGTGGCAGCATTCACACAGGGCCTGGCTATCTGTGCTCACCCTTAAATACGCATTGCTTCATTTTTAAATTACTTAACAATAAACTACTTGACTTTAATTTCATGTCGTTATTTCAGCAGTGACATCACTATTAAAATGTGAAATTTTTTAAATTTTCTTAGATTTGATCAACAGGTAATTTCCAGAGGATTTGAGTGGGTTTTGCATTTTGGAAATCACAGACTTACACAGAGATATAGATTAGCTGCACAGTGTTCCCGATGCTATCCTAGGTTCAACGATCCTGTGATTGAATTGTTTTTCAGAGCAAGATCAGAACAAACAGACCATTGAAGTACTTGATATAGGCATGGTCTGAAGAACCATTTGTGGCTCTGGTTTGAAGAACCAACCTCAGTATGTTAGGATCATTGTCACTCTGTCCCTTGTCTTCCTTCCCAACTAACTAGTGAAGAGCATTGTGGAATCAGTTGCCTGTTTGTAAATTTATTCCATGATTTTTGAAGTGTAGTAAACCAAATATACAGATACATGCTCAAGGAAGAAAATACATAATAACAGACTATATGTTTGAAAAAATCTAGATGTGCTCTTTTTAAAAAGTTTTATTATTTTTATTTTATGGTTGTCAGTATATTGCCTGCATATGTATAAGTGCACCTGTGTCACACAATGCCATTGAAATCAGAAGAAGGTGTCAGATTTCACTGGAACTGGACATATGGACAGTTGTTAGTTGTCATGTGCATCCTGAGAATTGAACTGGGGTCATCTGCAAGAACAGCCAGTGCTCTTAACCACTTAGTAATATCGTTGGTATTTGGTCATTACATATGTCTGTGATGCATGCATCAAAAGATGGAGCAGGGGACAGCTGCATTCATTGCTTATTTGAGTCCAGGGGAAAATTTGCATTTGTCTGGGGCAATAGGAGATTTCTCCATCTTGTTTCGTCCTATCATTTGGAGCCAATGATTTCTAGCTCTTAACCACTTAGCCATCTCTCTAGGTCCATAAATTACAGGTGTGTGCTAATCTCATTCACTTGTTAAACAAATTTGATGAATATGATGAGTCCAATGCAAGAAGCAATTACTGTGGGGTTTCTTATTCTAACATCTTTCATTTTAACAACATTCTTATAAGAAAGAAAATACTATCAATTTACAAAACAAAAACTCCAAGCTTACAAAGCACCACTGAGCTGCAGCTGGTCTCTATTAGGAGTAGGATTGGACTGCTGTCTAATTGTGAAAGTGATTGTGCGAGGGCTGCTCTTTAAATTATGGGAGACTACTTGTATGAATATCAGATATTTGTTCTCAAAGATCTAGAGGTTCAAAATCCAAGATCTTGCACTGTACAGTTAGTTTCCCTCACAGTCTCTTCGGCTTGCAGATGAGTACTAATGCTGATTCCAGACCTTCTAGAGAAAAGGCGTGTACATAGAGGGTTCTGCTGCTACTCTTCTTCTTGTAAGGGACATAGGATACCAGGAATTTTGGGGTGAGCACATCACTCTTTGACATCTTTTAATCTTCTTACAGGCCATGTCTCTAAATGCATTTACAGAGGAGAAGAATTCGAATATCTAGACTTGGGAAAAGAAATCTTGCCTTACAGTGTTGTTTTCCACTCAGCATGAACAATGATCCACAGATGACTGTATATAGGCAGGACACAGATTGTTAATCTCATGGAGAAAGTAAACAAAAAAATGAAGAATGAGCCCAGTGTGGTGGCACATGCCTTTAATCCTAGCACTTGGGAGGCAGAGGCAGGCGGATCTTTGTGAGTTCAAGGCCAGCCTGGTCTACAGAGTGAGTTCCAGGACAGCTGGGGCTACAGAGAGAGACCTGTCTCGAAATATGTATATATGAATGGACTTGGAAGAGAATTGTAGGAAGTTTTATTTATTGAAGTTTGCAGGCAAGGTAGAGATGGAGATTAGGCAAGCTTTTATGAAGAAAGAGAAAGATGAAAGATAGACTGATATGCTTTCTAAGTTAGAGGTCAAGGATGCAGGCAGATTCAGCAATGGAGGTCTTCCTGCAGTTGAATGTTGAGGGTGAAAAGTTCTTCAGAGTATGTGAGGAAGAATGTGCAGAGGGTCTAGGTAAACTTGCTTAGGTGTTTAACCAGTAACTAAAAAAAACAGGAGATTGAAAAGCATGGAGTAGAAAAATTTAGTGCTTTAGTAACAATTCAGAAAATGCACAGGCTTTGCCATTAGAGATTGTCAAGACTTTCAGTGAGGGAGTGAGGGCTGGTGGGATGTACGAGTGCATTTTTTTTTTATTTAAACCTTTTCCAAGATTCACATATTTAAAAAAAATTGTGTATGAGTGCTTTGTCTGAATGTGTGTAAGTGTACCTGTGTTGTGCAATTCCATGGTGACCAGAAGAGTGTGTCATATTCCCTGGAAATGTCCCCATATCCTCTGGAGTTACAGACAGTTGTTAGCCACTATGTGGGTGCTGGGAACCAAAACTGGTTCCTCTACAATAGCCCATAGTCTTAGCTGCTGAGCCTTCTCTCAATTGCCTGAAGACTTTAAAAAAAATTATGTATATATGGGAGGAGGCAGCGAAAGTACAGAAAAATGTTGTAAGATCCCTGGAGCTGGGGTTACAGGCATTTCTACACCCCCTGCTATGTGTGCTGGGAACTGAACTCAGGTCCTTTGTAAAATCAGTATGCTTTTTTAACCACTGTGCCATTTCTCCACCTCCAGGAGCATATGTTTCAATAAGGGAATAGCTTCTCCTCCCACTTTCTTATCTGAATACTTGTGGATGTGCTACACCCAAGACTAGACCAGGACCTTTAGACCTAAAGTATACTAAGCATGGCTTATGTCATCCAAAAGACTAATTCATACTCCATTCACACAAGAACAAGTATGGTTTCATTTAAATATCCTTACTTTAGGTAAACCCATGCTGTATTGAGGAGCTAAAAAAGACTTTTGACATGTGGTTACTGGGACAGACTTTGAAAAAAAGCATATTTATACTGAAGTCTGTATTCATTTGGCTTAATTTTATGGTTTAACCAAACATTTTCATCTAGTTGCCTGTGCAATGCATACAGTCCTTGGTGTCGGTAAGGGGAATATAGTGCAGAGAGGCAATGCTGGAGATGCTTCATTGGGGAGAAGTCAGTTTCAATTGTCTTTTAATGTGGTTTCTTAAGTTTTCCCTGTGATGTGGCATAATATAAAAATGAAGAAAGGTTTCTAGACAGCTTTCATTAGCTTATTCCACAAGACTGACCAGGACTCTCTTTTTTTTTTAATTTTATTTATTTATTTTCTATGTGTATGAATGTACTGTCTGAATGCAGGTCTGTGCACCCATGTCGTGCAATGCCATGGAGGTCAGAATAGGGTGTCAGATTCCCCTGGAAATGGAGTTCTCCTGGAATTGGATTTACAGACTGTTCTCAGCCGCCATGTGGGTGCTGGGGATCGAACCCAGGTCCTCTGCAAGAGCAGTCAGTGCTCTTAACTGCTGGGCCATCTCTCTAGCCCTGACCAGGACTCTCTTACTGTTCCCCTCTAACCAATTTAAAACAAGATTTAATAAATAAAATTTATTCCTAATATGGGCCCTCCCAATTCTTAGAGGTTAGGCTTACAGAACAATTAATTTTTTTCAAGTGCAAAGTTTTATTCTGTCCTTTTAAAATGCACATGTTTCCCTACACAACCTTTACTATTTTGTGACCCATGACCTGAGAACTCTATTAAAGGTGAGCATCACTGTTAAGAGTTACAGCTATGTTCTGGGTCTGGGTCTCTATGGAAAAGTAGGTAGCAGCCTAAATTCAGAGAGAGGTTCAACTCAAATTGTCATGGGGATACAGGAAAATTCACATAGCCTTTGGATGTAGCTACTAAAGAACATGGGTACCTTGGAATCACCCCACGTCCCCAGACTCTGAAAGGCACTCAAGTCATGTGTTCCAAACTAGTTGGCGTGACTCTCTTTCCTATGACAGATATGTAAGTCCTTGTAATTCTGACTGCTAAAAGCATAATCGTTCCCTTTTCTACTTCATGGCCTTTTCTAAACATGTTTTCTTTAACACTTTGGGCTGCCCTACCATCTTGTGGTTTGTTTGTGTGTTTGTTTGTGTTTACGTATTTTCTAAAGCTTCCTTCTGTCGTGATGAGGCTGCCAGCTGGCCACCTGTCTGCCCACCTTTGTGGCTTTTTTTTTTTTTTCATTTTCTCCTCCATTCTCCTCCTCAAGACAACTGCTGAGATTGCATGTCTGCTGCCCTGAGGATTTTTCCTTAAAATTCTAATAAAATTTTCCTGAAACTTCCATTTGAGTCCATTCTTAAATTCTTTTATGAATAAGAATAAGAACCCCCTAGGGGCCACTCTTATGTTTCACTATGAGGCAGCAGAGAATATTTAACCTGATGCTTACAGGATTTTTAGAAGTTCTCAGTGCTATTATTCATGCTGGTCACAACTCTTTTGGTAGTTAGAAGAAACAAACTATACGTTTGTTGAGTCACATCATGAAAGAGTTTTAAATTAAGGAATTAAACTGTTTATTGTTCTGTTCAAACCTGAAGGTTTCACATCTATTGTCTTTTTTTCACTTGCTAGATTCTCCTGAAGGAGACTTTGACTAGTTTGTAAATTGGAAAACTGTCTTACACATCCATGGCTTGTGTTGTCACAGGACAGGCCGGGGCTTGGGCATGAATGCAGCATAAGGAACTTCTTTTCTGTTGCTGTGATAAGATGTCCTGACAGTAACAGCAGAGGAAGGATTTATTTCCACTCATATTTCAAAGGTACAGTCTATTATATATACAGTCCCTCAGGTCGGAGCAGGAAGCAGCTGGTTACATTGCGTTCTCAGTAAAAAGTGATGAACACTTGCACTCAGCTCCCTTTGTGCTTTATGTAGTCAAGATTCCATCTCAGGGAGTGGTGCTGCCTACCACCCAGGGTGGGTCCTTCCAACTCAATTAGTCAAGTCAAGATAATTCCTAACATACATGTTCAGAAGTTTGTCACTAACTGCTTCTAGGTTCTATAGCAATCACTGTTAACTTTCATTCATGGTACCCAGCAGGGCCCAGGTAAGCCCTAAATGGCAGGCTTCCTTCCTCCTGTCCTCCTCAGTCACGGATGCAAAGTTATCAGGAGAATGATGGGTCTCACTGGCTTTATTGTTGCCTCTAGTAACATTTTGTGGGGGACAGATGTTATGATTGAGACGTTGGGAGAAATGGGAGTAAAAGAGAGCACACAGAATCCAGTTCCAATTAGACAAATTGGGATTTAATTTCCCCAGGTTGGGATTGTGAGGGTACAGTCTGGACTCAGAGGCAAGCTGGGCTTATAAAGGCAAATACAATTCCCTATTTTGTTGTTGTTGTTGTTGTTGTTGTTGTTTGTTTTTTTTTAGAAATTCTAGTCAGACAATAAAAACCTCAGTTTCTGCCAAAAACTAAGATAACAAGTGGGTGGGCTGCAGGAAATTGTAAAACACTGACAAAAGATAAGTTAGATAGGTGGACATCCTGGAGAGGGGATTCCAAGGATGGAAATAATCAACTGGTCTTCCTGGATTTGTTCTAGTCCAGGCTTCAGCCATTAAGATGGAGTCACTAAAACAAAATGGAGTTACTTAGGCCAGACCACTATCACAATAATCCTCATTTGCATGTGCTAATTAAAAGTCAGAAAAGTTTGTAATTTATCAATATCACAAATTTATAAACTGAGACTATCAATGAAACCAGGTGTGAGACAAAGCTTAGAAGGCTAAGATGGTAGTTAGTGAGGCAGGACAGCAATTAGCTCTTAATCTGGAGCCGAAATCCTTAGACAAGTTTTTCAGAGAAAAAACCTTTACAGCAAGTTTGTATTATTTTATTTGAAGGATATATTCTAATCTGCAGTAAATGCATATCACAGAATAAAAGACAGTATGTTCAGTGTAATGGCTTAATGTCTATTCTTTTTTTCTAGTTCGAAGATGACTAATTTCCTCCTAAAAATTGTTGAATCTCAGAAGTTGCAGTTTTTCTCATCAGGTAAAATGGTCTTAAGACAAAATTGACCTCGAACACAAAATCAAAATTGTAAGTATTTTATCCTCATTGTGATAAATACTCATTAATATCTAAGAATATTTACATATTCTTATGAAATTAGATATTATGTAAATATTATAAAATTATGTAAATATTACAAAAAATAATAGAAACAAACAAAAAAACTGGGAAACATTCACTAAAAATGTAAATATATGAGTTTTATTAGATCATAATTCCAATTGAGGTATGACTGTTAAAAATCAAATATGCTGGGGCTGGAGAGATGGCTCAGCAGTTAAGAGAACTGACTGCTTTTGCAGAGGACCTGGGTTCAATTCCCAGCACCCACATGGGGGCTAAGAACTCTCTTTGGTCNCATGTGCTAATTAAAAGTCAGAAAAGTTTGTAATTTATCAATATCACAAATTTATAAACTGAGACTATCAATGAAACCAGGTGTGAGACAAAGCTTAGAAGGCTAAGATGGTAGTTAGTGAGGCAGGACAGCAATTAGCTCTTAATCTGGAGCCGAAATCCTTAGACAAGTTTTTCAGAGAAAAAACCTTTACAGCAAGTTTGTATTATTTTATTAGAAGGATATATTCTAATCTGCAGTAAATACATATCACAGAATAAAAGACAGTATGTTCAGTGTAATGGCTTAATGTCTATTCTTTTTTTCTAGTTCGAAGATGACTAATTTCCTCCTAAAAATTGTTGAATCTCAGAAGTTGCAGTTTTTCTCATCAGGTAAAATGGTCTTAAGACAAAATTGACCTCGAACACAAAATCAAAATTGTAAGTATTTTATCCTCATTGTGATAAATACTCATTAATATCTAAGAATATTTACATATTCTTATGAAATTAGATATTATGTAAATATTATAAAATTATGTAAATATTACAAAAAATAATAGAAACAAACAAAAAAACTGGGAAACATTCACTAAAAATGTAAATATATGAGTTTTATTAGATCATAATCCCAATTGAGGTATGACTGTTAAAAATCAAATATGCTGGGGCTGGAGAGATGGCTCAGCAGTTAAGAGAACTGACTGCTTTTGCAGAGGACCTGGGTTCAATTCCCAGCACCCACATGGGGGCTAAGAACTCTCTTTGGCCAGGTTTGCACCAGCACTCGGGAGGCAGAGGCAGGTGGATCTCTCTAAGTTCAAGGCCATCCTTGTCTATATATCAAGCTCTAGGCTAGCTTGGACTACAGGGAGACCCTGTCTCAAAAAGACCAAAAAAAAAAAATCAAATATGCTTATTATTTTCTATCTAGATAGTCAGAGCTATATAAAATGGAAATAAGATTGGGAATTAAGAAACTATATATGACATTAATATTGCCTTTCTAATAACATGATAGCATAATTGTACTCCATCAATTTTATAAACATATAATGAAAAAGAAAACATGGGAACACATTTATCTAATATGAGTTATTTTGATATCTGGACTCTGGGCTTCAAAGGATGATTTAACAACACACCATCCTGAAATAATAGTAAGATACACAATAAAGAAATCACCTTAATCTGAAGGGAATCAGTTCACTTTTTCCATCAGCAAGACAGCATGGTATAATAGCATCCTTTTGCTATTCTAATTGTCACTTTACTCTATGTCTCACTCGTCATCTATCCCATTACATATGTTTGCATGATCTCAGAAGCAGGTATGAGGTTTTCCTCTACTTCCTTCACCTGGCTTGGATCAACCTCTCTAGTTTGTCTCTGTCATCCCATTAGTGGCACATCAAGCCAGATCTTAATTCCAAGCCATTGCCGATTCCCTATATTCATTCCTCAAATGACTATGTCAGCATCTGTTAATTACTGTTGTTCATAACTGTGAGCATTAGTTATTTTTCTGACTGCTGTGCTGAACTCCCTGATAACAAAACTTAAGGAAGTAAGGGTTTATTTTATCTCCTGGTTGGAGTTACAGCCCTTCATGGAGGGGAAGTCAAGGCAGGGGAGCTCGTAGGTAGTCCACATTGCATGCACACCATCAGTAAGCAGGAAGAGTTGAGTGTTGCTGCTCAGCTCACTTTCTCCTTTTTTTTTTTTTTTTGGTCTTTTTGAGACAGGGTCTCCCTGTAGCCCCAGCTGTCCTGGAACTCACTCTGTAGACCAGGCTAGCCTTGAACTCACAAAGATCCGCCTGCCTCTGCTTCCCAAGTGCTAGGATTAAAGGCATGCGTCACCATGCCTGGCTTCACTTTCTCCTTTTTATTCAGTCCAGAGTCACTGCCCATGTGACTGTACTGCCCAGATTTAGAGTTGGTCTCCATTTCAGTAGAACCTCCCAGGTAGTGTATATATAGACCTGTCCAGAGTGATTCTAAATCCAGTCCAGGAAATAATGAGAATCAACCATCACAAAGTCTTATCTGGCATTCTGTCCAACCTGCTTACTTCTGCTTAGTCTTCTCTACTATCTCCTTTATCCATGCTGTCTACATCTGTTTTCGTTTCTGGGTAATCTCAGCAAGTTCCAGTTTTACACCTCACGTTTGTCACTGATTTATGATTTCTTCCATGAGCCCTAGTTTTCTTATCCCATAGTCTTCTGCTGATTACCTCCCCATGGGTGTTAAACACAGTTTGTTTAACATGTCTGAAACACGTGATTCATTCCCTGTAGGCTCATTTGCTCTATTATATCCAGAATAATTTTTTCACATGCTACAGAGGTATAAAAGATGAGATGCTTCAGAAAATTCAACTAATAGTATCTTTTGTTTCATTACATGACTTCAGAAATCCCAATCATGGGCTCATTTTCCTACAGGCAGGCAAACACTTATGCACATAAAGTAAATACAATTAATAAATAAAATATTTTAAAAGACTTGGGGGTAATGTTGTTACTTAAAATGTAGAGCCAGGCCTGGTGGATGCAAAAGATGACTACACTCAGCAGACCTTGGTCTTGTTAGGAGAAAAGTGGCTGTGACAAAGGGATTTTCCTGGAAAGGTCAGTTGACCCTCAAACCCTTGGAAAGTTCTGTTCAATGACACAACATCATTACGGATCCTTCCCTGCATAAGCCAATCCTAATGCTCCTGCCTTCACCTGGAGATATACTGAAATATACTCCCCTAAACAGACTTCTGCTGACAAATCACCTCCTGCACACAAAGGACACAGTTGTGAGCATTGACCTGTTTTTTTGTTTCACAGCCTTCACCAGTGACTCCTGATAAATGTCCTCACTTATCCACTCCAGTTCTGATTCTCATCTCCTTCCTTCTATCCAACCGCCCACTTAAATCCTAGCTCTGATATTGGCCACTATGCACTGTGCAGACCATTCAGATAAATTTCTATATTCCCTCACACCCTACCAGTGTGCACCTGTGTGCTCAGTCACACCCCAAATCAGTTCCAAGCTCCTTGACTTATCCTACAGTACTTCATAGTATGAGGCCCCCAAATAGCTCTCAGTTCACTCTCCTATTGCAGTGGCTTATTTTCTGTTCTTCATTGAGTTCACAATGGTGAATCCAGCACTTCACATAGATGGTTCTTCTGCCGGAAATTGTTCTCAGCGAATTCCAGCTGGTCTGCAATTTTCAGCATTTACGACTCTCCCCAGAATGGTGTGTAGCCACCCTTCTTTAACAGCAACTTCTTCTTCTCACCTTTGCTATCATCTTATTCTGCCTATTACGCTTAGTCTGTCCCCAAAGGCAAGTTCATGTTTGGCATTTGCTGCTCTGTTTATTCCCTATCTCTACTCAGCAGGGATATGAACACCAAAGCACGGACCTGGCTGTCTACTGTATGCCTTGTCTCCTGGATGCACTTAGGGAGGTTTCAATGACATTTTCCTGAATAAATGAATCACAAAATGAATGTAAAAGTGGTGCGTTTTTAGTGCTCCAAATAAAACCAGATATATTTAAGTTCCACAGTAAAAACTATTAATTTCTCTCCCAGTCAGTAGATAGTATGTAAAACTATTGATTTCAAATGTTACATTTATTTTACTTATTAAAATATAAAGGAGGAAAATATTTTGAGGATAATCTTCAAGTCAATGCAATCCCTTACTTGTAACCAAGAAAACAGAATTAGAGTCCAGATACCAGAGCACTCAAAAGAACTAATAAAACTCACTGCCACAAAAAAGAAACTAGGGAATGGATTGGGGAAAAAGAAGGCATGGTGGAAGCAAGATAAAATCAATTTACTGGATTTCTACCCCTGGGCTTAAAGAAGTGACTATAGAGTGACAGCTAAAGGCTGGAAGTTAAAAATGGATTTCTGGCACATGAGCATCCATTGCATGTAGTGAGGATGGCCAATGCTTGTGTGTCCATTGTGTGCCACCATTCACAAAATGGGATTCCTCCCTTCGCTTGCAGAGAAAGTTTGCTTTGTGGGGCTCCAACCATCATCCCTAGATTTATACTACTATAAGATTTTTTAAATGTTCTTTGCATAATTCCCACATGAAACAGCAGTAGTTGCATCCAGTCCCTCTCATAAGACTCGCCCCTTTTCATCTGTTTTACTAAATATTTTCAAAGTCATAACCTTATATTAATTTCTAATCAAAATTAGAGACTATTCAGGAGCTAGATTGAAAAATGGCAGCAACCATATCTAATAAAATGAAATTATAAATGAGTGATCAAATACCATCTTGTCAATGTTAGCATTATATGTATTAATGCTGTGTAATATATAATATATAAACCACCTCTAGTATTCAAAATACATTTATATAACAACATACCTATGTTCCAATATCATCACCATCACTGTTTGATACAGTGACTTCAACCAAGACTTTTTTCATAGTTTTGAACTGAAAACTCAGATAGCTCACAGGATTCATGGCTGGTAAGTTTGAGGATTATTTTTCCTTCCTGTATCTTGCATAGAACTTTCAGCACCATAAAGCCTAGCCAGTAGAGAAGAAGCTCTGAAGTCAGCATCAGCTTGATTTCTTTTGTTTGCTCTATAGCTGATGCGTGCAGTGTCTTCAGCAACAGGACGTTATCACTTTGTTCTGCTGGGTAAGCAAGATGAGGGGCAATAGCGAGGATTGTTTGTGTGTCTGGAATCCCTCTTCAACAGCTTCAAGAAGGGAAGTCCATTCCTGGCATTGAGAATTTTTTTTTAATTTTTAATATATATATATATATATATATACATATTTGTACAAGATTATGTTACTAATCAGATCTAGACCCTTGGCCCTCACCCTACCCCCCACCCCACCACAGCTCATGCATTCTGCCAAGCATGCTTTTCATCTCTTTCTCAATCTTTCTCAAAATTCTCCATGTGGAATTTGACTGTTTTCAGCAGAAGTTCACCATTTCAGTCACTTCTTTGATGCAGTCCTTTCTGTTGTTGTTATTGTTGTTGTTGTTGTTGTTGTTGTTGTTGTTTCCAATATGCATCACTTCCAACTACTTGGACAAAAGCTAATGGGGCCGTGCAGGAAATAATTACAACTAGGTAATTGGCACTAGCATCCACAGATGAGGGATACCATTCATCGTTTGTTTTTCTGAGACTGTGTTACTTCACTCAGCATGATATCTTCTAGTTCCATCCATTTACCTGTGAAACTCATGATGTCATCTTTCTTTACCACTGCATAGAACTCTGTTGTGTAGATGTACCACTTTTTCTCTATACATTCATCATTTGAGGGGCACTTGGGTTGGTTCCAGCTCCTTGTTCTTGTGAAGAGAGCTGCAATAAACATGGCTGTGCATGTATCTCTGCAGTAAGATGAGTCTTGTAGGTACATGCCCAGGAGAGGTATGGGTGGGTCAGGGGACAAGTCCATTCCAAATCTTCCAAGGTTTCTCCACACTGCTTTCCATAGTGGCTGTACTAGTTTACATTCCCACCAGCAGTGGATGAGTGTTCCCTTTCCCCACAACCTCTCCAGCACTTGGTGTGATTTGTTTTCTTGATCCTAGCCAGTCTAATTGGACTAAGATAATACCTTAAAGAGGTTTTTATTTGCATGTCCTTAATGATTAGAGATGTTGAACACTTCTTAAAGTGTTTCTCAGCCATCTCTAATTCCTCACTTGTGAAGTCTCTCTTCAGCTCTTTGCTCCATCTATTGAGTGGGTCATTTGTTTTCTTTTCTTCTTTGTTTTTTGAGTAGTTTATATATTCTGGACATCAATGCTTTGTCAGATGTTTCTGCAGTGAAAGTTTCCTCCCACTCTGTGGGATTTCTCTTCACTTCCTTGATTGTTTCTTTTGATGTACAGAAGCTTTTGAGTTTGATGAGGTCCCATTTGTCAATTGTCGACCTTAATTCTTGTGCAGCTGCTGTCTGATTTAGGAAGTCTTTTCCTACGCCTATGTCTTGTAGTCTGCTGCCAACTTTTTCTTCTATCACCTTCAGAGTTTGGGGTTTCACGTTGAGGTCTTTAATCCATCTGGAGTTGACTTTTGTACAGGGCGAGAGGTAGGGGTTTAATTTCATTCTTCTACAAGTGGTGATCCAGTTTTGCCAACACCACTTGCTGAAGATGCTGTCTTTTCTCCATTGTGTCTTCTTGGTCCCCTCATCAAATATAGAGGTGGCTGAAATTGTTATGTGCTCAAGTTTGGATCTTCAGTTTGTTCCATTGGTCAACAGGTCTGTTGTTTGTGCCAGTACCAAGCTGTTTTTATGACTATAGCCCTGTAGTATAGTTTGAAGTTGATAGAGATCCCCCCTGTAGCTCTTTTCCACCAAGGGTTGTTTTGGCTAATTCAGAGGACTTTGGTTTTTTCCAAATGAAATGAAGATTTTTTCCACAAGCCAGGTGAAAAAAACTCTTGGGGACTTTAACTGAAATTGCGTTAAATCTATACAAGAGTTATGGTAAAGACATGGACATTTTTACTATATTAATTTCCCAATCCTTATGAGCAGGAGAGGTTCTTTCCACTTCTTCTGATGCTTCCTCAATTTCTTTTTCCTTCAAGCTTTAAAGTGTTTTTTTTTTGTAGAGATCTTTCGGTGTCCTTTGTTAGGTTTGTTTCCTAGATAAGTGATTGTTATTTTGAGGCATGATTTGAGTGGGAAGGGTCTGCCTTGTAATTCCTTCTTCTTTTTGCATGTTGTTGGTGTAAAAAATGTACTGGATATTTTTAAGGTAATTTTGTATCTGTTTCTAATTTTTTTTTTGCTTATTCTTTTCTTTTATTTTTTTTTGTCTTTCTTTCGAGACGAGGGTATCCCTGTAGCCCCACTGTCTTGGAATTCACTATATAGAACAGGGCTGGCCTTTAACTCATAGAGATTCACCTGCCTCCTGCCTCCTGAGCTGGAATTAAGCTGTGTGCCACCACACCCTCTTATGCTTAATCATTTCTAGGAGTTTTCTGGTGGAGTTTTAGCATCCCTTAGATAAACAACCATATCATCAACAAATAGGGTAACTTGACTTCCTGTTTCCAATTTATACTCCTTAAGTTCCTTTCTTCCTTTTGCTCTAGCAAGGTGTTTCTAGGAAATGTTTCAAGCACTAGTATTGAAAGGAGTGGTGACAGGGGCTGTCTTGGTTGAGTTCCTACCTTAAAGGAATGCTTCGTCATTTCCCCATTAGGATGATATTGTTTGGATTTCTTGTTATATGGCTTTGATTACATATGAGGAATGATCCCTCTAAATCCAGTTCCCTTCTAGGACTTTAGGCATGAAGGTATGCTGGATTTTGTCAAAGGTTTTTTCGGCATCAATTGAGACAACGTATGGTGGTTTTTATCTTTCATTCCATTTATTATGCTTGATGATATTTTTTGATTTTCATATGTTGAACCAATCCCTGCATCTCTGGTATGAGCAACTTGGTCAGATAGTTATCTTCTTGATGTGGGTCTGTATCGATTTCGTATCCTGTTTAGAATTTGCATTCTGTGTCCATTAGGGAAATGGGTCTAGAGTTCTCCTTTTTTGGTTGTAACTTTGCCTGGATTTGTTATTAGAGTGATGGCTGGCTTCATAGAAGGGAATTGTAAGGATGCCCTCTGTTGATCATTCTAAACAATTTCAAAAATGTTGGGGTTTTTCCCTTTTTGAATGTTTTATAGAATTCTGCCATGAAACCATCTTTGCCTTGGGCATTTTTTAGTTGGAGGTTTCTTATTACATCTTCATTTCTTCATATATTATGAGTCTGTATAAGCTGTCAATCTCTTCTGGTTGATTTTTGGTGATTCCCAGGATTCAGGATTATTCCATTCATTTATTCTAGGTTTTCAACTTGGTTGAATATAGGTTCTTTGACCTGCACAGCATACATGACAAGGGAACCTACTACAGCAGGACAGTACAACTCAGCACAAAAAAAAGGGAAGCTTCTATAGTGGTAGATTTTCATATGGCTTTGTCTAAAGGCCTTTCATGTTTCTTATCCCTCCCTGTGGTCCAATAACATTTGTCCTTGCAAATATGAACACCAGTGTACTAGTGGCCCAAATGTTAGGGAAGTAACCAACCACTCAGTATTTGGATTTAAGTTTTGCTTCCTGGGATGGAGGCCATATCTGACAATGAAAACAAGCTTACGATCCTGAGGCTAAACCGATCACAGGACATAGGGGAGAGCCTAATACTAGTTTTCTACTAAGTAGGTATTGTATTAAAATGACTTATAGTGACTTATTATCATACTGATAGACTAATGAATCTCTCACCTCTTACCAGAGATGCTTCCTTATGTAACAGATGGTAATTAATACAGAAACCCACAAGTGGCCAATGTGTAGAGACCAAGAGACCGCAGAGTGATTATCCTTGAATAAAACATCTTTGTCAAATGTCTGACCCCAACCCCAATGGTTCAAAGGGCTTTTGTTAGAGGGGAGGAAAGATTCAAAGAGCCAGAGATGGTGAATGACCACAGGAAAGAGAGGTTTCTAGGCACCTGGTCAGTTACTCTTATGAACTCACAGCAATGGTGTAAGAGTATGCACAATTCCCATGAAAGCTGAAACCAAATAAAATCTCAGTATAGACATAAAGAAGTGGGTGGGAAACTATTCTAGTTTGTCTTCCAATTCCGTGATCAAAAAAAAAAAAAAAAAAAAAAAAAAAAAAAAAAAAAAAAAAAAAAAAAAAAAAAAACACTCTAACACAAACCAAGTTGGGGAAGAAAGGGTTTTTTGGCTTACATCTCCTGGGCCATAGTTCATCAAGGATAGAGCTCAAGGGCAGGAACCTGGAGACAGGAGTTGAAGCAAACCCCATGGAGAAATGCTGCTTATTGACTTGCTCCCTTGGCCTGTGCTCACCATGCTTTCTTCTGAGGGGTGGCACCAACCACAGTGGGCTGGGCCCTCTTGCATCATTCAACAATCAGGAAAATACCCCACAGATATGGTCACAGGCCTGTCCAATGCAAGAAATTTCTCAGTTGAAGTTCCCTCTACCCAGGTGTGTCAAGTTGACAACTAAATCTATCCAGCACAGAAACCCCAACCCATCTAAGGAAATTGTGTCAGCATATGGCTGTAGGGAGAGGCAGAGACAGTTTCTTTCAAGCACGGACTTCTGGTAGGTTAACTATGCTCCAGTGGATAGATGAAGAGCATTTGGGGACACAAATTAGACGAGAGAGAGAGAGAGAGAGAGAGAGAGAGAGAGAGAGAGAGAATTAAATTGGGCTGGGGGAATAAGAGAAGGTAAGGATAGGGGAGGTGATCATCAATATCAACAAATTACATATTACAAAACTTCAATTTATAAAAAAGAAAAAGAGAGAAAAAAAAAAGCTCAGATAGTAGAAAACATCATTATGGTGTTCTGAAAAGTTTAGGCTGTGTGTGCCTATACATCCTTTATATGCTTGCAAGTTTTTTCTGTTCTTTCAAAAAGTTTTCAGATAATCAAATAAACATTAGAAATACAAGTGTTCCTCTGACTCAAAAATAAGACAGCATGATTATTCCAAAATCAAGCATTTCTTTCCCCAAATTCTAAATTATTAACTCAAGAAATGCATAGTGCTGGGAGTGGGGAGATTGCTCAGCTAATAAAGTATTTGTCACTCAAGCATGAAGACCCAAGTTCGACCCCCAGAACCAACATAAAATGGAGGTATACATCATGGCTGTAATCCCTGTGAGAGGAAGGCAAAACAGAAGAATCCCTGAGGCTCCTGGCCAGCTCTTGTAGCCAATCAGCAAGCTGTAGCTAGCATGAGAGATTCTTATCTCAAAAATTTAGGTTGAAAGTTTTGGAGGGAAACATACAACATAGATCTCTGAACTCCAAATGCATGCACACACTCGTGCACATTTCTTGGCACATACACATGCACATGAAATATACACAAACATGTACATGTACATTCTTTAAAGTATACCTAGCCCACATTGTGATGGATTAAAATTTCCCTGATAATAAGCAGTTGTTGCATATCTTTTCATGTATCTGCTCATCATTTGTATGCCATACTTGGAACATTATTTATTGAAATTCTTTGATCATCTCTTTATAAAATTAATGTCACTCTTTGACAATTTCATAAAACACATTCTTTGCACTCTCAGTCCCATGCTCTTTCCTCTCTCCTGGGACTACAGGGAGACCCTGTCTCGAAAAGACCAAAAAAAAAATGTATTCTTGAAAACATGAGTGAAGAAATCCAACCATCAGGATTGCTAGACACTGGTTCAAGCTCCAGAAATCACCCCAATGACCCCCAACCCCTAATATCCATTCACCTCTCCCATTGCTGAGTCTTTTCCTTTTCAACTTGTTGTTGTGTATATGTATGATTCAAATGTGTGGATTCTTGTTCATATGTGTATGAGTGCATGTGCGTGTGTGTGAACGTGTGTGCACATGTGTGCATACGAAGGCCAGGGACTGATGTAGGAATCTTCCTTAATTATTCTCCACTTTATTTATTGAGGCAGGTTCTTTCGCTGAACTTGAAGCTCATCCAAGCAAAGCTGGATGATTCCAGAAAGTCTAGATAGCCAGTGGCCCTTAGGAAACTAATTTCTGCCTCCTGAGTGCTAAGATTACAGGTGATAGGCACAACTTTTTAAGGTATGCTGGTTATTTCAAGGAGAGTTCAGTCACACAGGGCATGACAAATGCTGTATCTGCTGAGCCATATCCCTAGCTCCAACTGCCAACTCAGTCCTTCTAAAATTGTTTTCAATTTCAGCTCCTTTTTCAATTTATTCTTCAGCTGATGTTGTTTCTTACATTGCTAGGCAGAAAATGATGATTTGGGTTTTATTGGCATTATTTTTGGCCTAAAGAGCCCTATGCAGGTTTGAGTTCCCAGGAAGCCTGGAGATGGACTTCATGACTGAGGCCTCACTCTCCTCTTCTGACTGAAAGTTGCTTAGGTTAGAACTGATGCTGGATGATATTCTAGAAAACTCCCTTCTGAAGACACTATGGACTTGACCTAGGTATACAAAGCAGTTTACAACCTCAGAGTCTCACCAAAGGTGGGAAGGCCAGGCAGGCAGTAGCACTACTGGTCCTAAATACATTACCAACCCTCCCTCATTGAGATGCAGTTCTCAGGAGTCAGCCTTCCCTCCTCTGCCCCAGATGGTCAATTTCCGTATTTCAATTATGAGAAGTTAGAAAGGTTCTATGCATTTCCAGCTCGAGTGACACTTTTCAAATTCTATTTCCTGATCCAACAGTGAGTTAACTGAGTGGCCTTCAGGGCACTCTTTTTAATCAGGTTTTTACCTTAGTGCTGTAGGGTAAGCTAAATAGGCTGGTCAGTAATTAGTCCGGCAGCTCTGCACACACTCAGATGTCAACAGCAGCACCTAAGATCCATGCCAGGCCTACAGCTAAGAAGAGACTGACACTCTGCTTATTTTTTAAGCTTCATCTTCATATAATTATGATGAGGTGCTTCTCTTACAGCCTCAGGTAGGTTAGAGAGGAATGGCATATTTTAGGCTTCCTTGCAGCTATAGTTAAGAAAATCCTGCAGATACTTACTCCTGCCTCCTTCTTCAGTCTCAACACTCCTTGTGTCAAGATTTAGAGTAGTGTTACATATTTCTAAAATGTCTTTTTAGACTCCATAGACTGACAGCTTGGAGAATGAGAGCTGCATTGAATGCATAAGCTAAATGTCCATTCCACCATTATTCTGACTCGGGATTTTTTTTTTTTCTTTTTTTTCCAGAAGTAGTGATGAAACTGGTCCAAACTCATTCCTTCCTCAAATCTCCCATGTCATAAAATCCTAACAATCTGTGGAGTTCTATTGTGCTTTTCCTCAGAGCTGTCCCCTTTACCTGCATCTTTATGTTTCCATACCAGAACCAAATGTGTGAAAGCCGTTAGGAATGACCTCCAAAACTATTCTCAGGAAAGAAAGAATGTAAAAGTCATATGATTTCATGATAATCCTCCTGAGGAATGCACACAGGTTGAAATTTAGATGCAAAGACCTGTCAAATAATGAAAATGAGCAGTAAGACTTTTTTATCATACTTCGCACAATCTTTGTATAATTTATAAGTAAATGATTAAGATGCAATGAAATGCATAAAATTAGAGTAATGTGATAATAAAAGATTTCCATGGTTTATCAATAGCCATAGTTGTAAATTATATTGCAACAGAGATTAATGACAGAAACTATGATTTTGTTAACATGTATATGTTTTATATGAACACTAATATACCTTGTATTAAGGCTTAAAATTAAGGTCCAATGTCCCTTATTAGCTAGGAGAAATGGAAGGGGTCTTGTATGACTAAACCAGAACTTCTAATCTCCTTTCTCCTCCCTTGGTTAAGCCTCAAGCCAGGCAACTCTTTTTGCTGTGACACCAGTCAAAATATCCGCTTATTAATGAGAGTGCTCCAGTTTCTTGTCAGTCCAGAGTGGTTCAAACCAACCAATTACATGCTCCCATGGGAACCAGAGTACACTCACCTTTGTCATTTTCTGCAAAGTCAGCTTCACACAGCCGTGCTCTCTCTGCGTCCAAATGTAACCTGGCATACACCTGTTGTCAGTCTCATCTGTCTAATGTTGACGGGCATGGATTCTAGATTCGGTCGACTCCGCAGCCTTGCTTTGGGCAAGTTAAAAAGAAAACCATTAAGCATTTGTATTAAAGACTGGAGAGATAATTCTGTGAAAAACTGCTTGCTGTGCAAACATGTAGGCCAAGTTCAGATCCACAGCGCCCCCTGGTGGCACAGGCCTATAACCCCCCTGCTGGAAGCAATGCCTGAGACTTGCTACAGCTGTAGCAAATTCCAGATTCAGTGAGAGTCTCTGACTCAAAATATAAGCGAGGCTGGAGCCAAGACTCAGTGTATAAAAGTGCTTGGTGAGATGTTGAATTTTTTTAATTTTATTTATTTTTGTATGTGTATGAATGTACTGTCTGCATGTAGGTTTGTGCACCCATGTCGTGCAATGCCGCGGAGGTCAGAAGAGGGTCTAGGATTCCCCTGGAACTGGAGTTCTCCTGGAATTGGAGTTATAGACGGTTCTCAGCCGCCACGTGGGTGCTGGGGATCGAACCTGGGTCCTCTGAAACAGCAGTCGGTGCTCTTAACCGCTAGGCTATCTCTCCAGCCCCGAGATGTTGAATTTTTTATTCAGATCCCCAGAACCCATGTCAAAGTAGGATCAGTTCCCGAAGCATCCTTAATCTTAAAACAGAGCACTCCAGAAGCTGAAGAGCTAGCTGGCCTGGCTTATACAGAACCAAAGAAGGCTGTCTCAGACAAAGTAGAACAGCAAGGACTGACATCCAAAGGTTGTCATCAGACCTCCACATGTAACATGTGGATTTGAACACATGTGGATGCACATGGCAGCACACACACACACAAACACACACACGGAAAACCTATATCACACATAGTAAACATACATTACATAAACACAAATAATAATCACACCCCACACAAACATGCACACCATAAAACATAAAGTAGAAAAAGAAATCCTACATTGATCTCCATGTGAACATATAAATGTTAGCACACACACACACATACACACATGTGCACACATACACTACACATACAAACACAAAACATATGCATCTTTTATATACTTCTGAACTATATTTAATTGGTGTTTTTATGCATTGCTTTGGTTAGAACAGAAGTGAATGAGAGCTTGGGATGTACTTTATTGGTATTTCTGACATATATAAAGTCCTGAGTATGATATTCAGTGGCACATAAGAGCCCAGCATGTAGCATGTAGAAGCCAGAAGATCCACAGCATCATAGTAGGTTTTGCATCAACCTGGTATGCAGGAGGTGGGAGGCAGATTTTAGAGAAAAAAGGAATGGGTTTCATGTGTCATTCTGCCACATATATGTCATTATATTTCTTCTTAATCGCCCCATACACTGTCTTTCTGTATTCCCGTCCTCCATCTCTTGTTAGATCCCTTTATCCCTCAAAAGCCTGATATTAAAATAATCTGATCTATAAGTTCTTCTCCTTTAGCCAAAAATCAAAATATGAATTTGTTATAAAAATATTAATTCTTCTTAAGATAATAGAAATTACATCAATCCCCAGAAGAAAAGTCTAACTGTTATATGTACAAATAAAAAAATAGTTCAATTTTAAAACCCTCAAATTACTCTCTAAATCAGCTTTCCAACACATACTCTAAACCAAAGCAATATAAAACTTTTTAAAAGTCTCGGTGTGTGAATGAATCATATGTTCCTCAAACCAGATGGTAAGTCACAGTCTGCCAAATAAATACATCATTCATAATACTACAGTAAATGAACCTAGCAGTAGCTGACACTTTACCTTGTCAAGTGTTAATTTGCTAGACATTCAAAATCTCCCTTATGCTTGTTACATTAGAGTAACTTTTTTATAGGTGCTAATTTAAGATTGTGTTAACATATTTTTTAAGATCAAAATAATTTTTCAAAGCTATCTGGGTACTTCTTTGAAGATATACACAAACAATCAAAGAAGAAAACAGTGGAACAAAGATTCTGACAACCTGAGCTCTGGACATGGTTGTGACTTCATTGTAATCACTTGGATAAAAAGTTCTCTGGACTTCAGCTCACTGTTTTATTAAGAACATACTAATTTGGACCCTTTACAATGTACTCTTCAGGAGTTTTACCGAACTCAATTTTTGCTCAAGGCCAACTTTAAATTTTTTAAACATATATTATCCTTTATCTTCTCTTTAATTTTTTGTTTTTCATACAGCCCAAGAAAGCCTCAGACTTGTTCCTTTGCACAGGATGGCTCAGTGAAGGTAGATGTTCCTGTTTCCAACTTATATTGCTGGGATTGCTTAGACTACCATATCTAACTTTAGGCATCTATTTCTTTTTTTTTTTTTTTTTTTTTTTTTTGGGTCTTTTCGAGAACAGGGTCTGCCCTGTAGCCCCACTGTCTGGAACTCACCTTGTAGACCAGGCTGGCCTTGAACTCACAAAGATCCGCCTGTCTCTGCCTCCCAAGTGCTAGGATTAAAGGCGTGCGCCACCATGCCCGGCAGCATCTATTTCTAAAATAGTATCTGTGATATACAAAAGACATTTCTATCTGAAAACAGCTGTGCTATTATAATGTGAATCTCTTAATGGGCCCTAGAATTAACTTAATACTTATTTTCAGACACTGTAATTACCACATATGTGTGGAAGGCATGTATTAATATTTTAGAGTAATATAAAATTAAAGGGAAAATGTGAACTCCTAAACATGTTTTGGAGTTAACATACAGTTTATTCCTGGAGGACATAATTCCTGTACATATATGATGTTTTTATAAGCATATTTAGGAGCAATACAAATGGAAGGGAACAACAACATAAGGACTGGGTCAAAGAACTGATTAATACAGTTAAATTCTGTCCAAAACAATAAACCTCTGCAGAGAAAAACTTTAAAAAGACTGAGAGAAAGATGCAGAACATGTATGGCAGAGTGCAGGAACTGGGGTGGGAGGGCAGGGAAAAGGGAATATGTCTAAATTGAACTGAAAAATGATGTATGAAATACACAAAACATCAATAAAAGCATTATATTTTTAAAAAATTAGGTTGGTTTCATTGCAGTCATGGCACTGCAAAGCTATAATTGAGATTCCATGGAAAAACAAGATGTAGAGACTTTCCTCATAAATTTATAAACAAACCTAATCCTGCATCGTGGAAATTTTCCATAGACTTTAAGTCCTTTCCCTCACAGAAACTTTCACACTAGCTTAAGTGTTTACAAACTTTTAGAAACTCAATATACAGAGGCTGACAGAATCATAAAGACCAGTAGAAAATTAATCTAGTCTACAGGTATGTGTTGCGCATTATGACAAGAATCTCAAATATGCATATATAGACCCTTTTAAAATATATACATATATGCACATACACTATATTCAAAATTGCATATATTTTTATAATGATTTTATTGATGTTTTGTGTATTTCAGACATCATTTCTCAGTTCAGTTTAGTCATATTCCTCTTTCCCTTCCCCCTACCCCACCCCAGATCATGCACTCTGCCATAAATATCATGCATCTTTCTCTCAGTCTTTTTTTATGTTTAGGAATTCACATTTTCCTCCTTTAATCTTATGAGTGACACCATTCGTCATTTATTTTTCTGGGACTGTGTTACTTCACTTAGCATAATGGCTTCTAATTCCATCCATTTACCTGCAAAGTTCATAATGTCATCTTTTTTTTGTTTTATTGATGAATTGTGTATTTCATTCATTATCTTTCCGTCCAATTTAGACAGATTCCCCTCTCCCTGCCCCCTTCCCACCCCAGTTCATGCATTCTGCCATGCATGTCCTGCATCTTTCTCTCAGGCTTTCCAAAGTTTTTCCCTGCAGAGGCTTGTTGTTTGGGGCTGAGTTTAACTGTATTATACAGATTTTTAACATAGTCTTTAGGTTATTGCTTTTCCCTCCCTTTGTATTGCTCCAATAAATGCCTATATAATCATAACATATGCATCAAAATTATGACCTCTGAGAATAAACTGTATGTTATGAATACATACCTTCCACCCATATACAGTAATTACAGAGTCTGAAAATAAGTGATAGGTTGATTCTAAAACCCATTAAGAGATTTACATTAAAAGAACACAGTTACTTTCAGATAAAAAGAAATATAACAATAATGTTGCTCAGCTTGCATTTCAACTTGGAATTTGGTGATATCATCCACAACTAAGGGAAACCAATCCTGGTTTGTCTTTCTGGGACTGTGTTACTTCACTTAGCATAATGTCTTTGAGTTCCATCCATTTACCTGCAAAGTTCATGATGTCATCTTTCTTTACTGCTGAATAGTACTCCATTGTGTAGATGTACCAAATTTTTTCATCTTCTCATCTGTTGAGGGGCATTTGGGTTGGTTCCAGCTCTTTGCTATTGTGAAGAGAGCTGCAATAAACAGAGATGTGCATGTATCCTCGCTGGAGAATGAGTCTTGTGGATATATACCCAGGAGTGGTATGGCTGGGTCAGGTGGTAGGTTCATTTTGAGACTTTTAAGGGTTCTCCACACTGCTTTCCATAATGGTTGTACAAGTTTACATTCCCACCAGCAGTGGATGAGTGTTCCCCATTCCCTGCAACCTCTCCAGCATTTGGTGTCTTTTGTTTTCTTGATCTTAGCCTGTTGTATCAGAGTGAGATGATAGCTGAGAGTGGTTTTAATTTGCATTCCTTAATTATTAATGATGTTGAACATTTTTTAAGATGTTTCTCAGCCTTCTTTACTTCCTCACTGTTGAAGTCTCTGTTCAGCTCTTTACTCCATCTTTTTTTTTAATTTAATTTTTTTATTGATGCTTTGTGCATTTCGTACATCATTTTCCAATTCAGATCAGGCATTTTTCCCTTTCCCTTCCCCCCCACCCCCACCCCATCCCCATCCCAGATCATGTATTCTGCCATAACTGTCTTGCATCTTTCTCTGTTTTTTTTTTCCTTTTTTAGCTATAAGTGATAATCCATGAGTACAAGCATCCTTCATGCAAAACCAATCTACATCTTTTGAGTAGGTCATTTTCTTACTTCTTTGTTTTGTGAGTAGTCTATATATTCTTGACATTAACACTCTGTCAGATGAATCACTAGTGAAGATTTCCTCTCACTCTGTGGGTTTTCTCTTCACTTCCTTGATTGTTTCTTTTGCTGTACAGAAGCTTTTGAGTGTGATGAGGTCCCATTTGTTGACTGTTGACCTTATTTCCTGTTTGGGCTGCTGTCTGATTTAGAAAGTCTTTTCCTACACCTATTGTCTTGTAGATTGTTACCAACTTTTTCTTCTATCACCTTCAGGATTTGGGGTTTCATGTTGAGATCTTTGATCCACTTGGAGTTGATTTTCATATAGGGTGAAAGGTAGGGGTTAAATTTTGTTTTTCTACAAATGGTGATGAAGTTTTGCCAGCACCATTTGCTGAAGATGCTATCCTTCCTCCCTTGAGGTTTATTTTGCCCCTTTGTCAAATATGAGGTGGCTGTAATTGTATGAGGTCAAGTTTGTTTTCAATTTTGTTCCATTGGTCAACAGGTCTGTTTTTGTGCCAGTACCAGGCTGTCTTTATGAATATGTCCCTGTAATATAGCTTGAAGTATAGTAGAGCAATCCCACCCCCCGTATTCAATTGCAAGGGCAATAAGACAAGAGAAGGAAATTAAAGGAGTACTAATCGGAAAGAAGAAGTTAAGCTATCACTTTTTGCAGATGATATGATAGTTTACCTAAGGGATGCTAAAAACTCCACCAGAAAACTTCTAGAAATGATTAAGAGTTTCAGTAAAGTGGCAGGATAAAAAATTAACTCAGAAAAATCAGTAGCCTTTCTTTACACCAGCAAAAAACAAGTGGAGAAGGAATATAAAAACTTCTCCCTCACAATAGCCTCGAAAATAATAAAATACCTAGGAACAAACCTAGCCAAAGATACCAATGATCTCTACAACAACAACAACAACAAAAATTTGTTGTTTTTTCAAGACAGGGTCTCCCTGTAGCCCAGCCGTTCTGGAACTCACTCTGTAGACTAGGTTGGCCTTGAACTCACAAAGATCCGCCTGCCTCTGCCTCCCAAGTGCTAGGATTAAAGGCCTGTGCCACCATGCCTGACTTACAACAAAAATATTAAACCCCTGAAGAAGGAGATTGAAAATGATATCAAAAGATGGAAAGATCTCCCATGGTCATGGATTGGAAAAATTAATATAGTAAAAATGTCCATTTTACCCAAATTGATATACAGAATCAATGCAATCCCAATCAAAATCCCCAGGAGCTTCCTCACAGACTTGGAAAAAAATCTTTAAATTCATATGGAAAAACAAAAGACCCCGAATAGCTAAAGTGAGTCCTGAGTGAAAAATGCAATACAGAGGGCATTTCTCTACCAGACTTCAAACTAAATTACAGGGCTATAGCCACAAAGTTGCATATATATATATATGTATGTATATTGTATATATACATTGATGAGGGTTTGCCTGAGTTTGGTTGTATGTGGGCTGACATTTCAGCCAGCATGGTTTAGGCTCACAAGCAGGATCACAAGACTTCCTTGTTTACAACCACAAACTGGGATGACATATGAAGCTCCGGGATTGGCCATTAGAAAGTGATGCCATGTTATCTGTTCCAACACTATATAGCTGCTTGCCCTGCAAAAATAACAGATTTTTTTTCACATGCTTTTCCACCTGACTGAGATCTTCAGATCGTTATTGCATGCATCTCAATCACGGAACTGTTAGTATTTCTGCTAACTTTTCAGCTTGTCTGGTTGTGCGGCTGGATCCCCAAACCGGTTGGATGGTTGCAAAGGCTAACAGCTTCCCAGCTAGGTTTGACCAGGATGACATTAGCTTCATGGGTACATGTAGGCTGCAAGATTACCAATCTGTAGCGGTGAGGCCACTAGCCTCAGACACATGTTTGACCAGTAAATTCAGGGATCTTGGGACTACGAGAAGGCCAGCAGCCTCATGGACAGCAGGCACTTAAAACAGCAGGAACCTATGGCATTTTAAGACACATTACCATAGTAAAGACAGGTCTACCTCCTGCTCAGGAGAGTTTTTTACTAAAGAAAGAACAGAATCAAGAGCACATTTGAAGGATTTATTTTCGAGCACAGTCTTAGGCATGCTACACAGATGAACTCTCAACCTGGGATTTATCAGTAGATTGGACATTTTTTCTGTTGTAAACATAGGAAACTCAGAAAGGAAGATTTATTAGACTGTGACAGTCAGAGCATGATACAGGTTTATTCTAATTGAAGGACATTTCTTTTCCAGACTATGAATGTCTACTTAAAGAAACAACTTGAGTGATCCCTTCTATTCTGCCAGTTCTCAGCAGATGTCTAGATAGTAGGTTTGGGATCAGAATGATGATGATTTTCAGTGTGTGTGTGTGTGTGTGTGTGTGTGTGTGTGTGTGTGTGTGTGTATTCATAAAAGCTTCATTTCACATTTCTATGCCTTTATACTTCCATTTGATAGGCATTATACATAGAAGAAAATACTTTTTGCACATGGACATTGCTTATTTTTACCATTTTATTTTAACTGGGAACTGAAGAGCCTATATAGCTTAATCTTTATCTAAAACCGTATAATTATGTGACTGCCTTAAACCAATACCATCAAATATTTATATGGCTAATATATTATTAAAGCCTTGAAATTTATATATCATCAAAGGAGAGACAAATCTTATATTTTTAAGCAAGAGTTATATAATTCTAGATATGAGGTAATATTTTAAAGATTTACTCATCCTATTCCTCACTGGTGCCAAAAGAAATTGCTGTTTCATTGATCATGTGACAGAGTTAAGGAACAAAGAAGTGTATTGAGATGCTTAGTCACACACAGCTATTAAATGGTAGAACTCATATTCAAATTCAGCAATGTGGCTCAGGGACTCTATACAGATTTAGAAAATCAATCATCTTTCAGTGTAACTAAGAAGCCAAGATAGAAAAATAAGACCTAGAGGGACTGGAGAGATGGCCTAGCGGTTAAGAACGCCGACTGCTCTTACAGAGGACCCGGGTTCGATCCCCAGCACCCACATGGCAGCTGAAAACCGTCTGAAACTCCAATTCCAGGAGAACTCCAGTTCCAGGGGAATCCGACGCCCTCTTCTGACCTCCGCAGCATTGCACGACACGGGTGCACAAACTTGAATGCAGACAGTACACTCATACGCATACAAAAATAAATAAATTTAATAAAAAAATTTAAAAAAGAAAAATAAGACCTAGAAATACATTTTTTCTAATCTGATAATTTGAAGTGTTTAGTTCCTAGATAAATTATAGTTGTGCATGCACCTAAAGTCACTGATTGCATGATTTTGTGGTAAGCAGATTTGTCTTAAGAAGGAGTCATATACATCAAAATTAGAGAGGAAGTGGTGAAGAGGAAAGCATAGGTCATAATAATGTGTTAGCAAAAACTGATAACAGTAATAACAGGGGATTTCTAGAATATGGAAATGACAAGGAAAATCATTCTGCCTTGAAGAATTCAGAAGTACCATGACCCAGCTCATCCTCGTTCAATTTATAATAGCCTAAAATTTAGGATAACATATTCATCTCATTTAAAGCTATTGTTGGGTATTTTGCCCCATTGATTGATTGATTGATTGATTGATTGATTGACTGATCAATATGTTTGCTGGGAACCAATCCCAAGAACATATTCATAGCAAGATAATTGGGAAGCATTTGTCCTCTAAGCTACATTGCTATCTCAAACATTATTCTTGAGTGAAAGTTACCCTCTTGAACTATATAGAAGGTAACATAATACACACAAACTTCTATATAATAGTTAAAACCAGGCTTACAGGGAGACCTTGTCTCATAAAGTTTAAAAAACCCTGTGTATGCAAAGCAGCATTGGCAGTGTGCTGAAAAACAGAACACAGTCTCATAGTAATGATGACAATTATATAATCATTGCTAATAGAATTTGAGAGTAGAGAGAGCATTTAATCAGAGATACGGGATGTCCACTGAAGTAGATGTGTTTGGTGAGTAACTATATTTCAAATCCAGCCATCACACCCTAGCCATAAGACAGCCAGCAAATTACTTTTTATGGTAACCCTCCTAGAAATGCTTTTCTCTTAGAGTTATTTGAAGTTCTTGAATAGATTACTTAGAATGCACTTTTGTCTTACATATTCATATCCTTCATTACATTTAGTGCATCAGACCCATATAAATATTGTACAAAAAATCAGCATCTACCTCCTTTAATTAATGGAAACATTTTAGAATATTCCACTACTATCTCAGTCCAGAGAGACTTTCACACATACCATGAATTCTCAGTAATACTGAATATCTAGTAGCACTGAAAATCAAATAGTATATAGGATTTCTGCCAAAACAGAATGATCCAAAACTCTATCAATAACTGGAAAATAACAGTAATATTGTGCTAGAATTTAAGGCTCCAATGAAAAGTGACAGCCATTGTAGGTCCACTGCATATCTATCAATAGCTCACCTCATTAATACAGTCAGCAAGCATTGATTTCAACAAGAGTGATTATATGCTAAAATGACAGGTGCATAGCTGATTCTGCTGGGGCAGAAAAAGAAGACTGAATATGAACTCCCCCTCAACTCCCACTGCTCTTTATGGATGGCCTTTCTGATCAGCATGCATCCTTGCTTCAAAGCTCATCTTGGGCAGTTATTCAAGATGGAAAAGGAAAGAAAATGATTTTAGAAAATAATGAAAATAAGAATGTCCACAGATTATTGGTTACCTAATATTTTGAGAATTATCTTTAATATAACAAGATGTTTTGGTTACTTCATCTGTTGCTGTGATAAAACACCATGGTCAAGGTCACTTATAGAAGAAAAGAGTTTCTTTGGGCTTATGGTTCCAGAGGGAAAATGATCTGTTATGATGGAGGGGGCCTGGCAGGAGGAGGAGTGGAAAGCTGAGCTCTCACATCTTCAGTTACACAGAGGAAATGGGACTAGGCCATATACTCTCCACAACTATCCCAGGGATGTACTTCCTCCAAGAAGGCCACCCCTCCTCAACCTCTGCAAAGAACACCACCAACTGACTGTGTTCACATACTTGGAGCCTATGGAGGATATTCTCTTTCAAACCCCCACACAAGGTAACCTAACGTATCCTCATAATTATGATATTTGTAAATGTCTCAAGTTTTTGTTTTATTTGGTGCTAATTAATACACTAAAAATGACTCATCCATTAATTGTAAGCTGATTGTTGCAGTGTTTTTGTTCAGAATATATAGCTATGAAAATGTTTTAACACCTCATGAGAATATTATAAATGACTTAAAATTCTTTATCTAGTGAAAAAATGGATGTCTCTATAATTATCATTTTAAAGAGTACATGATAAATATTTCTAATACACAAATGACATGATATCACTTCCTTGTAGAACTAAATCATTTTAGATTTTTTTGATAAGGGGATAGATCCAGGGTGTTTGTACTAGAATATCTGTCCTTTGTTTTTATATCCTCTGTTTAATACTCAGCTATACCAAATCATACTTTTAAAATGAGCTCATAATGATAAATATTTAATGTGTATAAACTTGCAATGCACTGTGTCCTGTGTCAACTAGAACAAGCATCTCTTTTCAGAGTACGTAACGAAATGCATGTATGTTTGTAAGACAGGAAGTAACTACCGGTGTTAGCCACACACATGCAGACAAAATCCACAGCACAACTCTCCTAAACAAAAACAAAACCAAGATAATTGCCAGATACTTTGTCCTAGGAACCTAAGATCCATAGCCAGATCATAATCCCTGCCACTAGAAAGTATAGTTATTTATGGTCTTGATGAGAAGAGAACTATACTCTCAGAAGAGAGTATAGTTAGTAAGACTCCTTTTGTATTGATTCTAAAATTTCATAAAATGTAATTTGATCATATTCAGACCCCTCCCAACTTTCCAGTCCATCCCCACTCTGTCTGCCATTCATGTTCTCCATTACATGTGCTTTTCTTTTCATTCTTTCATGTATTTATTTTTTAATTTTTGTTCTTAAGGGCATATTGATTTCACTTGATCCTTTCCAATTGCCCCTATGAGTCTGGTCAACCTACCAGAAGTCACACTAGTAAGGAGAGATGATTCTCCCTCTCCCAGTATTCAACAATTACCAATAGATCATAAGCCACCTCCCCTATCTATGTTTGGCCCCTGTCTGGGTTGGCTTCCCACAAGTCTTCTCCTTGCTGTCATGAGTGCTCTCTGTTCACATGTGGAACTATCAGTAGTATTCAGAAAACACAGTTTCCTTGTATTCATCTATCACCTCTGGCTCTTACAATCCTTTGGCTCCTCTCCCACAAAGATGGTGGAGCCTTGGGAGGAAAAGGATGTGATACAAGTATCCCATTTAAGGCCAGGCACTCCAGTCTCTTATTTACTGCACACTGGCCATTTGTAAGACTGTGATAATCAGGAATAACCCTCTTTGGTGAGAGTTGAGGGGTGTACTACTCTACTGGTATAACAGCAAGTCATTGTGAAGACTCCTTTCTTTTTTTTTCTGCATATTTCTCTTTTTTTTTTATTTTTTAGCTATAAGTGATAATCCATGAGTATAAGCATCCTTCATGTAAAACCAATTTGCAGGCTGTTGTGCCCAAACCCCCACAGCCCCACCTTCCAGCGGGGGGTCAGGTTGATCAAATGAGGGTCCAGACTACATTGCTGTAGTTTCACCATTCACCCCAATCGCAGCCCTTACATTCTACCACGCCCCCTCTTCCGCAGATTATTCCCTGGGCTTAGAAAAGGGGCACAGGTGGATGAGAAGCAGATCAGTTCACTCTCTCTGGAGCTGTTGTCTTGGACTCTGGTCAATTCTGGCTGTTTCCTTTCATGGGCTGATAGTTTGTCCAGGAATAACCTTTCGATCCTACTAATGAAGCACAAGCAATTAGATATATAGGTATTTAAACAGCATTAATAGTTATGGTAGGTTACTTTGGTATAGACACATATGTTTAGATAATATGTTGATTCATGAGTTACATTTTTTCCTGTTAAATATGACAGGGTCTTACTGTGGCTTATGACATCTCCTAACCTGTAGAGGATGTAAGCTTGTGGCATCAGCCATGGGTTATTCCTCCAAGGGGAGAGCCAATAGCCAATTAGATTTGGGATATACAGGCATATGGCTGCCTCTGCTGCACAGTATTTCCAGGCAGGTGAGGTGTAGCTGGTGCTGACGGTGGAGTCTTGCTTGACTCAAGGAGACCCGTATTTGCTTTATTGGTTTAGTGGCCTTTGGTAACACTCTCTGGTATTCCAGAGGCCATCTGTACACTTGCATGTGTGGTCTCAATACATCTTTCCCATGTTAACGTCAGGTCTTCGGCAGCAGGGCCTTATCGCCTCTCTTCTTGCAGGTATCCCAGTTTAGAGGCAAGGAGCCTTTACCTTTTGTGGGGCCTTAGATCCCCTGGCCAACATCTCCCTGGTGGAATAATCCATTACTGATGTCAGAGCTCCTGTATTGATATATTTTGCTTAAGTGCATAGTTTAAGGACTTTAGTATTATATTTGGTTCTGAACAGAGAATAATCCTTTTCACAGTTCTTATGTCTATTAGTCAATTAAAGAAGGCAGTTTTACCAGTTTTATAAGAGATTACCTCTATAATAGTTGTCTCCAATTTACAGTTGGAGAGCGACCTCATCATCGTCATATTTCTCCTTGTTCTGGGGGGGAGGCAAGAAAGTCTCTCATATCAAAACCTTTGCGGCACCTAGAAGGTAAGTTTCATTAGGACTCATTATAAATAGTTGTTACATGTAGGGGCCACAGAGGGGTTCGATGTTTATGGCAATCTGAGGCTTTTCTTCCTTTCGATGTTCAGACGGGTCAACCTTTCAGTTGGCACTTTCTGGTACATCCTACTCAATGCAAAGCTGTATCTTTTCTTTCTCAGCCGTTAAGTTGGTGACATTTTGTCCTGTTGGAACAAACAAATCTTTTCCCATAGTTAGTTTTAAGATTTGAATTGCAAGGTTTTTGACTAGAAGGTTTCATGTCTGTCTGTACCCCCCCCCCCCTTTTTTTTTTAACCCATGAGTCTCCAGAAGACAGTTGTATTATACATAACTATAGGGTGGAATCAAGGCACAGATTTCATCAAATTCACCCATGTTGTTTTGGGTGACTATATATGATTAACTTGGGAAGCAAACTTAATTTTTGCTTTAAATCATCTTAAAGAGAATGCTACAAGGTGATACTGTACAACAGAGAAATTATAGAGAACATTTGTATGTGCCAATCCCAAAGTTATTGCTCTAGAGATTTTGTGTAAAACAAATGTGGACAACAGCAAATTATATCTACATTTAACTCAGATGCATTACCGTTTTTATCAGAGTCTGTAAACCAATGTTGTTTAATATACACATATTTACTTTTACTAAGTCCTAAAACACCATGTATCCTGTAGACAGTGTCTAGGTGAAACTGAGTACTTGCTGAACTCACATCAATTAAATATGCCTTGATTGAATATACATCCGTGTCCCTCTCCCACCCATCCCCCCTTCCCAATTCACCATTTCAGTCCATTTTCTGATGCAGTCTTTCTGTTGTTGTTCTTTTACTATGCATCCCTCTCCATGAGAAATATTTATATCTGGGTTGTTGGTACTAGCATCCACATATGAGGGACACCATTTGTCGTTTGTTTTTCTGGGACTGTGTTACTTCACTTAACATAATGTCTTCCAGCTCCATCCATTTACCTGCAAAGTTCATGATGTTGTCCCTCTTTACTGCTGCATAGAACTCCATTGTATACATGTACCACATTTTCTCTATCCACTCGTCAGTTGAGGGGCACCTGGGCTGGTTCCAGCTTTTTGCTATTGTGAACAGAGCTGCAATAAACATAGCTGTGCATGTATCTTTGCAGTAAGTTGTGTCTTGTGGGTATATACCCAGGAGTGGTATGACTGGGTCAAATGGAAGGCTCATTTTGAGTCTTCTAAGGGTTCTCCACACTGCTTTCCATAGTGGCTGTACAAGTTTACATTCCCACCAGCAATGGATGAGTGTTCCCCTTTCCCCACAACCTCTCCAGCACTTGGTATCATTCATGTTCCTGATCCTAGCCAGTCTTATTGGAGTAAGGTGATATCTCAGAGTGGTTTTAATTTGCATTTCCTTAATTATCAGAGATGTTGAACACTTCTTAAGATGTTTCTCGGCCATCTCTAACTCCTCCTCTGTGAAGTCTCTATTCAGATCTTTGCTCCATCTTTTGAATGATTCATTTGTTTTCTTTCTTCTTTGTTTTTTGAGTAGCTTGTATACTCTGGAAATTAATGCTTTGTCAGATGTATCTGCTGTGAAGGTTTCCTCCCACTCTGTGGGTCTTCTCCTCACTTCCTTTATTGCTTCCTTTGATGTACAGAAGCTTTTGAGTTTAATGAGGTCCCATTTGTCAATTGTCGATCTTATTTCTTGTGCAGCTGCTGTCTGATTTAGGAAGTCTTTTCCTACACCTATGTCTTGTAGTCTGTTGCCAAGTTTCTCTTCTATCACCTCCAGAGTTTGGGGTTTCACATTGAGATCTTTGGTCCATCTGGAGTTGACTTTTGTACAAGGTGAGAGGTAGGGGTTTAATTTCATTCTTCTACTAGTGGTGATCCAATTTTGCCAGCACCACTTGCTGAAGATACTGGAAGACTCCTTTCTTAAACATGTTTCTACCATATTCTTTCTGATGTTGTTTCTGTGAGGTAAACATTAATTGTAACACTAAACCAAAATGGATTCCTCTCAGGAGGAATACCCACATGACCACACAGATGTGGGTATTCCTCCTTTATATGGTGAAGCTTACCCCAATTCTCCATTCATTAAACTCACACTGGACCTAGACACAAGCCTCTAACAATGGAAAAGAGAAGAATCTCACCATGTGGAATCCCAGCAGTTGTCATCTTCCCCAAGTGGTCAAGGTTGCCATCTCCACTCATTAGTCATGTTGATACATCACATTCTGACATGGTGAGACAAGACTTAATGTGTATGTCTCATCCTCCCAACAAATCCAAACATTCAGGATGATTACTACAAGATACAGGCAAATATCAAGCAACTAGCTAAAGGACTTCATAAATGGGAAGACAATTAAAAATGCAAGGAACAAAACAATAGACCAAGAAACTGTTACACAGATTGGCAGAGACAAGAGGCATGACTCAGAGCTACATGAGGTTTTGAAATGGAATAAATCCTGTTCTGGAGGAAGATATAAATGGGGAATAAAACAGAAAGAATTCAATCAAAATTTATAGCCTAACAGAGCAATACAGTTTAATTCCTTAATTTTTTTGATTATAGGTATTATTAATTTTCAAAATATTATTGATTTTTCTATAATTTTAAAATATTTTACTTATTTATTTTATTTTATGTGTATGAATGTATTGCTTGCATATAGGTAGGTTCACACAGTTGTCATCTAATGCCCACAGAGGTTGGAAGAGGGAGTCAGATTCCCCAGAACTGGAGTTAGAGACAGCTGTTAATTGCCATTTTGGTGCAAGAGCAATCAGTGTTCTTAACTACTGAGACATCTCACTAACCCCACTTTGAGAATTTTATACAATGTATTTCCCTAAATTGTACTGAGTTTTTGTGCATTTCATATAATACATCTTAATCAAATTTAGAGCCCCTCCCACTTCCCATCTCCTATAGTCTGCCCCCCCCACATACATACTATATTTCAGGTATTCTGTCATATTTGTTAAGCCTTATTAAGTTAAGCATGTCAGAGATATTCCTAGTCCTAAGGAATATCTTGGATGGATATCTACATCTAAGGCTTATGGGAGAAAGGGAGGAAGGAAAGGAGAGAGGAAGGAAGCACAAAAATGAGGAGAGGGAGAAAGTTAACATATTTAGTAAGCTACTTTTTTTTTCAAGAACTACAAATAATTGTTTTTACATGCACTACATTGGCCTTCACAAATAACTTTATTTATTAATTGGAATTAAATTCTGCTGTCTAGTAATTGTGACTCTAGTTTTCCTTCTTCAAAAGGCTGCATATGTGTTTGCTTGAGGTGTTACAGCAGCTCACACACAAATCTATTCAACCCTACCTTGCTTGCCCATGCCAGAATTTATAGTGGCGACACTATAAATCGGAATCTGCAAGGCAGCAGTAAGATGAAAAATACAGAGTGGATATTTACTGGGGGAACTGGCTCCTGCAGCATGGGATGAGAGCAAGGCTAGAAGTAAAGAAAAAGTCTGGCCATGAACCTTCGAACTGTCTGAGACAGGGTTTCCATACATGGCAGGTCAGTGAGTCAGAGTAGAGGAACTGCATACACTTAGGTCTCAGAAAACAACCTCTGTTTTCTTTTTCACTATTTACCAGGAACATACAAGTAATCATATTTCAAAATTTATGAAAAACTGTTAGAATATATCAAAGACTAAAAGCAAATTATGTGAACAATTTATATCCAGATCATCTAAACACTAATAATGTTGTGGTATCAGGCAATAATACACATCAGATATTCAAGATAAACCAGGGTGAGCCTTTGGGGCATCTCTTGTGGTAACAAGGGGTTTGGAATATACTGGAGTTTAAATTGCTTGTGTTACATTATTTCCACAGTAAGAGCACTTACACTTCTGGCTGGTGTTCCTGTTCCCTATTGGATTCCATTATTTTTCTTCCTTCTTTTTAATTTTTAAAGAAAAATATACCTTTCACAATGCACAAGTGATTCATATCTACTGTCAAATTTTTAAAAACACACATAGAACAGGAAAAAGGTTAAAGAGGAAGGAATATTTCAAAACCTTCTATTCCAAATATTTAGATTACATCTTACAGGTGACTTTATGATTACAAAAATGTAATAGGAAGGACGCACTACAGAATCAAAAGATAGATGCATAATCTGATGACAGACACTCATTGAATACACAGAGAAAGTAAATAATGGTCTCCTACATAAGGTAAAATGTGTTGACTTAAGTAAAAGTACTTTTGTTTAAATTAAACAATTTTATAAGGCTATATGAAAAAGTAAATAAATGTATAATTGAAAGAGCTGCCAAATTTCATCTGCACACTTTACCATTCCTACACTTTATTAAGCCAAAATATTTATCTTAAAATCTCTGAAAACAATCTTCATGATGAAACTTTGATCAGGATGTCTTTAGCAATAAGAAATGCTGTTATACACATCACACACACACACACACACACACACACACAGGCTCAGATATAAAATGGTATTAGAGATAACACAATTAAACTATGCTCCCTTCCTTGCCTTGTGAATGGATTGATCTTCACAGGGCATATAGGCTTTACATTTTATTCTATGGTCATGATACCTACCATAATTAGATTCTAAACAAATTCAACTATAATTCAAAAATCATCCCTAGTTCTTTCTCAGATATGTTCTGGATCAGTTTTATCTATTTATTAAGTCTACTTAAATCACCTTTTGGGGTTTTTATGTTTTCCTTTGCTTCTCCAGAGACAAGCTTACAGTTCTTGATCCATTGAGTTATATAAATACATGTAGTATTTATCCAAATTAGAATAAAAATCTTAGGCATCACTTTCTGATCCTCATAAATTTGTTGGGAATACTCTTTTCTTCTAAAATTGTATGTTGTTGTAGGTTATATGAACTACATATGCATTCAGCAAAAAAAAAATGGCCAATGTTCTAGAACAATCAGGCAAAGAACAAAGCATGCAAAATTTCCACTACCATGAAATCACATACCAGTAAAGGAAGACAATACAAATACAAAGAACAGAATCTCTTTGAGTCACTTCACTAGGCTTAGCTTCCTGTCCTCTGACAAAATAAAAGTCTCATACTGAACTTTGTAGATGTACTCGCTTTAGGTTATGGGATTAAAGGATTAGATTAACCCCTCAGGGAGCTAGAAAGTGCCGAAAACTGATTCTCCCTCCACCAACATACATTGATTACCTGTAGCTTTTCTTGATGAGGTGAGACCCCTTGTGATTTCCATCATCCATCTTGGGATGTCAACTAGATCTGTTGTTATGAAGATCTTGTTAGACTACCATAATGAGATTACCTTGCAGCCTCATTCCATGACCTCTTTTACAGTGGAGTTTGGCCCTGCCTTTTACATTTTCTTATTCCCTCTTATGTTCTGTTGACCCTTTTCGTCTCATCTCCTCAAGTCTCCTTTTTTCTCATTATTAACATCTTGGGTACTTGGTCACAATGGCTATGTCTTTATAAGTACAATAGCCATATCCATCAAGAAGACATTTTATGGTACTTCTCTTCTACCCCCATGCTCTTAGAGTCTTTCCACCATCTGTTCCATGATATTCCCTAGGCCTCAGGGAATGAGTCAAGTAGATGTATGATTTATGCAGAGCACAGAATCCACTTCTTCTCAACACTTTCTGAAATGCTACCAGAGTCTCTGCTTTAACACTTGCAGAGTGTTACACTTTAGTACTTGCAATGTACTAAAAAACAGGATTCTCTAAGGCTGAGAGTTGTATGGGTGTAAATATCACTGTTTATAAGGGAGTTGACTACATATACATTGAGCATAACATTGGCATTAGATTCACTCAAACATCCAGGTTTACAATACCAGGCATAGATTCCATCTGGTGGAGTGGGCTACAGAGACAAACAGAAGTGGGTGGTGGCTCCTTAAACATTAGTGTGTCACTGTTGCACCTGTAGGCTTATGACATTGTAGCACAGTGTTGGAGAGGATTTCATAGAAACATGACAAAAAAAGAAAGGAAATGGATTCATTGCACACTTGAAAATGTTGTGAGTTAGCAATAGTTCATTAATATGATTTAACTGTTAATCCCAGCACTCAGGAGACAGAGGCAGGTGGACCCCTATGAGTTCAAGGCCAGTCATGTCTACATAGAGAGTTCCAGGACATCTGGGGCTATGGAGAGTCACTGTCTCAAAAAACACAAACACATACACACAAAAAAATGGTTTAACTGGACCAAATAAGTTGTTTGCTTCTGGAATACTCATTTTTTTTCTCAGATTATGGAAAATACTTATCTGCTATGTGTTTATTTTTAAAAACATTTCTCTATTATATCAATAAAAATTATTATTATAAATAAAAACAAATTGAAGGATATCAACATGAGATTTTAGAAATTAATCATACCTCAAGAAAATAAGTTAAAATCTGTCCTGTAGTGTCACTATTGATACTATAGACATAGATTCTTAACTAACTAATCTGAGTTAACCATACATTTCAGTCCCATTATGAAATGACTGATAAAAACTGGAATATTACTTATAATATTATATAAAGTATAAAATACAAATTAAGCTAATTTTCCTTTTAAATGAACACAATGTATAAATGGTTGAGCAGTAAAAAATAAAAGTAAAGCAAATATTATGAAAAAGTGAAAACTTGTAAGTTGATTAGTAATTTCAATTTCACATGTCTATGGAATATATCCAAGAAATTATACATAAAATAGTACCCAAGGAATGATCCCAATATTCTTAAGTTATGCAAAATCATATCAATCTTTGGAGTAATGTCAAGTTTATAGTGATTTACAAGTGCTACAGAGGAGCTTATTAGATTTTATAAATGGCTCTCATAGGAGTTATATACTGTTCTAAAAGAACAATATGCATTTGCTTTTGTAATAAATGCAAAATGCACTCTTGGCAAAAGAATAAAAGCTGATATCAGAATTTTGATTGGGACTTTGTGTTCTTTATACATTTCGTTTCTGAGTATTATGGTTTTTAACTTAAGTCCTAAACAGGAAATCATATGGTTGATTTTTTTAGCATTTACTATTACATTGTAAGCTAATTACCTAGTAATAAAGACTGACAGTATTCCTAGGGGATACATCTAATTACATTGTGTTGCCTGCCAAAGAAATTGCTCCACAAGTAAAGTCATTTTATTGGTAATGCTATGCAAATTGCTATGAAGAAAGTTGCAATCAAAGGGCTAATTTCATTGTTGTATCAACACGTGTGAACAAAAGAGCTTTACAATTATCCTGCAGAATAAACCTGGAGCAGAGTCAGTGACATTCATTTTGTGAGTGTGACACTGGACAGGACTAAAAAGTCTGAAGTTGAAAGAGAGTTAAATCAATCATCTCAGTCAATTAAAAGAAAAGAAAATGAAGTAGAATTAAATTGCTATGGGAATGAATTTGCCCTTGTCTACTTGTACTTTATCTTCTATTAAATCTAATAGACAAAATTTTGTATTGTCTTTGGATTTACTATTATCACTTCATTTCTTCAGCCACTGAATGTGACTTTGAATGGAATGGTGTTACTAAGCCATGTGAGAACTATGACTTTATGATTTATCTCTTAAAATGCCTAAGTGCTAAAATGCATATTTATAAACATTACCATAGGATCTAAAATAGATAAAGAACCTGCTTATGACTTACCACAATAAAACAATAGGAAACTTTTTTTATTATTTTTTAAAGGTTTATTTATTTTCCTTTTATGTATATGCATGAGTGCCTTCATGTATCTGTATGCATCACATGCATGCTTGATGGATGCCTTGGGGAGGCTAGAAGAAGGCATTAGATCCTCTAGAACTGGAGTTACAGGACATTGTAAGCTGTCGTGTGGCTATTGAAAAACCCTTGATGCTCTGAGCTTTTGAGCCAACTCTCCAGGCCCAAGCAAATCTTCCATGATGAATGTCAGTAGCCACTTCTATAATAATCATTCTATTTCAGCATATGATTTTCATTTTTTTCTTAACTGCATGTAAATATGGGTATATGTGCAGGATATGTGCACATGAGGGCAGGTATCCACAGAATTCAAAGGAGGGTGCTGGATCCTCTGAAACTGGAGTTACAGGCCATAGTCAACCTGTTTTCTGGGACCTCAACTTGGGTCACCTGCAAGAAGAGTACCTGTTCTTAACACTACTGAGCAATATCTCTAGTCCCATAATTTGACATCTTTTGCGAGTTAAATTAAGCAAATGTTCATTCATATGTCAATGAAATCCACACTTTGAGAGAGCTCCCCTGATATGTTAATTGAAAGACTCCTGTAAGAGCATGTGTGCACTTATGTAAATACAGCAGGACTGACAGCAATGCTGATAATTCCAAAGTAGTACTACCTGTCTTAGAGTGGGGCAGTCCAAAGGCCATGGAATAGGAATGGTACAACCCAAGCTTGGGCACATCTGAGGTATAGAATACACAAGTATGTTACGCATACCTCAATTGATATAGTAATCTTGAATCAAGTTTTAAATTAGAACTGAAAGAGGGTATGAAAGTTACTTTCTCAAAGTAATCACTGACTTTGACTCACAATTTAACTGCTAGTTCCAGCTCACAACCATGCAATGGCCATTTAGGCACCCCATTCTACAGCTGACAGGACTTAAATTCCACCTTCTTCTAAATGGCATTTAGAACCCTAAATGTCACTGTTGATTCAGCATTTTGTCATTGGTCTCAGAGTCTTGGAAGAAACAGCCATATTTGCAGAATTGGGATTAATGAATACTGCAGGCCAGGCAACACCAAGGTTCAGGTACTGTAAGACTGCCAACCATGTGCACCCAGAGCCCTCTTCAAAAGCCCTCTCCTTGGAACACCAAGAAGTCTCCTTCCTTTCTGTCTTATTTAAGAAAATGTTTTAGTTCTGTATTTGGAGGTACCAATATTTGCTGCAAAAAAATAAGAGTATAAGATTACTGTATTTGAAACATGTCTTTCTTCATATTATTGAGAATATCTAGTGCTAATATAAGGAAGATGTCTCAGAAGACAGAGGAGAAAGGGAGAGAGAGAGGAGAAAGAGAGAGAGAGAGAGAGAGAGAGAGAGAGAGAGAGAGAGAGAGAGAGATTAAGGCAGCCTGAATCAAGTAGCTGAGGAATAAATATAATAATCAATATGGATCATTGAATTTATATTTAAGAGAAGTTTCGGGGCTAGAGAGATGGTTCAGCGGTTAAGAGCACTGACTGCTCTTGCAGAGGACCTGGGTTGGATTCCTAACACCCACATGGTGGCTAAGAACCGTCTTTAAATCCAGTTCCAGGGGAATCTGATGCCCTCTTCTGATCTCCATGGCATTACACGACATGGGTACACCAACCTACAGGCAGACACTACACTAATACACATAAAAAAATTTAAAAAATAAAAAAATAAAAAAAAGAAGTTTCTTAGTTATGACATATGTCATTCTCAGCACTTGGTCCTTCACCAAGTATGTTTATCCCAGTTTTAATGTACCTGAAACTCTTTCCTCCATTTTTCATGTCTTCATAAACACTATTATTTCTCACAGACAAGTCAACAATCTCCTGACCTACGTTTTCACTATTTTATCTCTCACAATCTGTGTACAAGTAAGTTTATTACCATGATAAAAGAAATTAGCATCCTGGGGCTGGAGAGATGGCCTAGCGGTTAAGAGCGCCTACAGCTCTTACAGAGTCGGTGCTCTTACAGAGGACCCAGGTTCGATCCCCAGCACCCACATGGTGGCCGAGAACCGTCTGAAACTCTAATTCCAGGAGAACTCCAGTTTCAGGGGAATCCACACCCTCTTCTGACCTCCTCGGCATTGCACGACACGGGTGCACAAACCTGCATGCAGACAGCACATTCAGACACATACAGAAATAAATAAAAATAAATAAATAAATAAATAAATAAATAAATAAATAAATAAATTAGCATCCAAACTGGAGTTCTAGGGATGTTTGAAACAAAACAGAATTACTCTTCTACTTAAAACTTCAGTGGGGCCGGGCGTGGTAGTGCACGCCTTTAATCCTAGCACTTGGGAGGCAGAGGCAGGCAGATCTTTGTGAGTTCAAGGCCAGCCTGGTCTACAGAGAGGGTTCCAGGACAGCTGGGGCTACAGGGAGACCCTGTCTCGAAAAGACCAAAAATAAATAAATAAATAAATAAATAAATAAATAAATAAATAAATCAAAAAAACTTCGGTGGGAAGCAAGTATAATCCAAGCAGAGGTCTAAGCCACCCACTGTAAGTCTCAATGACCATGAAGAGTGATCCCCAAGGTTCCATAAACTTCCATGTATTCTGTGAAATCCAATCCAGTCCTACCTGGCACAGCCAGGAGGCTCAGGTCTGGTCTCTGGTTCTCTAGATACCTACTACTCCTCAACTTTTGGATCAGGACTAAATGCCCATTCTGTAAACGGATCCATTAGTAACTTTTCCCTTCCCTCCACAGACCATCTACTGTTGTCAGAAAGTTGTCACACTGCCTATGTATTTCAGGCTACCAGCAATGATTTGAGTTCTGAACATCTAGTGGTATGTAGGAAGCTTTCTTTTTATGCCGAACAGGACCATGTGGCCCTTCTAAGGAGAAGGGGAACACAGTGCCCGCTTTGCGGACACTGTGGGGAACTGATTCCCTTGGCGCAGAGGCCAGCTGGCTACTTCCCATAGCCTGGACTGAATGGTACTTCCAACTCAGGTCCTTAGCCTGGGACGAGACACGTGTTCCACTCTTGGCCATGACTTCCCACCTGCCCAGAGACTGCTGAACCCTGGACAGAAATTTCAGGCTGATGGCTGATGGCCTGTCTTCAGCCTATGTCCACTCACAACACCAGCTACCCAGATTGGCGGTCCCAAGGGGACCTTTCTCCAACCCACTGGCTGCCTGAATGAAATGCAGGCCTACCTTGGCCTGTATGCACACAATAATTAATAAAAATAATGGCCCGGAATTCCATGATGATGTTACTATGAAATTCATATTTATTCCTTGCTACAGCCTGCTTTTATAAACTAAATGACATCAATTCCCAGAGCCAATTATAGGCCCCCCAACTCTGTGCAACTGCACACCATTGCCCCACCCAGCATCACGCACCTAGGCCACGTTGTTTGCTCCTCCTTGGCGGGGGGGTGGGGAGGAGGGCATGGGGGGTGTCAGACCCTGGCCAAGTGGTGCCCTGAGGCATGCTAGCTGAAAGCTAGCCTCGAATTCAAACTGGATCTTCCTACAGTGGTAGATCACTTATTCTTGTCTACTTAAACTTTCAATGTAATGAGTATTTGGCAATTAACTAAAGTGAACCATTCTTGCTTCCAAGAATGATCCTACCTTGTCTATTACTTTAAAATGCTTTTATGTACTTTTCTACATTGGATTTACTCATGTTATAACGCAACCATGATTTATTCCTTAAAAGTTAGTACTTTCTAATGAAGCCTTACGGGTCCCAAACTTTAATAATGCACACTTCACAAACTAGTGATTTTGCTGTGTTTATAGAATTATTTAAGTTTTGATAGGATTGGATTTATTTGGATCATATGTGAAAATGTATTTCTATCGTATTTACAAACTTACTGACACATGTACATGAAGTTATTCCTCTAAGTATGGTATTTGTTCCAATGTCTGCCTAATAACACCACTGTTTCTCACTAGTACAAAGTTTATATATCTCATGGTTACTATGACCTTTCTTGTTTTATTTTCAAATTGACATTTAAATTTGGTATCATTATAGTTTTTAATTTTTATTTATTAGTTGGAGATATAATTTATTTCAGGTCTCTCTTCTTTTAATTAAACCATATTTGCATTCACCTGGTTCTTGTACTAACCTATTTTATATTTTAAATATTTCTAGATAATAAAATTATTTCATGAATAATAAAATAGTTGAGATAATATTTCATTTGCATCATATAATATGCTCTCATTTCAGTGATTTGTAAACATTTTAACCAGATTCTCCTTATTTTAAATTTAAGTTTGCCTAAATTTTTTAGTTGTTCCTGGTATTGTTAATACTTAATTTCATTTCAGTTTCACAATGTGGCTTTAAAGATCTCTATTTTTTGGAAGTTTCATTATAGCTAAGTACATTTTGTACATAAATTTATGCTCATAACTTTTGACTAGCTAATTCAACTTACAAGAATGAGATGTTTTTCCCCTGAGAAAATAGCAGATCTGTATACAAGTAAGTTTATTACCATGATAAAATAAGTTAGCATCCAAACTGTGGTAGAATTCATAAAAGTGATCATTTTGTATAGACATAAACAGACTGGTTTGGAAACAAGAGTCAGACATCTGAGAATCCTCAGGTTTCCTGGAAACAATATAGAAAGAATAGGAGCTCACATATTCTGTAAATAGTTAAGATTATTTACATGTGTAAAAAAAATGACTGGCTCACATATATCAAAAGCCTACTACATAAGTTTTGCCTAATGTCTCACTTTATTACTTGGTTACAAAGAAACACTTTAGAGCACAACAGATAATGAATTACAAGTAGAAAACCCATGTGTTCAGTCACAAAGTCCAAATACCAGGCTCATTTAGCAGGATTTTCTTACCCCAGCCTGGAATGTCATCTTCAATCAGGACATTTCAAAAACATCACAGGAATCCCCGGACAACATTTTGGAAATCTAATCTAATCTAACCAAGTAAAGAAGATTCAAATCCATAGTGAATTTCACAGAACACTGTCATTTTGAAAGTCCCTAATGATTGGTGTTTTTGTTTGTTTGGTTTTGTTTTCCTGAGAACACAGAAAATGATAGATGAAGAGAAGGATTTGCAGGGAGGACCCTGATCTGCATGGTGTTCTCAAAGGTATTTTAGCTTTCAACTACAAGCTGTGGTTTTTAATGTACCTGTGTTGGGAAATGGTCAGGCACAAAGAGCTAACACCAGACTTTTATTAGAGAACTACTGTGGGTTTTTAAGTCAGGTGAACAAAAGAGAATCTGTATATGATCTCCACATTTCCCATCATTTTATGTCCATGTCCTTGAGGATAAAACTGAGGACATTTCAGAGAACTTAGGTACTTAATCTTAATGAAAAAACATTGAAGTCAAAATTAACTGAAATATATGAATGTTTTTCAGGACATATTCATTGTGCTACAAGCACACTAGTAACTATTTTTCCAGGTTCAAAATATACCAGTAATTTATTTTTCTGTACTTTTCTAATTGTCATGTAATTTTCTTAACAGTTTTCTAAATACATATCTGTATGCATTCTATCTCTAAGTACTAGATTGAACTTTATGACACTGAATTTTGTAAGGCATAAAAAGGTCAAATACCAGCAAGTTTCATGGGAGTAGCATAATAAAAGTGAGAGAACCAGTATCCTGGGGAAGTCTGATCTTTTATAGGCCTGTCCTGGGACTGGAGAGATAGCCTAGTGGTTAAGAGCACCAACTGCTCTTGCAGAGGACCCGGGTTCGATCCCCAGCACCCACATGACGGCTAAGAACCGTCTGTAACTCCAATTCCAGGAGAACTCCAGTTCCAGGGGGAATCCGACACCCTCTTCTGACCTCCACGGCATTGCACGACACGGGTGCACAGACCTGCATGCAGACAGTACATTCATACACATACAAAGATAAATAATAAAAAAAAATTGTAAAAAAGAAAAAGAGTTCCTCCCTGCAGAGGCTCCCAGAAATTATTTAAGCTAGGACATGAAGGGAACTACCCTTGGAGGGGAAGGGTTTGATCCACTGTCTTAACCAGAACTTCCTTCACAGAAGAATGCTGAGCCAATTGAACAGGACCAGTATAGGCCAGTCTCTCATAGCACCAGAGAGGGACTGCTGCCTCGATTGTCCTTTAACACAAATCCAGCAGCACTTGTCTGTAATGTTCTCTTGCCTCCTTATAGAGATGTCTCATCTCAGTGTCTGATCTCACTAGAAGAAAAGCCAGTGCGTCTCTACCTATACGGTATAAAGACTCCTTAATCCAGATGTTGGGCTCCTTCTCAAATCTAATATCCTGCTGGTTAGGGCCCTATGAGATCCTAGAATATGTGAGTCACTGGGTAGTCAGAATGTAATTTCTTGCTTCAAATCTCAACACTAACATTTGATTTGTGCTCTATCCCCTTGTCTGTAAATTTTTGCAATATTTTTTTCACTGACATCTTTATTTAATGTCTGATGTGTACAAGAAAATAAAGTAATGATATAGTTTAGGAGTGTTCGCTTCGTTGACACAAACATATTTCATATTTTCTTTCTGCATCCAAGATGCTATAATCTCTTTGGAAGAAATTTAATGTTGAAAAAAAAAACAGGTAAACCATGTGACTCTTGTATGGCTCTTTCAAAAGTTTCTCAGTGTCTACAGTTGAGGCCAGATGGAATAAGATCACCATTTGGAAGTTACAGAAAAACATGCTCTTAAAAATGATGAAAGAAAATTCTGTTGTCTAGATGAGCCAAGAGAGTTCCCAACAAACAGCAATGACTGCTTATGGGATTTCAAGGGGAAAAGCAATGGAAAAGGAAGCAAAGGAATGAGAAAGTAGAGGGCGTATTCCAAAGCCAGTGACTGGATGCCTCGCTCTCAGGGTATGGTTTAGAGCAAAGAGCAGTAGGAGTGGCAGTGACCGGGACATTGGAGTGAGGCACCATTTACATCTGTCAAGGACATCTTCTGCCTGTTGCTCCTCTGATGGAAACATGCCTGAAGTCAGAAAGGAGGACAACATGGATGAGGAAGAGCCTTTAGGCATCAAGGAACCTTCCTCCTGCTAGAACTATACAAAGAAAGCCTTTGGTTTTCAAAGCCACTGGAAAATATAATCACATTTTTGTGTGCGAACAAATGTAAAAGACATGTCCCCCCCCTTCCCCAGAGAGAAAAACTTTTCCTGCACAGGGAGGCAAGTGTTCTTCTAGGGTAGAAAGATCACTCCACAGGGAAGTTTGCTCTGATATATATCATAGTGGGAAGACTAGACTTGGAAACATGCTGAAGACATACACAGTAATAGAATGAAAAGAGAAGAAAAACCTCCCTATTGTGACCAGATCCTAAGAAAATCCAAAGTTACACCTCATCCTCAAAGGAGATACTGAACTCATACCAACCTTTGGGTTTTGTTTTGTATTGATTCATTTATTTTCATTAAATTTAGACGATTTTTACATTTGGCTGTGAATCTGGGAAGAAACCTAAAATTTCATTATTTAGTTTTTCTGCATTATAAATTATATACAATTTATTTAAAGACTTGGCTTTGTAGTGGCAAAGCTGTATTGATTTTTTTTAAATTTCTTTGAGTATTATTGAAGGTTAGAAGATAAATTTTTAGAAGTGGATCCATGACATAGAGAATGCTTACAATCTATGTAGTGCCACATGTAAGCAATTGTCTTGACTTCATTAAAACATATCTGGAGAGCTTCTAAATATCCCAAAGTGTAAACCTTGTACCCAAATGCAATCAATACTGTTCCTTAGTTCTGGTACAGTATACTGATAGTCTATAAAATATTTACATAAATCACAAATGAATCTGCCCTCAAGTTCTTATGAAAGCTCTATACTGAGTCACATAGTCTCTTGAGGAGGCAGATTATAGAAAAGGCATTTTTACTATCTTGTCTTCAGTGAAACAAATCTTTGCTGTGGTATGGGAAATTTAAACATTAACTGCTCCTACAATTTTTCTAACACTAAAATATATATCCTATATTAAAATATGATATCGTAAGGCACACATCAAGTATGGTACTGTAGACAAAATTCCGAGTCAAGGAGCACTCAAAAAGAATGTTTGAATAGCATCAGGGTTGGCCACCACCCATTTCTCAGCAATAAATCTACTGAAACTTTGGACAATAGAAATTCAATAACAAAGAACCCAGCTCAACTCATGACTAGGCCATTTTGGCACCTTACATGTCAGTTACTAACTGATTACTAAGGAAAGCATGAAGAAGGTATTTCACATTTAAATTTTATCAGTTAAATAATATTCATTATTATTATAGCATAATGACAAAGGATACGAACATTTGACCAAAGAGGAAACAGTTATCAAAGTACCAGTAAACTCAGTCTCATTCATGATCACATAAATTATTGGATGTCACTTAATGCAAAAAGTAGCCATTTTTACCTTATATTAAAAAAAGAAATCAATAATCAAATTTTAGCAAAAATATAAATTTAGAAATGTCAAATTATCATTTAATAAAGGAAAATATGTATTTCCAGGTTACCATATATTTCTTCTAGTGAAAGAACATGGGCGGCAAAAAAAAAAAAAAACAATAAGCCAACTATGTTTTCTCTGGAGGTGGATGTAATGGAAAATTAGAATGAACCATGGAATAATCTTGAAAATTAGCACATTACCCAATGCTCAGGACTTTGACTAGATCACATGGAATAGGAATATAACAATATCACCTTTCTCCAGTGTGCTTGAAGCAGTAAGTTGACAACGATATATGACATGAACAGGATAGAACTCAGTAAGTACAGGCACCCAAACCATGCCTTCTAACGGTATTTTCTTATAATTTGTTTTATTACTGAGTACATTTAGTTACTAGTTATAATTACATCAAGCACTTTCCTGTGGTTAAAAGGCCAAAGATTCATTTTTTATTGTAGATGATTTAATTATTTTCAAAATAAAACAAAGACTGGCAAGATGGCTTGGCAGGTAAAAGTGTTTCCTGCATAAACATGATGAGTTGAATTAGATCCCTGGATCTCAAGGCAGAGTAAGAGAACCAACTGCCTAAAATTGTCCTCTGGACTCCACTCATACTCTATGCCATGCATGTTCTCAAATTGACACACATACACACACACACACATTCACACATAATTAAAAATATATAAAAATTAAAACAAAAGATGATGTAGCTCACTAGCATAGAGTTTGTCTGATATTTGCAATATCTTGGTTTGATGCCTAGCACTGGAAATAATGATGAAAAAAAAATAATAATGACTAATTACATCATAAGTAATTATGATATGAAAATATTTACAAGCAAATCTTAACTAGGTTTTTCTATAATGGAATATCACTACATCTCTGTTCCTTTGCTTACATGAAATAGTTAGCTTGAGTCATAAGTTCGGTAATACCACAATACTTAGATTTCTAACTATAAATGTGTAAACAGTAAGACTAGATTGATAAGAACAATTCATTCCTTGTGGCATGAGGTGTAAATGAAGCACTTCACATAAAGCACTGGGAACACATTAAACTCTGAATAAAGCATTCCTTTTATTATTTCCAGCACATGAATAATGAATGAGTCAACATAGTTTAGTTTGTTTGTTTGTTTAAATAATTTTGCTTTGCAGTGTAATCAGTTATTTGGCAGGCAGGTACATTTCTTAAGTATAATCCTAGGTAAAACAGTTCAATAAAAATGCATATGTGATTGATGGGAATCTGATTTTACAGAAAGATATTGCTTCGAGGAAAGAAGAATTCCATCCCAAATTATTTATATGATAAGAAATAAATATGTTATCTCATAACCAGAGTCCAGAGGTAAAGTCTGTTTCAAGGTTGGATGATTTATGGACTTGTTGGTTTCATTGGGGATGCAAATTCTCCCTGGTTGTCTACCCAACCCTCACCTGAATCTGAGCCTTCACATTCCATTAAAGCCTAGCTTAAGCATCACATTAATCTACACCAACTCCATGCACAAATTCAGATCCAAATTGATCAAAGACCTGAATATATAGGACTTAATATCTTGAATCTGATAGAGGAGAAAGTAGGCAATGCACTGCAACTTGTAGGTACAGAGAAGGACTTCTGAAAGGGATTCCTATACCACAAACATTAAGTCCAACAATTGACAAATGAGACCTTTTGAAATGCAAAAGCTTCTGTACAAAAAAGGATACTATCATTCAAGTGAAAAGGAAAGCTACAAAATGGGAAAAATCTTTACCACCTACACCTCTGACAGAGGGTTAATGTAGAGAATTAAAAAAAAATACCTCAAAATCTAAACATCAATAAATAAGAAAACCAAACAAATAACTCAATGAAAACTTGGGGCAAGAAACTGAACAGTGTGTTCTCTAGAGATATAAGGTAAGTGGCTGAAAATACTTAAATATTTTAAAACATTTTTAGTGTGAATTAATGCAAATTAAAACCACTTTGGGATTTTTATTTTACTCCGAATATCTAAGATCCAAAAAACGAAGGTGAATGCTGGCAAGAATGTGGGTAAAGGGGGGCTCTAATCCACTGCTTGTGGGAACACAAATTGGTGCAGCAATTATGGGAATCAGTGTGGGAATTCCTCGAAAGTTAATAATCAATTTATTATACAGCCAAACTACTTGGGCATAAACACAAAATGACTCTATACCCTACTATAGAGATACCTGCTCCTCCATGTTAATTGCCACCCTTTTCATAATAACCAATAGAAACAATCCATCAACTCATGGATGGATAATGAGGATGTTTTACACACACAATACAATATTATTCAGCTCTTTTTTTTTAAATTTTTTTATTTATTTCTCTATGTGTATGAATGTACTGTCTGCATGCAAGTTTGTGCACCCGTGTCGTGCAACGCCGCGGAGGTCAGAAGAGGGTATCGGATTCCCCTGGAACTGGAGTTCTCCTGGAATTGGAGTTCTCAAGGAATTGGAGTTTCAGACGGTTCTTAGCCGCCATGTGGGTGCTGGGGATGAACCCGCCATGTGGGTGCTGGGGATCGAACCGGCGTCCTCTGTAAGAGCGGTCGGCGCTCTTAACCGCTAGGCTATCTCTCCAGCCCCCTATTCAGCTCTTTTAAAAGATGAAATTATACTTACATCTAAGGATTTTGATCTAGTGTACACAAATGAGAAAGAACGGGGGCTGGAGAGACGGCCTAGCGGTTAAGAGCGCCGACCGCTCTTGCAGAGGACCCGGGTTCGATCCCCAGCACCCACATGGCGGCTGAGAACCGTCTGAAGCTCCAGTTCCAGGAGAACTCCAGTTCTAGGGGAATCTTAGACCCTCTTCTGACCTCCGTGGCGTTGCACGACACGGAGGTCAGAAGAGGGTGCACAGACTTGCATGCAGACAGTACATTCATACACATACAGAAATAAATAAAATTAATAAAAAAAAAATAAAAAAAAAAACAAATGAGAAAGAACACAGGACACCTATATCAAACCTCTGCCTCCCAAGGCTCAGGAACCATTTTCAAAGAGGCAGATGGAAAGACTGTAAGAACCACAGGGGTAGATGACCCCAAAGAAACAGAAAGTTGCTCCTATGAACTTACAGCAATGGTGACAACATGGAAGAGTCCCATGCAAGCTCAAATCAGACAAAAATCCAGCACAGAAGTGGATAAATGGATAAGAAGCCCAACTTTAGCAAAGGACTTATTGTCAACTGATAAATACTGAGATAAAAAGACAGTTGGGCTTTTTTAAAGGAGAGACACTAGACGAGATTGGGCGCGTTCAGGGTGGTATGGCTGTAGACATATTATCTAAACATATGTGTCTATACCAAAGTAACCTACCATAACTATTAATGCTGTTTAAATACCTATATATCTAATTGCTTGTGCTTCATTAGTAGGATCGAAAGGTTATTCCTGGACAAACTATAAGCCCATGAAAGGAAACAGCCAGAATTGACCAGAATCCAAGACAACAGCTCCAGAGAGAGTGGACTGTTCTGCTTCTCATCCACCTATGCCCCTTTTCTAAGCCCAGGGAATAATCTGCGGAAGAGGGGGCGTGGTAGAATGTAAGGGCTGCGATTGGGGTGAATGGTGAAACTACAGCAATGTAGTCTGGACCCTCATTTGATCAACCTGATTGAACATACAACCCCTCACCACACGCTGGAAGGTGGGACTGTGGGGGTTTCGGCACAACAGCCTGCAAATTGGTTTTACATGAAGGATGCTTGTACTCATGGATTATCACTTATAGCTAAAAAATGGAAAAAAAACTGAGAGAAATATGCAGGACAGTTAGGGCAGAATGCATGATCTCGGTTAGGGGGAGGTGGGGGGGAAGGGAAAGGGAAATATGCCTGAACTGAATTGGAAAATGATGTATGAAATGCACAAAGCATCAATAAAAAAAAATAAAAAAAAATAAAGGAGAGACACTAGATAAGCTAACCAGGCTCCAATGGATGGAACACATCAGGCATTTGGGACAAAAATTTGACTGGAAAGCCCTTCATGCATATGGCAGAGTACATGAAATTCAGTGGAGGAGCTAGGGAAGAGGGTCTAAATATGATAAAAAATACTTTGCATTAAATCTACAAAAATTATGAAATTCACAGGTAAATGGATGGAACTGGAAACAGTCATCATGAGTGATGGAAACCAGACCCAGAAAGACAAATGTTCCATATTTTTTCTCATAGCAGGATGTTACTTTTGAAATCTTAAATATACATGTTTCAGTTTGAAGATCCAGTGAGGTGGAGAAAATAATAAATGGTCATGGGTGGTGGGAAGATTTCATGGAAGCAGAAGTAGAATACAGTGACATAAAGTAGGAAAGGGGAATAATAGAGTAAGAAGGGTTAAGTAGGGTGGGAAATGAGAGAGCAGGGCAGAGGAGGAAATATGGGGAGAGATAAGAAACACCAATGGCCTTTAGTAAAAACCATATGGAAACTTCCTACTGCAGGAGCTTCTAAAGTACATACACATACATTGTAAAAAGAGACTGAAAGGTACTACTCTAGAAGCAAGACATTACCCATACTAGACACCATAGGCTATCTTAAAATCCCAATGCCAGGAGTAGACTCCCTCTTTTGAAACTGTTCATAAGGGGCCCCACAGATCTCAAACAACCCTGGCCACTGTCCTTGCTCGTAGTTACCCACCAGAACTAGATGCTAAGATCATACTGCTGAAGACACTATGTACATGAGCTATGGAACAAACAAGAAGAAATCAAGGCGGTAAGATTTCAAAGCCTCATCTGTACTTGCTGGAGGGTGCTCTGCCTTCTACTGAAAGAGAAAAATAATCACCAACCTTGTCAAGCTGTGACTCTTACAAGCTAAATAAACAACTGGCCTGGCAAGATACTACCACTGGTGTGTTAGCAGCACATATAATACAAAAGTAAGCAGCCACTACTAAATTTGATTTAAGGTCTGAGTCATAGATGGAATCCATATCTGACATTTATATCAGGGCCAGACATTGATACCTGAGGCTAGACAAGCCAGAGTCTGTATGAGAGAGCCTAATAACTATTATTCTGTTAAATAGATACATTTTTAAAGGGACTCCTAATGACTTATTGTGATATCCGTAGGTTAAATGCAGCTATCACCCCTCACCAGAGAAACTTCTTTATGCAGCAATGGTAATTAACACAGGAACCCACAATCGACCAATGCACAGAGACTAAGAGGCTCCAGAGTGCTTATCCCTGAATATGACACCTATATTAAACTGCTGCATCCCAAGGCTCAGGGGTTATTGTGGTAAGAGAGGATGGAAAGATTGCAAGACCTAGAGGTGATGGATAACCACCAGAAACCAGTGCTTTCCACATAGTTGGGCAGTTACTCATTTGACCTTATAGCAATGGTGTCAGGATGTACAAGTCCCAAGTAAACTCAACCCCTACTAATTCTCAGCATAGACACAGGGAAATGCGTTAGAAACCAACACCAACCCCACCTTAGGAACTGCTGGCAACTGATGCTTCTGGGAAAGAGAGTGTCAGTCTTCTTAAATGTGAGAGTCTTGTTAGGTTGAACAGGCTCCAGGGGATGCATCTACAAAGAAGGGCATTTGAGCTGGGCATGGTGGTACACACCTTTAATCCTAGCACTCTGGAGGCAGAGGCAGGCAGATCTCTGTGAATTCAAGGCCAGCCTGATGTCCATAGTGAGTTTCAGGTCAGCTGGGGCTACAGAGAGACCCTGTCTCAAAAAGACCGAAAAAAAGGGGGGGGTGGTCATTTGAGTACACAGATTTGAATCTACAGTACATATATATATTTGAGTACATGAAATTTGACTGTGGATGGGACTTCAGATAGGATCTAAGTAAGATAAAAATATATTGTATGAGAGTCACAAGAATTCAAATTTAAAAAGAAATTATAATGCATAAAATTATTTTAATTAATTTTGAGCCAAAATATTTATCCTCTACTTATTAATGTAATCTGATACTTTTTCTAAATGCTTATTGAATTAGTATCTGAGAAACTACCTATGACAATTATGATACACACAGCCATAAAATGTAAAAATTTTCCTTTGTATTTAGTTATATTTCTAAAATAAACTTTTACATTATGTTTTCAAAAATATATTTCTAAGTATGGTGTCTTATTTTTGAAAAAAACAGTTAGCTCCCAGTTTTCACTACCCATTGAACACTTAGTAAGTTCCAGACACTACAGCATTCTAGATACCTAACACATACTAATGTTCACTCCTAGAACAAATTCATGAGAGTTATTAATATCTCTATCTGTTCAATAAAAAAAACAGGAAGAACTTAATAAGTACCTTGCATAAGAAAGTTAATACAGCAAACCTTGATTTGACCCCAGATAGCCCTACTTGGAGTAGAAGCTTAATGCTAAGGCCTCCAGACCCTTTAGTAAGCTGGTCTATAAAGGATCTCCAGTGCATTACTTCAATTCAATGCAGCCTTTAATGGCTAGACTGCACTATACCCTTTCCTTGAGTATAAAGTAAAATGAAAATATGAGCATTGATTTATTATTAAACCATGTTGATAGCTCACTTCTAAAAGCTGATAAAAAATATGCCAAATCTGTAATTAGCAAGAGAAAAAAAGAAGCCAGTGTCTCATTGGGATGTGAAATTAATCACCTGCATAGAATATTTTCCCGTTTGATAGGTAATTACGATATATTTAGTGGAGTCCTGGCATTGATTTTCTTCATAACATATAATTAATACCCTGGTGTTTTTTCAGGTCCTAAACCATTTTCCTTATATTTCATATATTTCAGTATGAAACTCTCATTTTTGGCCCAGAGGTGCTTCAGAAAGGAAGCACTTGGGGAAGCTAAAGAACAGATAACGGAAAGTACCCGGGCATTCCTTTTTAATTCATTAGGTCTGAAGAGAGGGACAATAATTTGCCCTTTAACAAGAATCCCAGTGTAGCTGATTCTGGTGGTGTGGAAATCACAAGTATGGAATTTAGAAGATTTGGTAAAGAATTATTCTCTCTCTCTCTCTCTCTCTCTCTCTCTCTCTCTCTCCTCTCTCTCTCTCTCTCTCCTCTCATCCTTTGTATTTATTTCACTTAGGCATATTCATTGTTTATGAGCTCCTTTTGCAAAACGGAGCTACTGCAATACAAGCATGCATGCACGAGGTGGGTTAGGAATGGGCTTTGGATGAACTACTTTGACCATTTCTACTCACATCTCATTGACAGAAGTGCAAAGTATACCCTAAGTACAACAGAGACTACAGTGTGCTCTACTTATGTACCCATGGAGGGCTGTGTTTTGCCTTTTGACAAACCAGTAGTCTTACATGTACCTGGAGAGCATCTCAAAATGTCTGGGTTTGAAATAGTTCATTCATTTAACTGCTTGCCTCGGAAAAAACACCCCAAGTTTGATTCACAGAACCTTTTAACTCTGTATGTATGCTGTGGGTAGCATGTTTAATTTCTGAACAGTTTCCAGATATAATTTCATCTAATCCTTGTATCTGTAGAGAATATGATCCGTCATGCCTAATCATGATTTTTTAAATCCTATAATGAAACTCTCTTTTGTAGATAAAGGGATCATGAACATTATGACATAAAATTATAGGCAAAAATGTTATCATTCCTAGGCCAAATTAAAATTAAGCATATCAACATATTTTGTGGCAGTGTTCCACTTGCTAATAAGTCAATGTATGATGTGTTGATACAAGTTCTTCTTTTTCTACCAGAAGTTGTTGCTTCGGGGAGCCTTGGGCCTCTGCTATAGTTCAATTCTTTCCCCCTTACAAAATATAAAGTATTTTGAATGGAATACCTTGTACAAAACAAAATATTTAGAAAGCCTATAGGAGAGGTACATAGATGTATTTTTAAAATGGAACACATGGTGAAGAATGTGATGGGGAGCACTAGTCGTTGTCGATGCAATCCAAGGAATCTGTAGAAGCAAATTCAAAAAGTTTTTTTTTTAAGTAGACACACTGAAAGCCATTTTCCTGCTAACAGTGATCATCTCCGTCTGATTTTACACACTATGAAGCCTCTAAAGGGTCCCTTTACTTTTACAAACTTGCATGCAACACACACACATACACACACACATGTGTATATACACACACACCACATACACAGCTGTATACAATAGCACAACTAACTAGAATTCTATTATTGCAATGTAAATGTCTAACTCATAATATTTGTTTTCAAATTGCAAGTTCATATTGGAGAAATGAATCTATAAAGGTAATATAGTTTAGCCTGGCTCCCTAACATTTCCCTGGGTCTTTTCTGGTCTTGACCATCATCACTCCATGGAAGAAACTAACAGTTGCAGGAGTGTTACTATGTGCAAAAGGGTTATTATTTTTAATGTAATACTTTTGTTGATGTTTTATGTATTTTATACATCATATTTCAGCTCAATTTAAACATATTCCCCTTTCCTTGCCCCCCACTCCACCCCAGTTCATGCAATCTGCCATATATGTCCCATATCTTTCTCTGTCTTTTTAAAGTTTTTCTCTGCAGAGGTTTATTGTTTTGGGCAGGATTTCACATTTTCCTTTTAATTTTATATTACTCTAAAATATGGATACATATCTTCCACCCATATACATTAATTATCATGTCTAAAAATAAGTGTTAATTCTAGGGCCCATTAAGAGATGCACATTATAACAGCACAGTTGCTTTCAGATAAAAAGAAATATAACAATATTGCTGCTCAGCTTGCCTTTCAACTGGGGATTTGTCTTTGTTTTGAGCATCCAGTGTTTTAACTATGATATGGTGTGAGAGATGTGTGTTGCTTCCTTTCAACTTATTTTTTGTTTGCATTCTTGATCTAGGTTTGTGTTTACACTGTTATGCTTTTATTAATTTCTGTCTTTAGCTGCTTGGGGATAGTTGCTCCCTTCCTCTCTTCTTTGAATTGCTTTGAGTATTTTCTGAAGTTTTGTTTTTTTATATGTATTCTTTCATTTTGTTTATGTCATGAAATGTTTTTCTTTCTCCTTCAACTATAATTGGCATGTTTGCTGGCTATAGTAATCTGGGTTGGCATCTAAAGTTGTTTACCACTGGGAATTCTTTGGTCCACATTCTTCTGGCTTTCATAGTTTGCCTAGCCTCCCAATACTGTGAAGGTATTGCTGTGACCCTATTGCTGAACATATGATTTCCTTGGACACAGTACTTAGAGAAATAGAGCTGGAACTGACCGGGCAGTCTCTTCCCTGAAGATTAACTTTCATAGTATAGTATCAGAGGATACTATGACCACAAAAATACTTATAACCACAAAAATGACCATCATGGTGAACTATTTATATTGGTGAAGCAGTGGCACTTTTATTTGGGGGCAATCACTAGCTATCTAATTGTACTTAAAGCCCACTCAATGGAAGGGAACTCATGTGTGGTACCTAAACATAGCTAAATACACATTCTGGACAAGTCCTACAAAGTAGAGAAAAAGCTCATCTGCCATATCCTTAGACAACATAATTTCTTTTTTTATGCTATATATGTATCCTTATAATTAAAGACAAATATACCTCATAAAAGAATCTTCTTTTTGCAACAGGTATAGACTATTACAGAGTTCTACAACTGGTCAAATGAAGGGTATAATCTTTAGAAATATTACATGCCAAATCAAACCTTAATCTTGAAAAGCATTGAATACATTATCATACTTCAAATTAAGTAAAATATCTTCTTGAAATTAATTAAATATATATATATATATATATATATATATCAAGAATATATACATTGAGACCAACACTCCTTAGATTTATACTCTGATCACAGTTAGCGACTTTGGATAAATTAGTAAACAGCTACGTTTCTCTGCATTTTTGTCTGCAAAATCAATGTCATGAGCTGGATTCCTATGTTGAGGACGCAGTTCCCCCATTCCTCAGAATATGGCTGGACGTAGAGCCCTCAAACATATAATGAATTTTAGATGACTTCTAGTCCAATTAGAGAGCTCTAATCCAATTTCACTGATCTCGTTGGCAGTAAGAAGCCCAGAGAGACAGAGAAGGGAGGAGAGGCAGAAGGGATTGAGGAAACAGCTTTGGAATCAGGGATAAGAGAAGGTGTTTTGAGGAATTGGCTCTGAAAAATCTAAAATCTTTAGGACAGAGTGGAACATTAGGAAGTCAGATGCTGTCCCTGGCTCACTATGTAGGCGATAAAGACCTTGACTTTCTGATCCTCCAACCCACACCTCCCAAGTGCTGGAATTAATGATTTGTGCATCATGCTGGTTTGTTAGTGGTACTGGGAGCTGAAGTCAGGGCTCTGTGTATGATAGGCAAGCATGCTGCCAAGTGAGGCACTTTCACGGCCTACTTTTTAAATATAAATCAGCATCTTCACATATAACCTCATCAGTGGTGAGACTACAGGTGTGTACTGGCTCAGTTCTGCAGAGTGGCATCTGAACTCTCCAGAGTAGGCAGTGGAGTCTCTGTTGCATACTCAGGCTGAACTGCTTGATCATGAAGGAGAAAACACTCTTCCTATAAGGATTTCAACACAATGAAGCCTTTCTATGTTATGGAAATAATCTATTTTAATTACAAACTTATGACTGGGGCCTGTGAAATGGCTCAGATGGTAAAAGTGCCTACAGACTTATGCAGCACAATAGAAAATAGAGAGATGGCTTCAGCAATGTAGAAAGTGAGAGCCTACTCCCAATGTGGCCCACTGATTCCACACAGGCTTCTTGCCATGCACACACCTGCACTGACACATATACACGACACCCACACATCACACCACACCATCCACCCCCCAATACATACCCCTGTGTGTATATAGGTGCACACACAATAATAAATAATTTTAATGACTGTAAGCATGAATCATGTTCACATAACTTCACCACAGTGTCTTAATGTTTGATTTACAAGAGCCCCATTTCCTGGAAAAGAAGGCACAAAAATTGTATATCACCAAGGAAAGCTTTGGAGTGTTTATACCATGGACATTTACCTCATAATTAATAGTAGGGACAGTGTGAAGAATGCCTCTGCCTTGACTCGATGACAGGTGACTCTGGAAGGTTTTCATGGCATAGTATAGAAGCTAGAAAGACTGACAGGTTTGGTTTGAGCAAATTGTTTAGACTCTATCTCCTATTATTTCATCCTAAAGCAAATATTGTGAGTCCTTTAAGGCATAAATTAAGAGGTTATTTAATGAAAAATGACACTGTGGTTTTAAACACTCTTCATGTTATGCAAGTGTTCTGCAGGAGGATATTTTGATACTAATAGAAAACCACAATGCCAGGAAATAAAACTGTTCAAAGCTGAGTCAAGAAGACAACAAACTCTGCATTGTGTAATACAAAATAAGACCACAGACAGATTCATGGTTCCAAAGAGCAGCAAAAATGCTTCGTGATGTTATTTGGTAAAAGGCCAGACTAATTGAACAGGAGTGTAAGTCTGAGGAAATCATCTGGCAGATGGTGCTAATGATGTGGACTGTGCAATGAGATATGGAATAAAAGCCACTGTTTTCACTGAGTGGTAGAATTCTGACCCTTGACTTTTCTATTTGTGATTAGGATAAAACAAGGTGAGAAATGCCTGCAAATGCACATACAAACATACATAGAAAGGTTTGGAAAGCTAATTTTGCTGTTTTGTGAAAGATTAAATAAATTCCACTCAAATTCTTTCAATCTTCTTCAGTTATGTATTTAAAATTTTTGGTTAGCCAATGAAAAAAGATAAATTCTTTACACTTGAAGTTTTGTTTTTAATGTACACTGCTGAGAATTAGAAACAGATTCCCCTATAAGCTAGGTAACTGTTAAACCACTGTGTAGTATTTCTCCAGACTGACTTCTATTTTATGATCCAGTGATTCCTAACATCTGATAACTTGGTAATAAGGATACAATTTGATAAATTATGCTTCCTCTTTGTAGATAAGATGTAACTGATTTAGCTTGTGTGTTTCATCCTACAAACACTCATAAGATGTTAAATTTTCAAATTTTACTAAATCTAAATATACAAGTAATATATGTAAGGATTATTAATTCTCATCATAGATGAAACTTATCTGTTATCTGGTAATTTGCCTCTTGCTTCCTTTTAAAAAAATGTTCATATTTAATAAAAGATGATGCTTTAAAACAAAAGACCTTGGAATTCTGAAACAAAGTATAATTTGCATGGTGACTTCATGGTAACTTCATCGTTTTATACTAAGCTCTGGAACTGAACATGTTTGTTTAACTGATACAATTCACAGTGATGTTTGTTAATGATCATTGATACAGAAAATTCTTCACAGTTACAATGGAAAAATAGGGTAGGGCAGTTTGCAAAGTTATTGCTTTAGAAAATCGTTTGCTTTAATTTGACCATCAGAACTTATGTAAAGCAAACAAGATATATGTCCCTCTCCTAATCCCCTGGCTTGGGAAGATAGAGACAGGTGGATCTCTGGGGCTTCTGGTCAGTCAGTCTAGCCTACTTGGTGAGTTTTAGATCAATAAGAGGTCCTGTTTGCAAAATGCAAAAGGGACAGCACCCGAGGAATGACAAACAGCACAAGTTGTTCTCAGTCTTCAACATCTGCACATACATACACACACACACACACACACACACACACACACACACACACACGGGTATAAACACAACTGTGCGCACATACAAATGGACAATAATTTCTAATTCAAACCTAAGGATGCTTAGCTATACCACGGATAGACAGGTAGAGTCAAAAATGCCAAAGTAAGCTCAGTTTTTCCCTATTTTAGCAGAGAGTTAACTAACTGAGTCAATGTTTTTAGCATCATGGAGATGTATTAGGATTCTATAAATGAAATGAACTGAGAGAATAAATGTGTGTGGTGCCTATATTTGTGTTGAGTCTTCCTTCTTCAAATAATCTGCTTAAGAAAATCTCTCAAAAGAGTACCAGAGGCTTGATTTTTCATTTAATTCAGATTCTGTCAAATTGACAACCAAGTTTACTCATCACAGGAGACTTTCTCTAGAAATCATTTCAGAGGACCAGTGTGTCTATTTAACTCCTTAGTTGGTCATGAACGTCTTTGCTGTTTTTCATATTTCTACTAAACCATTTTATAGATACAGCTAAACATTTGTCTAATGCATAATGTTCAATACTTATTACATTATAAAGATGAATTAGGCAGGATCCTTTAGTCCAAGCTAAACAGTTAGTAAACTGATCAATTATAGCAACTCAGTATATAAATGAACTCAGAGATCTTCTCTTAAAGGTAATAAAGGAAAAGAAAAAATTGAAGCAGAAGGGAGAACTCCATCTTACAAATCTTCAAAGAGAAGATAATCCTTGTGATATGTCTGGGAGAGTGACAAAGAGATTTATTATGCTTAATATCCAAAGTTACATTAATTCCTTTTCAAAAATAGGAATTGAAAAGAATTAAGGAGTAGAAAACACATCCTAATTATAATTATATAAATTTGTCTATCTCTCTTCCCAGGCAACATTTGAGTCATGACTGTCATTTCTCACAATCATCATCAACATTCTCAGAAGTGCAAATATCCATATATCAAAAAGAGCAGTATCCATAAGGTGCATGTAGTATCCTCAGTCTTCAAAAGACAAATATTTGTGAATAGTGTTATCCATTTTTTAAATTTAAAAACAGTTATCGCCTTGAAAACTAAACAATGGATGCTAGAAATAATATCAATTTAAGTAATAGATGCAGATGGCAGCTAATTTCCTTCTCTTTAAACAAAAACTGAATCCATGATAATAAAGTGTTAACTGGATTTTATTTACTTCTCTCTGTGAGAGCTTGAAGAATTTTACACTTGTGTTAAATATCAAGGGGTTAATGAGTATTTCATATTTAGTAGAAAGTAAATTGTGGGTACCTGGACAATGCACCTATATTAAATTTCACCCACCCAGGGCTGAGGAATGATTGTGGAAGTGAATGTGGGAAGATTCTAACAGCCAGAATTGGAAGTATATGGCCATAAGGAAATAGAGGCTGCCAGGCTTTGAGGATAGTGCTCATATGAACTCACAATACTGATGTCAGCATGCACAAGAGTCATACCAACTGAATCAGGCGAAAACCTAGCACAGAATTAGGGAAATGGGCATCAGGCCCCAAGCTTAGCTGAGGAACTATTGGCAGCTAATAACTGCTGGATGAGGAAGAGGTGATCTTCTTTAATAGAGAGAATCTAGTTGGGTTGACTAGATCCCAGTGGATGAATCTATACTGAGGGCTGTCTGGATATACTAATCTGACTTAACAAATAGGAGAAAATAAGCCGGTGGTGGTGCATGTCTTTAATCCTAGCACTTGGGAGGCAGAGGCAGGCAGATCTCTGTGAATTCAAGGCCAGCCTGGTCTACGGAGTGAGCTCCAGGCCAGCTGGGACTAAAAAAAGAAAATCTCAAAAATTACTAAAACAAAAAAAAAACACAAAAATAAAAAAAGACAGCAATAAAATTAAAGGGTTTTTTAAAAAAAAAAAAAATGTTTTGTATGAAATGCACAAAGGTCAATAAAATTATACTTTAAAAATATATGTTGACATAGTTCCCACATGGTACCAAATGATTACATTGTAGCCAAATTATTACAAATTGTAACTCTCAGGCTCAGAGTTTGTAGGCATGTCATCTATCCCTGACTGAACTCCCAGTTCCTTTTGTTATTTTTATTTTTAATGTATATGAGTATTTTGTCTGAATTTATGTAAGTGCACCTGTGTCATGCAATGACCCTGGAAGTAAGAAGATGCCATTGGCTCCCCTGGAACTGGAATGTTAGATGGTTATTAGATGCCATATGAGTGCTGGGAACTGCACAGGGGTCCTCTGCAAGAGCAGCCAGTGTTTTGAAACTCTGAGCCTTCTTTCCAGCCCCATCATTTATCTTCTAGAAGATGATCTAATCAAGTTTCCCAGATAGGACATGAATTTGTCTGTCTGTGATACTCCTGCTTTTGCTTGTTAGGTAGCTGAGATTACTGTCCAGGCTCCATTACCTTAAGCAGTTTTACTTGATGGACTGTGCATAAGGTCGATTTAGAAGACTCAGATGAGCAGGACACCAGGTGAAAGACATTTTTTTTTTCTGCTTCCCATCCATCCATACAACATGTTTGCACATATGGCCCAAGCGGAGTGGATTCCCTGGGCCTCACACAGTTTCAGCAAAGACAGTTTTAATTAATTAATTTTTTTATTAGGGGAAAATACTCTGATGCCTTCAAACTGGGAAAGTTGGAAACTACAATTTCAAGATGTGCGTCTGAGTGTCCAATGACAGGATGTGGCTCTGTTTCCACAAAGCACCACAGCGATACAGAGAAAAAGGTTCAATAGTATTTAGATAACATCAAAGTCCAGAGGCCCTGGAATATTATTGTAGAAAGTTACTGAATGTTGTAATCATGAAAATGTGCATATTACACCAAAGAGAATATTTAGAATAATAAACATGAAACATTATTGAAATAAATGGTGGGTTAATACACTGTTTTCATGGGTACTTTAAAAATAATTTTAACTAAAACTTTTATGAGAAATACCCAGTAATAAACCGTTAATATGTACATCTGCTCAGCCTTTAGATGGTAGCTAGGCACATAAAAATTTAATCGGCAGTTTCTTCAGTATTTAAGACTGCATTGCTATCAACATATTTTTCATAAAGAAAGTCATGCACTACTGTCAGTTATATTTATTACACGGAGGAACATTTTAATATAATAATGCAGATGTCTTCATTCTATAAACCCCAGTGGTACTTAAAGCTGCGATTTTATTACTTGTGCCTAGGGCCAAACAAAGCTCTAAACCCGCTAAATTCTAACTGAGCTCCTGCGGTTGAATTGTGCACATTTGAGTTGTAAATTACAATATAAAGTAATCAAATATGTATAAAAATGGTAGTCAAAGAAGCAGTATATGGATTCAAAATCAAGAAAAGAATTTATAAACATCAACACACTGCTCTGGGTTTATGAAATTCCCTTCTCCAAATATGATAACACTACTCTAATAACTTAAGAGGCAGCCTGTCAATCAGCACAGCCTACGTTATTCTCTGCCTCACAATATCTCCTTTATTCACGATTTATTTCAAAAACAATCATATTATCCACCCTGCTAACCCCTTATAAACTCGAAATGACCAAAGTCTCCCTGTAGCATTATTAGAAAATTATTAAAACCATTTCAAAAGATTTCTCTGATGACATTTTGCAAAACACAGAGCATTTAAGCCATAACTTCCAAAACAACAGAATTAAAAGATGGGAAAACATTTTGCTTCCAGCTAGAATAAAATATAAAATCAGCTGAAATAAAGCACCCTGAAAGTCAAACTTGGTATGTCTGAATATATACTAATAAATGGGAGACTAGACTGTCTTGTTTTCTCCTAATGGAAGGCTAGTCCAAATACAATCAGTTCATGATTGTATTTTTCATAAAAAGAGCTACTTTTAAAACTGTGACTATGAGTACTAAAGATTCATCCAAAGAAAAGCAACAGAGCCACATTCTCCTCAGGAATTTCCACAATTGTATCACAAAAATATACAATTATTAGAGTGGCCCTTCAAGTAAAATATATTATTCTGGATCAAAAACATAAACAAGAGTAAAAGAACAAGGAAACTTCCATGATGTTATAGATTGCTTCCAGTCGTCCTTAGAGATCTTGGATTTTCTGTGTGGTACACCCTTGCAGATGTTTGTGAACCCAGTGTTTCAAGATGCATATGATTGTATACAAAGATATTAGCAGACAGTCTCTAAGTGAATTCTGATTCTATAACAAATCACATTGGGGTTCATAGTTAAGTAAAGTTCTCTGAGCTTCATTCCTCTACTTACATGATAAAGATAATGATATTAAGCTACAGGGTTTGCTGGAAGGAAAATATATGCATAAAGAGTGGAGCATCACAAGCTGAATGTAATTAGGATCCTGCGATGACTAATTTTATGTAATTAGAATTATATTAATTGATTATTTTAATTCAGTTATTTTTATTGCAATGGTAAAACGAAATATAAAAAAGCATTTACCAAAAATTTAAGAGACCTAAGCTTAGAAATTATGTGTGGCTTTATTTCTGTTAGGAGTTCCTCTTTAAATTTTTCAATAAAATTTTTCAATAAAAGTATACAATTTGTAATCAGAAAAATGTTTTTAAAGTAGTTAGGGATCAATATTTTGTGGTTTGTATTCTTGTCCATAAAACACTTTCTCATGAATTTTACATTATAAATGGATTCCAGTAAGAATAATTTTCCTTTTATCTGGAAATATAACTGAATATATATCCTTTTCTAATTAAATTGATATAGCAATGAAGTGTATGACTGTGATATATTTTTAAGTAAAATTTACCCTAGATAACAGAATACATCTTTACAGCAAGTGTATACACAGATACTGTCATTATTTCCTGCTTAGAAGCAATGAATTTACTAAGATGTTAGTGGTGTGACCAGCCAAGTAAGATTTGAACTCATGAAGTGTCAACCTGGCAGCCTTTTTTTTCAAACATTGTACTACAGAGCATGTCTGAGTAATGACTGGCAAAGATCAGTTTCAACTGTGTGACTGTTTCAGAGTAGCCAACATCCTCAATCCTGACTCTCTAGTCAAAACAAGTTGCTCATAAACAATGATAGAGCAATATCTGACCAATAACTCTATGGGTAATCCAGTCTATCTCAGTTTCCATGGAAACACGGCCACTGCATGTCTCTTTGTATTAAGAGATGTGCTTTCAACTAAATGAGAAATTTTAGGGAATTTGCCATGTGTTTGTGTATATGTGTTTATGGTAAGCAAAATAATAGGGAAGAGATATAGAACAACTCTGAAGTCAGAAGCCTCAAGGAGCAGTAATTCTATGCAGAATGTTACAATATGGTAAGATAGAAAACACGTAGGACAATATTTTTAAAATATTTAATGGGGTTGGAGAGATGGCCCAGCAGTTAAAAGCATTGGCTGCTCTTGCAGAGGAACTTGGGTTTGTTTCCCAGCACCCGAATGGCAGATAACAACCACCTGTAACTCCAGTTCCATGGGATCCAACACCCCCTTCTGTCATCTGTAGGCACTGCATGACACAGGTGCACAAACATACATGCAGACAATACACCTATGGACAGAACATAATAAAAATAAATAAAATATTAAAAAATAATTAAAAATAAAAATATTTTATAAATGTTTTCAAAATATGTTTTAAAATTTTGTGTTGAATTAGAAATTTACTTGCAATACATCCATCTTATAAGCAAAGAAAATAACAACACTTGGTCTCAGTACCACTCCTGATGCAGATAATTAAATTGTTATACACTTTGTAAAGAAGGCTATGAATTCTTTGTGTAAGATAGCATAATTAGATGAAAGTCAAAAGATTATAATGATGTAAGCCATCAAGGATTATGATAAAAATAGAAAGGACTTATAAATATGAACTTAGATAAAAAATAGCAAATTGGTATTGAAGTAGTGAAGATTAATTCAAGATATATAAATGTATGCAGGTATATAAATATATGTACACACATATACATGTATTGTATGTATTATAATGCTTTATTATATTGTTAGTTATAGGTAACCACATGGGAACTGAAAATACAGTGTGACTTATGCAGGCCAGATAAAGAGCAAATCAAGAATTGAAAAATAGCCGGGCATGGTGGCACATGCCTTTGATCCCAGCACTCTGGAGGTAAAGGCAGGCAGATCTCTGTGAGTTCAAGGCCATCCTGATCTACAGAGCAAGCTCCATGCCAGTTGGGACTAAAGGGAGACCCTGTCTCAAAAAGACCAAAAAAATAATTGAAAAAGAAACATTTGTAAGACTCACTGTAAACATCAGGGCAGAAGGTGTGGGGAAGTTCTACAATGAGAAAGAAGAAAGGGTAACAGTGGCTGAAACACTTCAGTTCCCAAGGAGATCAAAAAGCAGAAGAAATGTCCAAACTTTGGAGTAAAAATGAGGAATGTTAGGATTCCCTGAATATGTTCCAGTGGAATAGACTCCAGAGATGGTTTAATAGGAGGCTGGAATGGAAGTGGATGGAGAAAGAAATGTCCTTTCAGAAGGAGAAACTCATGATTCTGTTTGCCCAAGCTGGTCATCAGACAGAAGTGGGTTTGATTTGGTTTGGTTGGGTTGGGTTGGGTTGGTTTGGGTTGGTTTGGTTTGGTTTGGTTTGGTTTGGTTAATTTTCATGCTTTCCTTAAGACAGCAAGTAGGGTTTGAATGATACTATTGTAAGAGGCCAACTGTTTGGGATCACCTCTTAATTTTGTATATGTTTATTTAGCCACCAAATTTTGTCAGTAGTGGAAGTGATATTTTAAAGTTTTGTTTTTGAGCTGGGCATGGTGGTGCATGCCTTTGATTCCAGCACTCCGGAGGCAGGTGAATCTTTGTGAGTTCAAGTCCAGCCTGGTCTATGTAGTGAGTTCCAGGACACCTGGAGTTAAAGGGAGACCGTGTCTCGAAAAGACCAAACAAACTTTTGTTTTTACAAAATATATTAAGTTTAGGGTTGTTAAAATAATTGCCTAATTTTAGAACAGCAGCACAAGACAAGTCTGTGTTTTCAAAGCTATGCTATTCGCAACAGTAATGCCCCTCATAGTTAATGTGGCCTTAGATTTTCAGGAACAGCTTTCTTCCAAACCTGGAAAAGCCTGAGAACATATATAAAATGAGAAATAGGATTAAATAGTTCCTCATGTCATGCATGAATTTGCATAGCTGTTACAGCTTGGCTTTACTATCCATAGCTATACGAGAAACAAGTGGCATCCTTTCTAGAACCCTGTGTGCACCCCAGAAGCTCATTTCTATGTTTATCATTATAGATGAACACTTAGCATTCTGAAGTAAATTTACCTTTAGTGAGCATTTTGAAATTGGCCATTGATATATTTGATGTAGGGATATCAAAAATTTGATAAAGAATTATATATATATATATAATTGTTATATATAATTAATAGTGAATATATATATATATATATAATATTCTTTTTTTTTTTTTTTTTTTTTTTTTTTTTAAAATTTTAATTAAAGACTTACTTAAAGGTACAGTGACCATAGAATCTTGTCTTTGCTTATTTTTAGCTTATGTTTATTTTCTGAGATAATTTTTCTCTCAAATGAGAAGTTACCTTTCTGTTTCCATTTGAGAACACTGTGCCTTCAACATTCTGCACAATCTTCATTAGGGGAGTCTATATTAGGTGCAGTTTTTCTTAATTATGATTATATCTATTCATAAATTAGAGCTTATGAAAGTTTTTTCTAATCTTGTGCCATAGTAAAGGATAAGTTATTACATGAAGTATATTCTAAGATTCTTAATAATGATAGAAATGGATACTATTATGTAAGGCCATATTGAAACACTAATTCAATCACTGAAATGAATAAGCAAATAAATAGCAGAAAAATCCTATAGGGATTAATTTTCATCTAATGTAAAGATACTGAATACATTCTTTTTGCAAAAGTAGGACAAGCTGAAGGGCATAATAATAAAAAAAGATCCCCACATTTGAACATAATCCCTTTAAGTGCAAAAGTCTAATGTATTTTCTAATTCATTTGACATTCTTTTCTTGTGATCAGCCTTTTGCTAACTTTCCCATATACTATGTTCCTTTCCCTATGTAGCCTGTCACTACTATAACAAAGACATCACCTAAGATTTTCCCAATTCATTTGGAATTTTACACTTATCTCACTCATTGATCCTTTTGATCTATGTAATTACTCTTTTGTAAAACTCTGAAAAGCTAATTGCATAATTGCAGGTTCTGTGTTCTACGGGGATACCTGTAAATGTATTTTGAATACTGAAAATGTAGTCAACTGTAAAAGGGAAAAGCACTAAGCTAATTTTTTGGTGTGTTGTTTTTCACATAAGTTGCATTTGAATGATATGTGAATTAAATTATGGGATTTTGTTATCAGCATTATAGGTCTGTTTAAAATGACTTACAAAAATTATTAGGATACAACCCGGCAGCTGTTGGTAAAATGTAGAAAAGCAAACAGAATTCTATATTGCCTTTGCTGAGTGTGGAATATGTTGATGTTTTCCAAAATGTAAAAGAAATACCAGTGTATAGGAAGGACCCCAGAAGTGCTCTTCTCCCACTCTACCTGTTCTACCTCCTTGGGAATTCATGCAGTTTCTAAAAGGTGCTGAGCTATGTAAAGAATATAAAGTCCATAGCAGACAAGAGTTGTAAAGTAGACAGTAAGTTAAAGTATTCCTTTTATTCAAGCACATTCTTCATCCACTGGGCACTGTTTTTGTTCATATTTCCTTATTTTGTTTTGTTTTCATTCTTTGGAGATTTTCTCAGAATTATGCTCAGACTTTATGGGGGAAGCTTATTGCCCTCTCTTATAGAAGAAAATCAAATAGCAACTACAACCCATTGTAATATGTATCATTCTTGTTTCCAGGTTTCACATTGCTTTTATTTTTTCCCTTAAAGTAATGGAGATTTACTTGAGAAGAAAGGACAGAAGAAACTCATTTTTATAAAGTTCTGACAAAGCTCTACGGGTCATGTTGACCTCCCTTTAAGGCCCATTTTCACTTACAGTCCTCAGGGTAATCACACCCTGACTTCAGTTTCCATTTACCTGGCCACTTTGCATCAGTTTCATATTAAAGGGGAAGGATCATGCTTTAGCCATGTACTCTGGCAGTTAGCAAAACTGTATACATTCTGATTAAATGAATTGCCCTCCATCATGGACTTTTTATAAAGCCCTGCAAATGATAAGCAATTTCCATCTAATTCTCACTGATCTTTCTCTGTAGATTGCCATAAATGCACAAGGACAGCTCCCTGTCCACTCTCTGTACATTAGTGCTGGACCTGATGCATTAGCAAAAGTGCTCAGATTGGCAAGGTATTTTTAACATAGTATTTTATGAATTTCCTTACTGATCGTATTAAGGATAACACTGTCATCCTGTTCTTTTCATTTCTTCCACTCCTTCCTCAAAAAAAAAAAAAAAAAAAAAAAAAAAAACCAAACACTAAAATGATGCCCACGTTTTCCCCTAATGGACCCTTAGGGCTTAGCACTTATAGCCTGCTTTCACTTTTCTCACGCAATTCATCAACTTTTTAATGAGACAATTTGTGGAAAATGTGTTCCATAATGGACTAATTGGTGAACTAAAATTAAAAGAGGTTGTAGCGTTATCCATGTTATATTAAATATGACAGTATCTCCACAAGTACTCTCTGCTGAAACTTTATACATGTAAAATATCTATACACATTCTGGCCACCTACAGGTAACTTGCTCTCCCATGGCGAAAGGAGAATCATTAAATAAATAAACCAACTATTGACTTAAAATGAAAAGCACCTGTCAGTTGGTAGCTTAAATTTCAATTTGAACAGTGTATAAACACAATAAAACAACGTCTGTTACTGACAAAATTTCTCATTAACAAACATAAGTGGTAGAAAATTCCAAGTGATGACATTTTTTAGATTTGAAATATTTAAAATTATGTTGTTCGCCTTTATAAGTCTATAAACTTTTGTTGCTTTGAAATGTTAGAAATATATAATATCATATATCCATAGATGAACATGGAAACAAGTTATTCTACATTTTTCACATGTACTATATTCAGGACATTTCTAATCACCTTTCTAAACAAAAGTGGTAGCTGAGTCTCTTTACAGAGGAATTGACTGTAGAATTTGGAGTTCACTAGATGAACTTCCATGTGAAACAATATTTATTAAGAGTTATTTTTTAAAAACAATCATGTGGTTTTTATCCTTGAGTCTATGTGGTGAATTACATTTATTGATTTATGTATGTTTTTTATTTATTTATTTATTTTTTTTATCAAATCTAGATCCGTGTCCCCCCATCCCCCCACCCCACCAGAGCTCATGCATTCTGCCAAACATGCTTTTCATCTCTTTCTCAGTCTTTCTCAATATTCTCCATGTGGAAGTTGACTGTTTTGAGCAGAAGTTCACTGTTTCAGGATGACATTTTAAAGTACACATTTACTAAAACAGTACTAAATTATTATTTTTGGTGAAGGGTTTCCTGATTTTTATGGTATTTTAGGAAAAATATCAAGATAAATACAACGTAATTTTTCAAGTAAAAAGACATACCTTGCTCTATTATTTAAATGTTATATAAATAACATGAAATCTCATATTTTAATGCAATTTTAAAATTTGATTTTTATCAGATTATTCTTTTTAATATTATTACTGATTCTAGCATGTATTTGTTCTATATTTTGAAAAGGCTTTGTATTGACCATTCGTACATTTCATACAACAGTTCCTAATCAAATTTAGTTCCCTCACCCCCATGCCCCCAACCCCCATCAAAACTCGTGCATTATATACCATCAATGTTAGATCCTATCCAGTTAAGCTTTTGAACCCAGATATCCTTCTGTGCAGGTTCAACCACTGGAGACTAGTCAGCACATCTAGAAATCTTAAGTAAGGCATACTCTCCCTCATCATCAGTAATCAGTCTCCTCTAGTTCTCAGTCCACAGCTGGCCCATCATCCATTTCATTTGCTCCACTCTGGGAACTTCTCTAAGTTGGCATGGGTACAACGCCTGATGTGAACACAGCCACAAGTTCACATGTGCAAGCTTCCAGTAGTCTGAAATCCTCTGCTTCCCTATGTTCCTGAACTAGCCCTGGCTCTTACAATCTTTTATGTCCCTTCTTCTGCAATATTCCCTGAGCTGTGGGTGGGTGAGGTTTCATACAGGAGTCCTATCCAGGGGCACACAATCTGGAGGCTCCCATTCTTTGAAACTTGGCCAGTTGTTGCTTTCTGTGTGGATTGCACTCTATTGTAAAAAGGAAACTTCAGGGCTGGAGAGATGGCCTAGAGGTTAAGAGCGCCGACTGCTCTTGCAGAGGACCCGGGTTCAATCCCCAGCACCCACATGGCGGCTGAGAACCGTCTTTGACTCCAGTCCCAGAGGAATCCAACGCCCTTTTCTGACCTCCGTGGCATTACACGACACAGGTGCATTGACCTACATGCAGACAGTACATTCATACACATACAAAATAAATAAAATTAAAAAAAATAATAAAATAATAAAAAAAGGAAACTTCCCTGGTGAGAACTTAAGGATGCTCATTTTCTCTCCGCCCCTCACTCCGCTATGTTTTCATGAGTCTCAGATATAAAGGTTCAACTGATGGGTCTCCAAGGATGGGGCATTTTTCAGTTGTCAATTTTCTATGTCTGACCAGTTGTGGGATTCTTTAGTAGCCTCCATCTGTTACAAAGCTTCTTCGATGAGTGGTGTATGGTATGCTTGTCAACAAATACAAGATTACATACTTAGGGTATGATAAGAAAATTTCACTTATCTAGAGATATGACAGAAATGAAGTTCTCTCTAAGATCTATATCCTCTCTTGCCCTGTGCATATGGCTGAGTTTATAGTTCCACTCATGAGTTCACTCCCGTTGAGAGGGTTTTAAATCTAACTGGATAGCTGTTGATTATCCCCCAGATAACTGTGCCACTACTGCACCAAAAGATGGAGATTGCTGCGGAGGTCATAATGGTTATTAGGCTTTATGGGGAAGGTTGGAACAAGTTTTTACAGGGACTGGTTGCTCTTGCAGAGGACCTGGGTTCAGCTCCCGGCATCCACATGGCAGGTAACAAACATCCATAACCCCAGTTTTCAGGGATTTGATGTCCTCTTCTGGTCTCTAAATCATTGCAATACATACGACACATTTGCATATGTACAGGAAAATGACTCATACACATACAATTTTTTAATTTAAGTAATTTAAAAATTAAAGTTATGAACCATATTCTTTTTTAATGTATTTATTTATATATATTTTTTATCAAATCTAGACCCATGTCCCCCCATCCCCCCACCCCACCAGAGTTCATGCATTCTGCCAAACTTTTCATCTCTTTCTCAGTCTTTCTCAATATTCTCCATGTGGAAGTTGACTGTTTTGAGCAGAAGTTCACTGTTTCAGTCAGTTCTTTGATGCAGTCCTTTCTGTTGTTGTTGTTGTTTCCAATATGCATCACTCCCAACTGCTTTGGACAAAAGCTCAAGGGGCCATGCACAAGAAATACTTACAACTAGGTAATTGGCACTAGCATCCACAGATGAGGGATACCATTCGTCGTTTGTTTTTCTGGGACTGTGTTACTTCACTCAGCATGATGTCCTCTAGCTCCAGCCATTTTCCTGCAAAGCTCATGATGTCGTCTTTCTTTACTACTGCATAGAACTCCATTGTGTAGAGAACCATATCATTCTAAGATTTTAATCTCAAAATGGTAATGCTGAAAAGTAGTCAGCTCCCAAATGATAACAAAATATGGTTTCACAAATAAATATTATTAATTCTTACTTTATCACTATCCAGTATATTCATGTACAGTGTGTGTTTGTGGTGAATGTAAGTTTGTCCTGTTAGCATGGATGTGCACACGTATGGTTGTGTAGGGGCCAAAGGAGAATTTCAGGGGTCCAGCTACCTCATACTCTGTATTACTCTCTTGCTATGAAGTCTTTTACCAAATCAGAAGCTAGCCATTCTTTGGCTTGGGTTTTAGATAATGAAGCCTCTGTCATTCCCCTGTCTTGAGTGTCACCTGCCCTGAGGTTAATTTTATCTTAACATGAGTGAGAGGATGAGACTCAGTTTTTCAACCCTGTGCAGCAAGTTTTGTTAACGAATGAGTCATCTCCCCAGCTCTACTGTTGGATTTTTAATATTCATCTTCAGTGGTGAAAGAATATGAATTTATTTATTTATTTATTTATTATATTTGAGTGTATTGCCTGCATGTGTGTAAGTGTACTCCTGTCATGCAATGCCCATGGAGGACAGAAAAGGGGGTTTGATCACCTGGACCTGGAGTTACAGATGGTTGTTAGCCACCATGTGGGTGCTGGGATTTGAACCTGGATCTTCTGTAAGAAAAGCTTAGTGCTCTTGCTCTTAACTGCAGAGCCCCAAGACAGTATAAATTCAAACTTCAGTCATTAATGGCAAGTAAACTCTCACCAGGTAAAGCTAGATGGGAGTGTCTCAGATTTACAACTTGTTCATGTCTCCAACTTCCAGTGTACCATGTCTTCCAAACTTCATATACTCAAGAAGTATTATGGACTTGTGTACACATATGCATCAGGTCTCCTGAGATCTAATCCATGCCACAAGCATCTGCTCCATTCAGGGAAACAGAGTTTGGTCTCCTTTCCCTCCCCATGTCAGGGCAAAGGACTATATCCATGAATTCAGGGAAAGTTACAGCTCATAGGGAGACTTTAGAGGTTAAGGGTTTCACGGGAATGGCCAGACAGCCAAGGGTGCTTAATTTCTCCATAATTTCCCTTAATATTAACAAATCATACTGACTGGACCAAGTTATATATGGAAGAAAGTAATAGAGTGATAGCTTTCTATATGAATCCTTTCACATACTTATCTAGAGACCAATTATTGAAATGTAAAACACACTAAGCTTTGCACTGAGAAGTAGTTCACAATTTTTTAAATGGTCAATATATAACAAAATTATGCTAATATAATCTATATGCCATATTTGAAATATTACTCTTACACTTCATTAAAAGTAAAATAATTACTTCTGCTTTATTCTTTCATGTTGCAAATCTATATTTTTAATGAAAGAACAAAATATGGTGGAGATAGCTTAAGTGGAATATGTTTCTTTCTGATTTCTATATTAATGAGAACAAATTTTGGAAGGATACAATGGGGATATAGCAGAGCAAGTGTAGGAAGACCTGTTCTAAAGGTTCCTTGAGGTTTCATGCTTAGCCCATAACAGTGAAAACTGCCAATGCTTGATAACAAAGATAAAAATTTCAGAAGATGCACACTAACATTGATTTTCTTCAGCTAGGTCTCTCACTAATTTCAAACTCTTAAACATCTCAAAGTATGCTTTACTTCTCTTCATGTTATCTCATCATTAGAGATAATATATGTGGAGCAATTGCACAGTGCCTGGTATATCATTAACACATAATAAATTGCAGCATTTGCTAGAGTATTGTTTGCTCATATCCTTTGCAAATACCTGGAAAAATAGAGTCATGTGCAAAAAAGAGAAGGTTTCTTTGTGGGAAAAACATACCTTAGGGTCCTAATGATATATCAGCTAATTAGGTGAGTCATTAACACCTCATGATTCTAAGACTTACCTACATAAGTGTTAAATGCATCTTGAAAAAAAAAATCAGGACAATGTTCCTGTAGAATGGGGTAAGATAAAGAAGAAAATAGTTTAGAGCCACTGCATGCTAAAATTATCCTTTGTTGCTAAGAAGGATGTAACATTTGCCTGCACATTCTGGGAAAGGATACCTGAAAACAAGATCGATAGAAATGGTCTAAGGGGAGGGGAAGGAGGAAAATGGAAAGGAATTGGAGAGTAAAACATATCTGACATGCTATTGTTCACATACAGAATCTATGTATCATCTATCTACTCATCAATTCATCCATCCATTCATCTGTCTATAAGAGATGAAACAAACAAAACACTATTTGGGAGAGAAGGAATAGGAGGGGGAAGAAGCCAAACATGGTCAATCAGTGGTATATATGGGTGAAGTGCAATGATATATAGAAGCCCATAATGAAGGCTATTATATTGTACACTAACTGAAAACAATAAATATCTCTAACATCCTATAATAAATGTAGAGGCCGTATTTGTGCTCTTAACCCCATGCTTGCCTGCAGAACTGTACTTTGCTACTTGAGACACATCTTTTCTTCAGTACATTATAGAATGTTTCCTAACACCTGACTTCATTGAACAGATCTGCAAGTAGATATTTAAAACTTCAAATATTTCTCTGGGCTGTTTATTACCATCTTTAACAACAAAGTACAGATTTTTGAGGATTTTTTTTCCCTAAAGTATAGTCAAGAATACCCAAACATAGTTGTGTCTCTCAAATACAGATTTTCTTTGAAATTTAAACACTTCAGAAATGCCTTGAGAGTTTATAGAGTGCTTTGTGTTCTCTGTTTTTATCCACAGAGGTGTCTGTTGCACAACTGGGCTAATGCTTCTTGAAAGAACTATGAATCGTTCTGATGGAAAGCAACATCCCTTACAGATCTAGGCTTGTATCTTTGTCCAACTATATCCTAAGTTACTTTTCTTATTGGTTTAACCAAATACCTATAACACAAAGGAAATTAACGAAAGAGTGCTTTATTTTGGCTCAAGGTTCAGGAGTGCAGTCTATCAGCACGGGGAGAACCTAGAAGCAAGAATATGAAATAACTCATCAAGCAGAGGGCGGTTCATGCAGCTGCTTAGCTCATTTTCTCCTGCTCAGTAGGTCCAGCATCCCATCCCAGGGAATGGTGGCACATGTGAGCCTTTCACCTGAATTTACCTTATCTAGGAAATTTCCCAGAGGCATACTAAGAGACTTCTCTTCTTTAGTGATTCCAGATCCTGTGGAGTTGACAATCACTACTAATCATTGCTCATGCAGAAGTTTTATGCAGAATAACTCATACAGTGACATTGCTCTCCTCTTCATTAACTCACAACAGTTGTGAAAAGTAGTGGGAGGGAGATTTGAAGAAGCCTGGGAGAAATCACAAGTGAGGAATTAGAAATGGCTGAGAAACATCTTAAGAAGTGTTCAAAGTCGCTAATAATTAACGAAATGCAAATTAAAACCACTTTAAGATATCATGTAACTCCAATAAGACTGGCTAGGATCAAGAAAACAAATGATACCCAGTGCTGGAGAGGTTGTGGGGAAAGGAGAACAATCATCCATTGCTGGTGTGAATATAAAGTTGTACAGCCACTATGGAAAGCAGTGTGTAGAACCCTTGGAAGACTCAAAATGAGCTTACCACCTGATCCAGTCATACCACTCCTGGGTATATACCCACAAGACTCTTCTTACTGCAGACATACATGCACAGCTATGTTTGTTGCAGCTCTGTTCACAATAGCAAAAAACTGGAACCAAACTAAATGCCCCTCAACTGATGAGTGGATAGAGAAAATGTGGTACATCTACACAATGGAGTTCAATGCAGCAGTGGAAAAAAAAAAAAAAAAGACAACATCATGAACTTTGCAGGTAAATGGATGGAACTGGAAGATATTATGTTAAGTGAAGTAACACAGTCCCAGAAAAACAAACAATGAATGGTATCCCTCATCTGTGGATGCTAGCACCAGTAACCTAGTTGTAAACATTTCTTGTTGGGAGTGATGCATATTGGAAAGAAAAACACCACCACCAACAACAGAGGGGACTGCATCAAAGAACTGACTGAAAGGGTGAATCTGGTGGGGTGGGGGGGTTGGGAGGGGGACACAAAAGAAGCTTCTAAATTTAAAAAAGGGGGCTGGAGAGATGGCCTAGCAGTTAAGAGTGCCAACTGCTCTTGCAGAGGACCCGGGTTTGATTCCCAGCACCCACATGGCTGCTGAGAACCGTCTTTGACTCTAGTTCCAAGGGAATCCGTCGCCCTCTTCTGACCTCCACAGCATTGCATGACACAGGTGCACAGACCTGCATGCAGACAGTACATTCATACACATAAAAGAAATAAATAAAATTTTAAAAAAAGAATAAAGCGTCTATGAAGACACGAAAGAAAAATGCATGGGTCAATATCATTTGGATAATAGGAGGCCTTCTCAATACCGTGAGAGTAGCAGTCCTCAGTAGCATGGCCTGGATATAAAGAGTTTTCCAGAGTAAGAAAACACTGATAACAATGATTTGAGAATAGGAAGCAATGGAAATGTTCTACTTTCTTAATGCCAACAAATCAAACATAAGCTCAAATGTATTTATTTATAAAATATTAAGGGCTATTTATTGTCCTTCAAATTGTTTTAGAAACCAGAAAAAAATTTACATTTTTATAATATTATGTCATTTTATTTTAAAACTGTATATGTTGCATTACAGAAATTCTGATAAGCTAGAAACAAAAAAGCAGGCATTGGGTTTTACTCCATGACAATTTAATGTTCAATGTGCATATCAAAAGACACTGTGGAGATATAGGTATGGGTCAAAAATTATGTGTTAAAATCACAAGATCTTGCCTCCTTGGAAATTTATATATATTTATATTATATATAATAAAATGATTTACACTTGATTATATTTTTACTTCATTTTTTAAATATTTATTTTATTCATTTTTAGGATTTATTTTTATTTTTATTATTTTTTAAATTTTTTATGTTTACGAATGTACTGTCTGCATGTAGGTTGGTGGACCCGTGTCATGCAATGCCACAGAGGTCAGAAGAAGGCCTCAGATTCCCCTGGAACTGGAGTTAAGACGGTCCTTAGCTGCCATGTGGGTGCTGGGAATCAAACTCGGATCCTCTGCAAGAGCAGTTGGCATTCTTAACCTCTGATCCATCTCTCCAGCCCCAGGATTTACTTTTATTTTATGTGCATGAATGTTTTGCCTGCAAGTATGTAAATGCACCAGGTGCATGCTGTACCCACAGACAAAGAGGGTCACCAGCTCTCTAGAATTGGAGTTACAGAGAGTGTGAGTGGCCCTGTTCACTCGGAAGTGATCCTGGGTACTTTGGAAGAGACGTCAGCTCTTTTAACCACTGACACATCTCTCTATCCTCTTATTATTTTTCCTTTTTTTAAACTTTGTTTTTCCCCCTGGTATAGTGGTGTACACCTTCAATCCCATAATCCCAGCACTTGGGAGGCAGAGGCAGGTGTATCTCTCTGAGGTCAAGGCCAACTTGGTCTACATAGTGAGTTCCAGGACAGCTGGAGCTACAGAAATACTAAAAACAGACAAACAAAAAAAATCCCTTTATGTTTTATTTACATCTTTATTTTTTGTGCATTTTATGCAGTAAAACAATCATATTTAGACTGCCTTCCTGATCTACACCTCTCCTTCTGGATTTCATGTATGTAAAGGCCTATCCTAGTCATGCTTTCTTACCTAGATGTTCCTCGGTCCAAGTTTATTCACCAGAGTCATATGTGTGTATGTGGGAATGTGCGTGTGAGTGGATGAAACTCAGGTTCTCTGAAAGCATAATGCACTCTTAAACACTGAGCCACCTCCCTAATTCCACTTTGAGTTCTTAAAACTGTAAAGAACTGACTATTGAGGAAAACTGGAAATTTTAATTCACATCCACTATGGTTATATAATTCCATCAAAACTCATGTTGAAGTTTAATCTCCAATGACAAGAGTTTAAGATGAAACCAGGCGGGATATGTAAGAAGTGATTATGCTGTAAGTGTTCTTCCCCCAGGAACCAATGATTCCTTCCTAGAATGGAAAGGGTAAAGGGGTTAGAAGGATACTTCAAAACTGAATCTCTTATCAAAGTCATTCTGACTTTGTCTCTTGTATGTGCTTCTGTCCCAAATTATGTCCTATGTGGCTTGGGACTCTGTGGAAAACTTCCTTCAAGTATAATGCCCTTGCAATATATGACCACATGACCTCCTGGCCTATAAATTTTATAAATTTATAAATTTCTCAGTCTCTTGTTTTTGTTTTTTTTTTTTTTTGTTGTTGTTGTTGTTTTTGGTATTTTTGAGACACAGGGTCTCCCTTTAGTCCCAGCTGACCTAGAGCTCGCTATGTGGATCAGGCTGGCCTTGAATTCACAGAATTTTGGGATTAAAGTCATGTGTCACCATGTGAGACAAAGACATGAGGCGCAGCTTTTTAACCCTCCAATATGGACTGAAGACTCATGTCTCTCCAAGAATCCTCCAAACCTTCAATGCAAGCTGAGATACCCAGCTTGTTTCAATGCAAGCTGAGATACCCAGCTTGTGGACTGAGCAGCTACTGGGATTTCAGCCTCGTCAGACTAGAGACTGCCATTGTTGGAATACCCAGGCTGTATCACGGACGCCAGTACAGGAAGATCAGATAGGATGCATGCTTACTGGTCCTCATATGTGTGATCATGGGAGGGAAAGACCCCAGTGTGGAGCACAAGGGCAGGATTGATGGTTGTTTGGGCTTGCCAAGGAGGAACCTTCAAACACTTCCTTAAGGAAAACATGACATCTTTTAGCAAAAAAAGGAAAGAACGAAAGAAATGTAAAGAAAAGAAAAAAGAAAATCCTCCAATTCCAATTCAGGTTACATGTGTATGTACATAAGTATATATTTATATATTTATATATATATATATTTATGCAATACAAATTGGAGAGAACAACAAAAGAACTGGAAAAACAAACAAATGGAAAGAGTTTAATAATAAAAAATATTAAAAAAATAAAATAAAAGATAAACTCACTCCTATAACATAAAAAAATAAATTTCTCAGTCTGTATATTTGGTAACAGCAATAGACACCATAGTGTGACAGTGCTGTTTTCCTCTAAGTTCCTCTCTGGTCTCCTGCACTCTTTTTTTTTCCTCTCATAACTCTCTGGTCCTTCTTCACTGAGATCCACTACTCCAAACTTCAGTGGTTCTTATACATCCCTTCCATACTCAAACTCCTCTGGGACAGAGTTAGATGCTCTATGATGTCTTTCTGCTCCAGAACCCTCTACTTTCTGAACATCCTGACACTTTGTGCAGAGTACATACATTCTAATATGTTTACTAAAGTGTCCCTAAAACAGCATTTTTTTTTTTTGGTCTTTTTCGAGACAGGGTCTCGCTGTAGCCCCACCTGTCCTGGAACTCACTCTGTAGACCAGGCTGGCTTTGAACTCACAAAGATCCGCCTGCCTCTGCCTCCCAAGTGCTAGGATTAAAGGCGTGCACCACCACACCCAACTTAAAACAGCATTCTTAATGAACTATGATTATCGATGCCCTCGATCCCCAGCACTTAGCCCTAATTAACAAGTGAGTAAACTGTGTCTTCCTGGAATATGTATTAAGCCATCAACATAAGTACTTCAGTGCTTCGTATTAATCTTGCATTGCATAGTTTGCCAAAAATATTATTAAATACATAAATTAAATTTAACCTCAGAGATATTAGAACATTCAAATTTAATAAATAATTGATTTATGGATCGAAAAGTAAGACTTTTGTAGCATAAGCATCTGGCCACAATAATCAATTAGTGAAGAAGCTTTCAGCCTTTATTGAAATTTTCTGCTGCTAGCTCTCAACCCTGTATGATGTCATGATCTATCATAACACAAGCTAGAGGCAGGCACCCTGAGCTCAGAACAGCCAGTAGTACATGATCTCTGAGCTTCTATAGACTCCAGAAAATGGTAATATGGAGTTGAATAACAGATAGTATGAACCATATGTTTTTTCTGTATGTGAGTGGTATGTGTGCATTTTTGTATGAGGATGCATGCTTGTGTGTTCATGATGAAGCCAGAGAAGGGTGTCTCCTGTTCTGCTCTATCATTCTCTGCCTTATTGATTTGAAACAGGGTCTCTAACTGCACCTAGATCTAGGCTGAAGGCCAGCAAGGCCTGATCAGCCTGTCTTCCCCAACAATGGGAATTCAAGGTGCTAGGATCTGAATTCAGGTCCTCATGCTTGTCCAATAAAGTCTCTTATGCAGATGAGCTTCCTCTGTAGCCCTGAGTCAAATGCTTTAAAAGGCACCTGACACAAAGCTGTCAATGCATGTTAGGCATCTCTATGAGTGAATGTCAATTAGCTTCTAAATAACAGAATTGTCACACAGTAACTAACAAATAATCTATTGGTTAACACTATGCTTTGGGTTTCACATCTTTTTGCTATTGACTTGCAATAATTTAGAGTCTTAGAAATGAAGGAAAAGTATACACTAGACATGATCATTAAAATTTAGGAAGAATACTGTAAGTAAGCAGCACTCTCCATGTTTTGTGTCCAATATTAGAAGATTTTTAGAAATATAGTTCATTTGTGGTTTTTTTTATATTTCTTTGGCTCCCAGATTGGGAATCACCACTAGCACCATGAATCAGTGAGTCAAGCAGAAAATTGGATTTGACAAGGAATATTAAATTCCCATTGTAGCAGATTCAGATTTATGGTTTGGTTCTAAAATAGTATTTAGTTAAATGTAAACTAACAAAATCAGTAACCATACATATCGATTTAAAATTAACCAGTCTTGACAAATACAATTTGTTCAACTTGAATGTTTCAAGGCTGAAACTTCCCCTCCTTGTCACACTGCCCACTGATTTATCACTTATTAGATGTGTCTCTTTTGCAAGTCAGGCCTTAAATATTTCTAAACTAAAGAATAGATTTTTTTTAAAGAAAACTTACTGCATTGTAAATACACAAACCTTCACCATTTCACTAAATAGTTGTAGGCACTATTGTTCTGAAATGAGCTAAAACCAAACAGATCTGATACCTTTGAAACACTGAGGTCCCTGCCTTGGATCTTCTTATTCCTAGAATTATGTGCTTTTCAAATTCTTCACCTATCTAGGAATCTGCAAATGCCATCCAACCAGCCTTCTTTTCTTCAGGCTTTACCATCTTACATTTGCCCCACACCAGTGATGAACTGACAAGCCCCAAATAAATGTGCATGATTGTATTTGTTATAGAAAACTATCAGAATTTATTATCATGAGACTCTTATTTAGACTTTTAAAAAGTAACAGACCTAAGAGTGGCAAGTTTTGGCAAAGGTGAGAGAGACACAGCCTGCCTACTATAGGCAGTATGCATGCTCTACATAAAAGTCAAGCTATGCTAAACCAAACTTTGTATATCCTAACCATGAGCCCAGGTGGGTATGATGCATGTGTGTGCTCATGAGCTACATGAGATCACAGGCACAATAGATTAATTTCATCCAAATGGTCAACCAACCAAATTCTTGTCTTACTAGAATTCTTTCTGTTTTATTTTTGTATGTGTATGAATGTACTGTCTGCATGTAGGTTTGTGCACCCGTGTTGTGCAATGCCGCAGAGGTCAGAAGAGGGTGCATTCCCCTGGAACTGGAGTTACAGACAGTTCTCAGCCGCCACCATGTGGGTGCTGGGGATCGAACCGGGTCCTCTGCAAGGGCAGTCGGCGCTCTTAACTGCTAGGCCATCCTTCCAGGCCCTTACTAGAATTCTTACTGCTCGGGTTTCTCTTTCTGCTACTATGATATAATACTAAGGGGAGAGGGGTTATTTTAGCTCACAGCTCAACATCCATCATGCTGGAGAATTCAAGGTAGCAGGAGACTGAAGGAGCTCATCACCTCGCACCCACAGTCAACAGACAGCAGTGAGGGCTACCAAATACTTTTCTTCTTGCCTTCTACTTTAGGAGCCTCTGCTGACAGTGTAAGAGTGTACATAGTTAAGACGGGTCATCCTATAGCCACTATAGTAATGAAGGCAACCTTCCACAGACCTATCTCCCATATGATTCAAGAATCTGTCAAGTTAATTGATGAAAACCATGGAAAGTACCAAATCCTGGCTCAGAAAAAGTTATTTCCACACTTTTCTGATTAATAGGAAAATAGATTGTAACTTGTAAAGTTACTTGTATTATTACATTGAGTGATATAAATAAAAGCAGAAGAACATTTACATGGTGGGCTTATGCAATATCGTGGAAAACAGGAAGCAACCAGAGAAATTTCTGTTGACAAAGTGATGGTAACTTTCAACATATATGTACTTCTATTCAGAAGTGAAAAGGAAGATCACATTTACAAAACAATGACATGGACTGCATCAATCTGGTTTCTCTAGAGCAACAGAACAGAGAGAATGGATACATGCTACAGGAAATTTATTAGATAAGTGTACATATTATGGTCCAGGTAGTCCAACAATGGCTGTATCCATGCTGGAGAGGCTAGAAGACAACAGTTCCTCAGTCCAGGAGACTGGATGCCTCAGCAGTCCCAGTCTGGTACTGAAAGCCTGGGGCACTCTAAGGGAGCTGTCAGTCTCCAGCCCAGTAAGCTGGGTTCTGATGTTAGTAAAGGATGGAGACAGCAGCAGCAGCAGCATTGGAGAACTTGAAAACCGAGTATGTGAGCTCTCCATTCCGACACTAAGACAAGCTGGCAAACAAAGGGTTTCCCCTGCAGGCCCCTTCTAGCTGGCAGCCTCTGGAAGTGACCTGCACATTAATGGTGAGTCTTTCCACTTCGGGGACTATAATAAAGAACAAATCTCAGGAGTTAATCACAAATTACTCTAATCTAGATAATCTTTCACAGGTGTGCAGAGAAGATTCCCTCCTGGGTCATTCTAGGTCTTGTCAAGTCAACACTCAATACAAAACACTTGAACTAATTAAATACCCCATGATGAGAAAGAACAGTTTTCCTCTGTGTATGTGGTATTCTGGAAATACAGACCAGTTCAGAGAATTGGAAGGACCTTAGAACAGTGGGCTAAATGTCTAGGTAGGAGACAGGCTGAAGGAAACTAAATCTTAACCATCATGGGACCAGGTACCTCTTCGAGTTTGTCAAAACCCAGAAAACTGTACTCTAAAATGTATAACTATTAAATGTGTGTCATGATGTATCTGATACAAAGATAATTGAATGGAGTGGTATACAGTAATACTAATTAAGGCTGGTGAGATGACTGAGCTGGTAAAGACACTTGCCTCCAAGCAACTTGAGTTGATCCCTGGGACTGTGTGGTGGAAGGAGAGAACTGGCTCGGGAAATTGTCTTCTGACTTCTACACGTGCCCTGTAGCTTGGAGCACCTGCATATGCTCATAAATAAAAATAAGTAAGCAAGTGAATAAGTAAATATTCTATTTTGCTTTCTGTTGCTGTGATAAAACACTGAACGATACTAACTTGGGAAGGAAAGGGTTTATGTCAGCTTACAAATCCCAGTTCAGAATCCATCACTGGGAGAATTCAGAGAAGGAGCTCAAGGCAAGAACCAGGAGGCAGGAACTGAAACAGAAACCATGAAGAATGTCTTTCTGGTTTGCTTCCCTTGGCTTGCTCAATTAGTTTTTTAATCCAGTTCAGGGTTGTCTAGGGATGGCTCCACCCACAGAGGGCTTGGCCTTCCTATGTCAATTACCAATTAAGAAAATGCCTCAGATACATGGCCACAGGACAAAGGAACAGAAGAAATTCTTCAGCTGAGGTTCCTTTTTCCCAGGTGTCCTTAGTTTGTGTCAATGTGACAAAAACTAAACAGCATCATAAATAAATAAATAATAAATGCAAGGAAGTGAAAATTAGTAAATAAGTCACTATCTAAGCTGCAATGTGATGCTTAAATTCAATATATTAACAGAACTATCCATTGAATGTTTAATAATTAACTAAATACTTATACATACATATTATATGCAGATAAACTAATATGTCATAATCTTTATGAAACACATTCATTAAATCTCAAGCAAGATTGTTTTTTTTTCTTATCTAAGGATATTAAACATTTAAGAAAAGCCAAGTTTCCGCCGCAGGCCAGGCCCATGCTACGAGTCTTCAGGGTCACTGAGGCAGCAGCCAGCAGCAGCACCTAGGCTTCCACTGCAGGCCTGGTAAGAAGGGCCCCACCCCGCTGGGAGCTTGGGACTTCAGGGACACTGAGGCAGCAGACAGCTGCACCACGACTTCAGCCACAGACCCAGTAAGGGCCCCACCCCACTGGGGGTTTGGGTCTTCAGGGACACTGAGGGAGCAGCCAGCTGCACCTTGGCTTCCACCGAAGGCCCGGTAAGGGGCCCACCCCACTGAGAGCTCCGTTCTTCAGGGACACTGAGGAGGTAGTCAGCTGCCTCCCTGCTTCCTCAGCAGGCGGGATAAGAGCAGGCTCATGCTGCTGAGAGCTCAAGTCTTCAGGGACAGTGAGGCAGCAGCCAGGCTGCTGGTGCAGGGTCCAATCACCCTCTATCCCCAGTCAAGCTAAAGGAACAGGAAGAAACACCTGAATTTTACATCAGATTACAAGCAAAACAAATCAAACCCATATGCCAAAAGCACAAAGAAATATCAACAACATGGGAAAAGCAAATAAGAAATCTCCACCACACTCCGTCAGTCCTATAGAGGACTCCAACAATGAGACCTCCCTGGAGGTAACCCAGGACACAGATCTGATTTTGTCCTCCAGTGGATGGAACTGGCAAATGAAAATATGAAAGGAGCAAGGGGCTCCCACCCTCCCCCCCCCAAAAAAAAACCCCAAGAGATCCCTGAAGACCAGATCCTCAACTGACCTTGAGGAAATAAAAACCTTGGTTAATCTGGGCTAACTGTGCCTTAAGCATCCAAAAGGAATAAAAAATCAGTAAGACTAGAGAAACTGTATTGCAGACATAAAATTTGAGATCTTAGTAAAAAGACAAAAAAAGAGAGAGTACTGTTGTTTGGCCCTTCTTCAATTCTTATTGGCAAGTGCATCTACTCTGTGGCTGCCACCGCTTTTGGCACTCCTCAAAGACTTGTGACACAGCTTTTGAACCTTCCAATATGGACTGAAGACTCATGTCTCTCCAAGAATCCTCCAAACCTTCAATGCCAGATGGGGACTGCTGAGATACCCAGCACGTGGACTAAACAGCTAAGGGGCTTTTAGCCTCATCAGAATATAGACTGCCATTGTTGGACTACCTGGCCTGTATCATGAAGGCCAGTACAGGGGAATCAAGACAGGATGTGTGCTTACTGGACTTCATTTGGGAGACCCATGGGAGGGGAAGACCCTCCCATGTGGAGCAAAAGTGCAGGATTGATGGTTGTTTGGGATTGCCAAGGAGGAACCTTTGAGCACTTCCTTAAGGAAAACATGACATCTTTTAGGAAAAAAAATGTCCTCCAATTCAAGTGATATATATATATATATATATTTATATATTATATATATGTATGTATGTATATACAAATGCTGTAACAATACAAGTTGGAGAAAACAAAAACAAAAGAACTGAAAAAAACTCTGGAAAGACTCAGAAAAAGATGCAGGACATGTATGGCAGAGTGCAGGGACTCAGATAGGGTGGGAGGCATGGAAAGGGAAGTGACTCTAGATTTGATTGAGAAATGAAATGATGTATGACTTATGGAAAAGGTTTACTAACAATAAAAAAATTGAAAAAAAGAACAATCACAGATATACTCAAAGAAATCAAGGACCTAAAAGGAGAGAATGACCAACTCTGGGAGGAAATGGAAACACTGAAAAAAAAATCTCAGGCTGAAATGAAAAAGGAAACCAAAAACCTAAAAGGGGAGAATGGTCAATTCTGAAAGGAAATGGAAATACTAAGGGAATCTCAAGCTGAAATGAAAAAGAAAATCGAGCACTCATCCAGTCAACAGGAAAGGGCAAGAGAAAGCCTCAGTAACAGAATGGATGGAGCAGAAAATAAAATATCAACCCTAGAAGAACTGGAAGAACTGAAGAGCTTAAGCAAAGACTATGAAAAAAATTTAAAAAAAAAACACAGGAGTGGAATAATCAGGAAATGTGGGACACAATGAAGAGAACAAACCTCCACATCATAGGGATAGAGGAAAGAGAAGAATCCCAGGACAATGGTAAGGACCAGATCTTCAACAGAATTATAGAAGAAAATTTCCCCCAAAGTTCTGCTTAATGATGGACCCCACATGCTACACTACCACATGCCAAGCAAGATGTTCCTGCTGGTGCAATAGTGGGTCACTTAGTATATGTACAACCAGCAAATCCCAACTGGACTTAAAGCTCACTCCTCGAGGAGAAACACATCTGATATTGTAAGCCGGGTTAACCCCTAGTGGCAGGGAAAGCTATAGGCCCTGGTGGGGAAGCCACTACAATTTCTTTGTTAGATGAACATGATGCACCTGCTAAGGTACCATCCAAGAATTTGTGTTTGCATCCATAGTTTGGGTTCTTACAGTAGCCAGTGTTTGTTTAGATGTTCCTGCTTCTTTCTATTTATGTTTTTTTTTTTTAGTAGGAGAAATACCTCTGAAATGACCCAACACTCCATTGAAAACAGATGATGAAATGACCTGAAAGTTTGATGTCTCCCTACAACAGGAAAAACTACCCTTCCTTTTTCATCCCCTCCAAAGCTCTTGTGGAAGAGAATGGTAGAAAGAATTTAAGACTTGGAAGAAGGGTGGAGCATGGTGTGGACAGTCCTCAAAAAACTGACATCAAATGCCTTCCCATGGGTGCAATTACATACAATATACAAGCAGGCAATACACATGTGCTGTAGTGTGGACTGTCCTCTGGGAAAACTGACCTCAGACATTAAATGTCTTCTCATGCTTAGGAGCACCTGTCTGTCCAGGATTATAACTGTTGGCTTTCCAAGAGAAAAGGAGGTGACAGAGGAGTCTGTTACCCCTCCCAACCAGCCAGACAGCCTTGGCTGTATGAGGGGGAGGGGCTAAGGATATATAAACAGAGGTGAGGAGGCAGGTCTCTATTTCCATCACCATCTTGGGCAGAGGTCACATGATCCATGTTGGGATGGGAACTTTTCTGTATGGCCATGAGGGACGAGGAGCACCAACCTATAGGAAACCCCCTCACCAATTTGCTTGCTCTAATCATCCAAACTGTGGTTTGAGGAGGCTTCCTCTCTTTGCCTTTGGTACCATAGGGGAAGGGGGACAGGACACTGCATGTACAAATACTTCCCAGAAGGAATCTTAGCAATCACATGCATATAAAAATTAATTAATTAATTAAATTTAAAAAGAATAAATGAATCCACCAAAATCTGTAAAGTACTGCAGGTGAGGTCTACAGGTTAATTCTTGACTTGGCATTCCAACTTGAGAAGCTATTACATTTTCTGCTACTATGTGCCACCAAACAGCCAACTTGTACTTATTGAAAAAAATGGCTGTTCACTGACCCTTTAAGTCTACCTTTCAGTTATAAATTTTGAGCTACCTTGTCTGTAGAGTTCACCCCAATCATTGTATTTTGTAACAATAGTCATGAGAATTGATGCTACTACATCAACTAATATTCTTTTCAATATAACAAGTCTCAGAATAAACTTTTATTTTCCAAATGAATTTATAACATGTCTTTAGATAAGTATGCTTATGTTGAAGTATATATTTAACTCTGTATATGTATAGGAACACAGATAATCTGCATGAGAAACTATGGTACAAGACATAAAATCCAGTAAGTCACAGGCTGACTGTGAAGAAAGATGATGGAGTATTTTGTAGCAGCCAGTGTTCTAAGTGACATAAACATATCCACTTACATCAATTGTATAATATAGTCATTATCAATGCATCCCTCTTGAATTTTGCCCATTTAATATAACAAAGAATTTGCATAACTGTTCCATGGAAGGCAATCTAGGAGGCTATGATTTAAAACTGCACAGAATGATTCTCATCTGTTTCTGACTGCTCCACTGTGTGATTCCTCTGGACATCTGCAGCCTGAAGCTCTGACAACATGCCAAATGGACCACACCACTCTGATGACTGAATCTAGTTTCATGATCACCAGAATGAGGAAACACTGTGATCTGGATAAGGAATGTGTTACTGAGATCCTGAGTCATGAGGACCTACAGAAAATCATTTTCTTTCCCTTCAAATAGTTCAACAACTCTACCAAGTCCCACTGGTTTCTCAGATGTACATTTCTGATTTCTCCAATCCCCAGACCATTATTCCTTGTGCCAAATGTTTATGAGTTATATGCTGTGTCAGGTGGTCACTGCAACCTAACCAAAGCTGAGCCTGGAGTCCTAGATGCTGATGGTTTGTGCTGCTGTTAGCAATCTGGAATGAGATTTTGAGAGCTAGTCACCTTCATATGCCTCATGTTAATATCCATGTTCTTGATTTTGTATTGACACCATAATACAAAGTCTGAAAATAAGTGGTCAGTTAATTATAGAGCCCGTTAAGAAATTCACGTTATAACAGCATAGTTGCCTTCAGATAAAAAGAAATATAACATTAACTTTTCTCAGCTTGCCTTTCAACTAGGAATTTGGTGGTAGCATCCACAAATGAGGGATTCCATTCTTCATTTGCTTTTCTGGGACTGTATTACTTCACTTAGCATAATGGCTTCAAGTTCCATCAATTTACCTACAAAGTTCATGATGTCATTTTTCTTTACAGCTGTATAGAATTCCATTGTGTAGATGGCACCACATTTTCTCTATTCACTTGTCAGTTGAGAGACACTTAGGTTGTCTCGAGCTCTTTTCTATTGTGAAGAGAGCTGCAATAAACATACATGTGCATGTATCACTGCAACAGGATATATACCCAAGAATGGTATGAATGGGTCAGGTGGTAGGCTCATTTTCAGTTTCTTGAGACTTCTCCACACTGCTTTCCATAGGGGTTGCATTCCCACCAGCAGTGGATGAGTATTACCCTTTCCCCACAACCTCTCCAGCATTTGGTACCCTTTGTTTTCTGGATAATAGCTAGCCTTACTGGAGTAAGATGAAATTTTAAGGTGGTTTTAATGTGCATTTTCTTTTTTTTGGGGGGGGTCTTTTCAAGACAGGGTCTCCCTGTAGCCCCAGCTGTCCTGGAACTCACACTGTAGACCAGGCTGGCCTTGAACTCACAAAGATCCGCCTGCCTCTGCCTCCTAAGTGCTAGGATTGAAGGCGTATGCCACCACACCCGGCTCTGTGCATTTTCTTAATTATTAGAGATGTTGAACACTTTTAAAGATGTTTCTTAGCCATCTTTACTTATTCATTTGTGAAGTCTCTGTTTGGATCTTTACACCATCTTTTGAGTAGGTCATTTGTTTTCTTCCTCCTTTGTTTTTTGAGTAGTTTATACACTTTGGCTGTTAATGCTTTATCAGATGTATCACTGGTGAAAGTTTCCTCCCACTCTGTGGGTTTTCTCTTCACTTCATTGATTGTTTCTTTTGTTGTATAGAAGCTCTTGAGTTTAATGAGGTCCCGTTTGTCAGTTGTTTACCTTATTGCTTGCACAGCTGCTCTTCTAGTTTCTCTTCAATTGCTGTGACAAAACACTCTGACTGACACAAACTTGGGGAGGAAAGGGTTTATTCAGCTCACATCTCCTGGGTCACACAGAGTTCATCACTCAGGGAGCCCAAGGCAGGAACTCAGGGCAGGAACCTGGAAGCAGGAGCTGAACCACAGGCCATGGAGGAGTGCTGTTTACTGGCTTGCTCCCCATGCCCAGCCTGCCCTCTTACATGGTACACAAAAACCTGCCCAGGATGGCACCATGCAGAGTGGGCTAGGCACTCCCACATTGCTCAACAATCAAGACAATCCTCCACAGATGTGCCCACAGGCCAGTCCAATGGAGCCAATTCCCCAATTGAGGCTCCCTCAACCCAGGTGTGTCAAGTTCACACTAAAGCTATCCAGCACAATTGACCACTTGTCAACTTGACACTCAAAACACATCACTATTAAACCACCACCTTTCCAGTTTTCGTCCCCAAGGTATGATGTTAACGTTAATCACAACCTAAGCCAATACAACCTTAAAAGCCCCACAGTCCTTAAAATGTCCAAACACTTAAAAGTTCACAGTCTATTAGTTTCTTAACTGTGGGCTGCTGTAAAATCCAGAACAAGTACTGTCTTATTTCAAAGGGAAGAATCAGGCACTCTCAAACAAAACCTAAGTCCAGCAAGTAGCTCAAGGCTGGACACCTGGGATTCACTCACGATCTTTTGGACTCCAAAGGGTTTTGGCAGCTCCCCTTCTCTGACTCTGCCTTCTGCAGCACACACAGCTCATCTCGCAGGCCCAGGCTGACTCCATTCCACACCTGCTGCTGCTCTTGGTGGTCGTCTCACGGTCCAAGCATCTCCATAAAGCTGGGGTGGCCACTGAAACTGAGGTTGCTTCTGATCTCTCCTGTTGCAAAACCTCAGCTTCTCTTCCTGACCCCTGGAATCCTGGGGTCTTCACTGCAACCAAGGCCACACTCTGACAGTGGCCTTTCCTGGCCTCTCCTAGTGCCAGGCCTCAGCTGCTCTCTGTGACCCCTTCATGCTTTCAACACCAGAACCGTATAGGAGACTCTTACACATTACGAAGTCCTGCTTCTGGCTTGACATGGAGGCTCGGGCCCCTTCTAGAACATAGCTTCTGTGTGCTGACCCTGAAGAAATTCTTCCCAGAAGATTTCACCACAGTGGTGTTGGTCTCTTGTTACTTACAGCTGATTTTTCAGCCCCAGCTAACCAGCATCAATTGTCCCAGTACAACAAAGATTTCACTTCAGGTTCTGGTCACTTACAGCTGATTCTTCAGCCCCAGCTGACCAGAGCCCATAGATTAACCAGTCCTGATGATCTCTGCTTCCCTTTGAAACTTCACAAGGCAGGCCTCCATCGTCTACAACTCTTTCAGCATAACTGTTCCAAGTTCCACGGCCAGGATCTTTAGGTATTCAATAATTTTTCTAGCCCAAGGTTCCAAACGCTTCCACAATCCTGCCCCAAAACACCAAGGTCAGGTCTGTCACAGCAATAGCCCACTCTCTGGTATGAATTTCTCTTCTAGTTTCTCTTCAATTGCTGTGACAAAACACTCTGACTGACACCAACTTGGGGAGGAAAGGGTTTATTCAGCTCACATCTCCTGGGTCACAGTTCATCACTCAGGGAGCCCAAGACAGGAACTCAGGGCAAGAACTTGGAGGCAGGAGCTGAACCACAGGCCATGGAGGAGTGCTGTTTACTGGCTTGCTCTCCTGGCTCATGCCCAGCTTGCCCTCTTATATGGTACACAAAAACCTGCCCACGGTGGTACCGCCCAGAGTGCATTGGGCGCTCCCACATTGCTCAACAATCAAGACAGTTCTCCACAGATGTGCCCACAGGCCAGTCCAATGGAGCCAATTCCCCAATTGAGGCTCCCTCAACCCAGGTGTGTCAAGTTGACACTAAAGCTATCCAGCACAGCTGCTGTCTGATTTAGAAAGTCTTTTCCTACACCTATATCTTGTAGGTTACTACCAAGGTTTTCTCCTATTATATTCAGAGTTTCGGGTTTCACATCAAGGTCTTTGTTCCATTTGGAGTTGATTTTTGTACAAGGCAAGAGGTAGGGGTTTAGTTTTACTCTTGTACAAATGGTGATCCAGTTATGCCAACACCATTTGCTGAAGATGCTGTCTTTCTTCCATTGAGTCTTCTTGACACCTTTGTGAGGTAGCTAAAATTGGATGTGCTCAGGTTTAGATCCTCAATTTTGTTACATTGATCTACAGGCCTGTTTTTGTGCCAATACCAGGCTGTTTTTATGACTATACCCCTGTAATATAATTTGATATCTGATATAGCAATCCCCCCTGAATTGCTCTTTTTGCCCAGGGTTTCTTTGGCTATCTGGGTCTTTTGATTCTCCATACGAACTTTAGGATTTTTTCTAGGTCTGTGAAGTAGCTCTTGGGGCTTCTCATTGGGATTGCATTGAATCTGTATATTACCTGTTCACACTTACCTACAAGGCTGGGAATGATACTTTTGAGAGTAAGGATACTTTTGAGAGTTGAGATATTTTTCTCAAGAGGGCTCTACAAGCTCTGGATCCAAAAAGCCAAACTGTTCTTTGGAACTCAACCCAGGTGCACTTACATACATTCAGGCATAACACTCACACATATAAAAAACAAGTAAGTCGCTGAGTGTGGAGGTACATGCCTTTAATCCCAACTTGGGAGGCAGAGGCAGGTGGATCTTTGTGAGTTCAAAGACAGCCTTGTCTACATAGTGAGTTCCAGGACAGCTGGAGCTACAGGGAGACCCTGTCTCAAAGAGACCCCCCCAAAAAATGAATACTAAAATATTTTATCTTTTTAAAATTTTATGTATATAAGTGTACTGCTTGCATGTATGTAAATACATATGTGTCATGTAATGCCCAAGGAGTACAGAGGAGTGCATCAAATTCCCCAGGAACTGGAGTTACATACTGTTGTTAGCCATCATGTGAATGTTGGGAATCAACCTAGGTTCCCTGTGAGAGTAGCCGATGCTCTTTACCTCTGAGCCATTTCTCCAGCTCCATCCAACTTTGACAGTTTAACATGAAAAAAAAAACCCACTAAATTCTGTCTTTGCATTTCTATACTATCAATACTAAACCATAACACAGAACTTTATGAGTCCATCCCATATTAGTCAGTTTTGAACAAGTGATCTATGATAGCTTTTCCAATGTCTCTGCAAACCTTCTAAGTTTTTATATCTAAGATTTTTCTGCATTTGTTTCTACTAAGAACAGTGGTTGTTTTTCTGTGTGTGCATTAGTAAACATGCACCCTACATTCCTTGCATCTGGAATACAATGCAGTTTCTTTTAATTCATTATCTTTTCTAGTTTTATTCTTGAATATTGGTTATAATTTTAAATGCTAGCCAGCATTTCCCATTTCCGAAGAGAAAATGAGAAATAAACAAGTTGTGATTACAGATACCAGGATTCTATATCAGGATATTAGGTTCGGCTTTGTTAATTCATCTTCTCCCAATGTTTGTTCTAAGGACTATTTATTATACAGTAAATAGAACAGTGCTTATTTGGAAACCAAAATATATTTAATCTTTACCCCATGAAAATTAAAAAGCAAAAATTTTGAAAATGTTATTTATGATTAATTACTATTCTAGGGATTTATGTTACTAATTAACAACTTTCTATTACTTGATTTCACACAACTTCATGGTTGAAAGATACCAAAAATATTTTCAGAATTATTTTTAAGCAACCAGATTATAATTTTCGACAAAGGTAATCATCATCTCATGTTATTTACCTATTAAATCTCTTATAGTGCATGCATGTCAGATAAACATCAGCAAAAGCAAAAATCCTGACACCATCAAACATTATTAAAAATGAAAGCACATAATCTACTAATAACAACAATCTAGGAAACAAATTACTTTTTATTAAATAAATGATCTCAAACAAGTTTATACAAATCACAATTTAACTAAATCATATCAATTTGAAGAGCATTTGAGGAGTTATATTTCTGTAAGTTTTAAAAACATTTAATTTATATGAATATTGTCTCTAAGGCATTTGAATAAGTTTTCTTACAGGGCTTTTTTAATTCATTTGATAATATCATCCAGAGGCAGAAAGAATAGCTCCTATTCTTTTTTAAATTAATTAATTAATTTATTTATTTTATGTGTATGAATGTACTGTCTGCATGTAGGTTTGTGCACCCAAGTGGCGCAGTGCTGTGGAGGTCAGAAGAGGGCATTGGATTCCCCTGGAATTGGAGTTCTCCTGGAATTGGAGTTACAGACAGTTCTCAGCCGCCATGTGGGTGCTGGGGATTGAACCCAGGTCCTCTGCAAGAGCAGTTGGCGCTCTTAACTGCTAGGCTATCTTTCCAGCCCCCTATTCTTATATTCTAAATAGGACATACACACACACACACACACACACACACACACACACACACACACACAGAGAGAGAGAGAGAGAGAGAGAGAGAGAGAGAGAGAGAGAGAGAAAGAGAGGGAGAGAAAGAAACTGACTTACAGACTGATATGGGCACAGCCTGTTACAGCTTTCTTTCTAAATGTATAACTAGGATTCTGATAATTACAGCAATATAAAACTCCCCAATTTCTGTAAAATAACTGGCTTTCTCATTGATCTACTTTATTAGGTGGAAAATAATAAAGTCATTTGCTCAATATGAGAGGCAATAATTTTTAGAACTACTTCTGGTGGTTTCTTTGAAGGGCTGAAGTGGGGATTGTAAAAGCCTGGTGGGGAGCTTCTCTGGGAGACTAAGGACTTTAGTGTTAGAAGGTATTCGTGTCATAAAGGTTCAATATGAGGTGGGGGAGGTCAAGGGAACAAGAACACCTTAAGGATGCAGTTCAGAAGTATCTTAAATTTCTCAGGGAAGCCAAAACTTTCAAATTCGATTTTATAAAATCATGACATTAACAAAGGAAGGCAAGGCCAGAGACGTGGCCTCTGACCTCCATACATGTGCCATGGTGCCTGTGCGACCACACAGACGTACACACTGTCCTCATGCTGGTGGGATACCAGGGATTGGAGCACCAGAGAGAAGTAGAAATTGGAGGAGTTCATAGAGAAGCTTCTATGCTCTTGGCAGATTGTCACTTGTAGAAGAAGTTGCCTAAGAGTCTACCTCAAACCCAGTACTTTTCAGTATTGCAATGCAGGCTTTAATGAAACCTCTGTCCTTTGTAAAAAGAACCCTAAACTACCTGCTAATGTAAGGGCTTCACAACAGAGCCAGGAATGTCCTGCTTAGAAATCAGTATGTAGCCCTTCCTCAAAAGACCCAAGAACATTCCATGAATATCCCTTTCCAAATACATCTGGGGACCCTACACCTCCTCCCACCCCCGTAGGAGTACACCCAGAGTCTTAAAATAAATTTTAAAAAATTCCTCTGCTGGGCTTCCAGGGACTGGCACTAGCCTAGACCAAGAGTTGAACTGGTTTTAATGAGTTGCTCATTAAATGTTTCATGGACTTTCCAGCTATCACTGACTTGGGTGAGTTTAAGAACAAAGCCCAGAAAGGTTTTCTCAAAAAGAAGACTCAATGGAATCTGGCTAAATTATGCCAGAGAGGTCAGGTGATTATTAGGTGGAAAATAATAAAGTCATTTGCTCAATATGAGAGGCAATAATTTTTAGAACTACTTCTGGTGGTTTCTTTGAAGGGCTGAAGTGGGGATTGTAAAAGCCTGGTGGGGAGCTTCTCTGGGAGACTAAGGACTTTAGTGTTAGAAGGTATTCGTGTCATAAAGGTTCAATATGAGGTGGGGGAGGTCACGGGAACAAGAACACCTTAAGGATGCAGTTCAGAAGTATCTTAAATTTCTCAGGGAAGCCAAAACTTTCAAATTCGATTTTATAAAATCATGACATTAACAAAGGAAGGCAAGGCCAGAGACGTGGCCTCTGACCTCCATACATGTGCCATGGTGCCTGTGCGACCACACAGACGTACACACTGTCCTCATGCTGGTGGGATACCAGGGATTGGAGCACCAGAGAGAAGTAGAATTTGGAGGAGTTCATAGAGAAGCTTCTATGCTCTTGGCAGATTGTCACTTGTAGAAGAAGTTGCCTAAGAGTCTACCTCAAACCCAGTACTTTTCAGTATTGCAATGCAGGCTTTAATGAAACCTCTGTCCTTTGTAAAAAGAACCCTAAACTACCTGCTAATGTANAAAGTCTTTGTCATTCTCAAATCAGCAGAAATTAATGTCTCCAGCCAGCCAGACAGACAGACGACAGCCATTTAATCTACTATCTATCATCTCTCCCTTATTTGATTCATGAGCCACTTATGGCAATCTCAGTAAGTATCTTTGATGAATTTCCAAATATTATTTTCCAAATATTATTTATAATAAAAAAAAAAAAAAAAAAAAAAGGGCTTCACAACAGAGCCAGGAATGTCCTGCTTAGAAATCAGTATGTAGCCCTTCCTCAAAAGACCCAAGAACATTCCATGAATATCCCTTTCCAAATACATCTGGGGACCCTACACCTCCTCCCACCCCCGTAGGAGTACACCCAGAGTCTTAAAATAAATTTTAAAAAATTCCTCTGCTGGGCTTCCAGGGACTGGCACTAGCCTAGACCAAGAGTTGAACTGGTTTTAATGAGTTGCTCATTAAATGTTTCATGGACTTTCCAGCTATCACTGACTTGGGTGAGTTTAAGAACAAAGCCCAGAAAGGTTTTCTCAAAAAGAAGACTCAATGGAATCTGGCTAAATTATGCCAGAGAGGTCAGGTAAAGTCTTTGTCATTCTCAAATCAGCAGAAATCTAATGTCTCCAGCCAGCCAGACAGACAGACAGACAGCCATTTAATCTACTATCTATCATCTCTCTCCTTATTTGATTCATGAGCTCACTTATTGCAATCTCAGTAAGTATGCTTTGATGAATTTCCAAATATTTATTTTCCAAATATTTATTTATAATATGTAAGAGTGATTTCAATTTCTATGTGTGTTCTTGGAGTTCAAGCTATTTCAACAAGGATTGGATGCAGTTTCTGAGAACATTCCAGAAAGGAGATATCAGTCTTTAGAGGACATGAATACAGCAGCCAACTTGTCCCCTTTGTGGCCAAAGTCTGATAAGACACATTACCTACATTGTACTATAGAAACCCTTCAATGTTTTCTAACTAAAAGAAAAACCACTGAAGTTGGCATAAACCTAAAATCTATCATGCCAAAATGCTATCAATAAACCACAGCTTCAAATTCCTCAAGTCAAACCTTACAGACAAGCACTGATCGTCTTACAGGCCAGTCAGCTTAAGATGATAATATTTAATTTGAACAAATAGACACCATATCATTCATACAAAAATATACTTTTATATGAAAAAGTTAAATTAGTAAAACTCTAAACTTATTTTATGTTTATTGGGATTTTACTTAAATATTGTATCTTACTTATGAAACTTCCCGTCACTGAGTCATCACATCGTCGGTTTATCTCGCTTAGCACCAGCTGCTCTAAGGGATAGCAGGCCCTTTCATGCCTTTTCACCTGGGGATAGAGGCAATCAAAAAACCCAGACAAAAGCTAGCACACAAACAGTTACCTGCATGTCTTAATACACCAGTTATTTAGAAATTGGGATCAAATTTATTTTTAAGATGTATTTTATTTTTAATTATGTAAATGTTTATGTGTACACATGTGTGTGCGGGTGCCCCCAGAGACCCAGAAAGGAGTGCTGGCTCCAAAGATTCTTGGGGTTTAAGCATTTGTGAGGCTTTCAACATAGGTTCAAAGAACCAAATTTGGGTCCTTCGGAAGAGCAGTAAGCATTTGAAACACTAAATCATCTCTCTAGCATAAAACCAATTCTTTACAAGTAACCAAAAAAAGCTCTAATTACACGTCGTCTGACCTTTATGGACAAAAATATGATGGCCCACTTCCCTTTCTTTTTTTTCTTTTAAAATGTACATTCTGCAAGTTTATAAAACCTAGAACAGGACTGGGGAGCTGGCTCAGTAGGAAGAGTGTCTTTTGCAATAAGCATGAGGATCTGACTCCAGATCCCAGAAACCATATGAGAAAACCGGAAAAAAAATCAAACCTAAAAACAAAAAAAATGAGACAAGACAGTGCATATCTGTAACCACAGTTCTAGGAAAGAGATGACAGGAAGATTTAGACACTCAATGGCCAGGAAGTCTAGACAAATTCTCCAGATTCAGGAGCGACCCATCTCTGAGAAAAGGTGGAGAGCCACAGCCTCTGCCCTCACTACTTGATGAAGTAAAAAGTGATCATACCATCATATACTCACATACACACATACATACAACATACATAAACCACATGCACACATACACACAGGAGAGAATACTTTGTTTAAAATGTGAAAGGCTTAGTAGTAAATATGAATGCAATGCTTCTTTTTTAATGTATTTTTATTGAATTTTTTGCATTTTTTGCTGTTTATTTTATTTTTTATTAATGTTTTGTGTATTTCATACATCATGTTTCAGTCAAATTTAGATACATTCCCCTCTCACTGACCCCCCACCCCACCCCAGTTCATGCATTTTATAAACACATCTTAATTAAATTGAGACCCTCTCCCCTGTCCACATTCAACAATAGCCTATATAGAGTCACTCCCTTAAAGAAGATCAACTTTCACTCACCTTGCAGTAATCAGTTATTAATAGTCCCTGGGCTATTAATCAGGCCTACTGCCCATTTCTCCATTTCTATGCTGGATTTTTGTCCGATTGAGTCATCATGGTCTTGTGCAATAGTGTCATTGTTACTTGAAATTCATATGAGCAAATTCCCAGAGGCTTGAAAGCCTATTTTGTTGTAGTCATACAAACCATGGCTCTTATACTCTTTCTGTCCCATCTTCCGCAATGGTGTCTGTGGCCTGGATGTGTGGGGTTTAATATAGGAGTCCTATCCAGGGACATACACTCTGCAGGCTCTTTTTTTTCCTTAAACTTGGCCAGTTGTGGCCTTTTGTGTGCATCACACTCTGTTGTATGATGAAGCTTCACCTGTGAGATTTGAGGGACACAGTGGAATTCTCTCCACCCCCTGTTCCATCATGTCACTTGAGCCTTAGGTATAGAAGTTCCACTGAAGATATGTCACATATAGGTCTCCAGACATCTCCAAGTCATATATTCTCTGACTGGATTGCAGCCTATTAAGCTAATGAATGTGCTTTAAAAAATAGGTAATGGTAAGAACGAAAAAGAAAAATAAATTTTTAGAAAAGCATTTGGGAACACCTCTTTGTTTTGTCTTTTTGAAACTGTTTTCTTCTGCATTCTACCAGAATGCAGTGTTCTTTGTATATTCTGAATATTACTCCTATGTCTGATGTGTAGCTTGTTAAGATTTCCTACCAATCTGTAGGGTTTCCTCTTCATTACCTTGGTTGTTTCTTTTGCTGTACAGACACATTTTAATTTAATGAGGTTTCATTTGTTGACTGTTGACCTTAATTCCTGACCTATTGATTTAGAAATTGCTTTCCTGTGCCTATCATTTGTAGGGTACTGCCTATGTTGTCTTCTAACAATTTCAGAGTTTCAGGTTTCACACTGAGGTTTTTTTGTTCCATTTGGAGGAGACTTTTGTACAGGGTGACCAACTTAGGCCTCAGGGACCATTGTAGAAGAGGGGGGTGGGAAGATTTTAAGTCAGGAGAGGAAGTGCATAATGAAAGAGAGTCTTACAGGCTCCTTGGGACATCAGTCATATGATCTTACAGAAATGGTGGAAACATGCACAAGACCCATGCAAACTCAATCAGACAAAAACCACCATAGAACTGGGAAAATGGGCAGGAGGCCACACATTTGATGAGGAATTATTGACAGCTGTAACTCCTGGGTGTGGGAGAGTTGATTTTCTTTAAGGGAGTGACTCTAGATAAGCTGACTGGAAGATTCCACTGGATGAATTCACACGGAGGGACATCTGAGTAGTCAAACTTGACCTGATAGTCCTTAACATATATGACAGAATGCATGAATTCCTACCAGTGGGCTATGGAGGTGTGCAGAGAGGAAATCAGGTGCTAAATACGATTAAGATGCATTGTATAAAGTCCACAAAAATTCAGTTAAAATATTTTCAGAAAAGAATGCCCAGATCCAGGCATCATTTAGCATCTCTGAAACCCTCCCCCTTTCATTTTATTTCATAGTGTTTAATTTTTCTGGGTGCAGCAGTTTCAGAGCACACACACACCTGCCCCAAGAGACTCCATAATTCCTCATTATGAGAGATATTTCTCCAGCCTGAGGTGAGGCTCAAAGCTTCATAGATATCTGTAAAAAGGCAGACTGCACAACTCAGCTTTAGATTATTTCCTTCCTGCACATGATTTGTGAGGCTTCATTCTAGAATTCAAAACAGACAGCTAGCTATCTGTGTCCTTTACAAAACATACAATTTTGTTAGGAAAAAAAAAGTATTTACATGTGTGAGTACTGTGTTTGTCTTTGTAAAGAGTTCTGGCAAGAGAAATAAAAGAAAAGCATATTTATGTTATCATTTTCTGCTTAAGGATGAAGTCCAAACAGTGAGAGCCTGAACTTTAATATTTCTGATATAAGCTGGTTTATATGCTATCATAGGCATTGCTAAATTTCTAATTTAAATACAGTAAAAGATTTTTATGTTTTTCATCTATAAAACTAAATTATCATTTTAAGCAAATATTTTTGAAGAAAGAACTCTGATTCAAACAGGACATAGGGTAGTACATAGAATTATTTCCTATGATATTTTTACACTGTCTTTCATAGTAAGATTCAATAAATTCAACAGCTTAAAGACTCCAAAGTAAGCAACTTAGTATGAATTTCCATCTCAAAATGCATTTGCTTGGCCTTATCAATTAATTGTTTTAAGCCTTATAATTTCTATTTCATAGTGATATCATTGGGTGCTGCATGGAAACAGCAGTCAGTTTGACATCTAGCTCCCTTAAGTGTATGTTGTCAACCCCAATGACAGCACCATTCTGCAAATATTGTCTTAGAATATGGAAATTTTTTAATTATGTATTCGATACAGTCTCCACTATAGAAAGTTCATGTTATAGCTTTAATGAAGAGTCCTAAAGACACTGAATGAACAACATAGAAGGCCACTGAAACAAATCTGTAACATTTGATTTTGTTTGTGTTTATATTTCAAAGAGGGTTGAACAATGGGGATAAAAAGTAATGTCTGGGACAGAAAACACCATGACATATTTCTGAAGTTTTAAAATGAGATAATTATGTCAATTTACATTGAGCTAAAAAAAAAAGCCACATTTCTTTCTTTCTTCTACATCTTGATGTAAGGGAATTCCCAGAGGCCTCTGTCTGGAATGTTATTGCATACTAATTATCCCATGGTTTAAATCACAGCAGCAGCACCATCTATTGGGGAATTGGTTTTTTTGTTGTTGTTTTGTTTTTTGCTTTTTTGTTTTTTCCTTGAAACAAATGTTTCTGCATTTCTGGGGGAAATAAATTTAGGATAATTTCAATTCTCCATTAAGATAAAGAGAAAAATTAATTTTTGTAAATATTTTGTCTAATGAGCAATTGGTAAGAATCATAAGTAAAAATTGTCTGATACCCACTGAGTGGCACAGTATATTTTGAGACATTAAAAAAATATCAAAAAGCCACAGGACTTTGGGGAGAATTAGTCTTCTCTATTACAATTTAATGCGTACATGCATTTTACCTGCTAACAAGGGGGGCAGGGGAGGAGTGGAGAGATGTGATAATTTCCCTTTAAAACCAGCCCCTTACCATTCTTTTGTGCCCTGGTAATTCAGATGCAAGAGATGCAGAACAGATTAGGCTGGGATCCACTGATCATAACTTTGTATTGGATTTATAGCACCAGATGGCCTAATTATTCTCAACAATTCTCAATCTCTGTCTGTCAGGCAGACCAGATGTAATTTTTACCTTCTGGTGAAATAAATTCCTAAGACTGAATTCAAGAAGTAAAATGCAAAACCATAGGCCAAATAAGTGAGAAAATCAGTCAATAGGTATAAATCCACATACATGTGTTAACACACCTGGGTCCTCAATTCAACTATTAAAGGTGGAGATATTTTAAAATTGGGAAATTGTACATATTGTTAACATCCACATTCACACACTCCTGTGTGTATAAAACACAGAGACTTCACATTTTTATTAATATTGTTTGCCCTTACAGTTACTTTGTGTAAAAGATGCTGAATGGCTAAGCAAGGTTTTCAATTCAGTTCTGTTTAGGACATACTTCAAACTATGCTTTATGGACACATGGTTCCATGACTGCTTCTAAAGACTTGATTAATTCTAGCATGCCTTTTGTACCCAGGATAACTCACCCAATAGAAGGTGGAAAAAAAACAAACATGTAAGGCATGAAGTAGCCTACTGAAGGAGTATCTTCTTGTAATACTAGGATGAAAGTTCCATACACCTTCCCTCATCCACTGTGTCTGATGCTGCCAAGCTTGCTGAATGAATCCTGTTCTGCTTTGGGTTTATAAAGTCCCCAGTTTGCTAAGCATGAAGAGAAAGAGGGTCAGAAAGTGTATAGTTGGGAGACTACCTGATGATCAACATCAAGGTAGTTGCTAACATAACATTCTCTGCTTCCTACGAAAAAAACTTAATTTTTTTCCACATTAGTAAACATGTCTATTATTTTCTATGCCCCCCCCCCGACTACCACCTCACCCACCCATCAGTCTGGTTTTAATAAAAACAATTGGCTCTGGGTACACACTAATTGTGTGTTTATTTTCTTTTCATCCCCTGACTGAACATTTTCTGGTCTGTAGGCAGCAACAAGAAAACACCAGGTGCTGAAAAAGAAATATGTACATCCCTGTTCCCAAAAGAATAAATCATTTTTATAAATAATATAATTGTTCTTATCACCTCACTATGACATCCTGACATGGTCTTAGGAATATAAAAGGAAGACAGTATCATATTTTCATGAACTAGCTTTGTTTCTCAGTAAGACTGCTCTCTGGAACAGTAATATGTTTTTATCTAATAGTTATAGATTATGAAAAATAGTTTAAGACAAATGTTTCATAAGATAGAATACTCAAACCTAGCTGGAAAATTTAAGACCCATATAAAAATACTGAAAAGGTGATATATTATCAATAAAAATAATTTGTCCCATCTCAATTACTTATTTTAGCTAATTTGATTGTGATACCTGTTTTATAATAATGATATAACCAGAGTCACAATAAATGCCCATTTGTTAAGTATAATGTTAAAAACTTAAAGTATTTCTTATACCCCGGGGCACGGCAATAGCATAAGAAATTAGTGTGAATATTTTTAAGTGAACAGAATATGATTAATTAGACAAGCTAAGTAATAATTATTCAACATTCTAAAGTGCTGATAACATCCTCCAACCCAGTGTCTTCCAGAACTCGGCATTAACTGGAAAAGGGGAACTCAGTAATGCTGAAGAATGGGAGGTAACAAGGGGAAAACTAAGGCATGGCTGTTCAGGCTGCAAAATGGTCCCAGCTCATTAATAAGAAACTGCCATTTGTCAGGCTTGCTGAAGTTCGATGCAGCATCTAACTCTGGGGAGTCCTGCTGTAGGCATTAAGAAGAAGGAATGAAGATTTCTTTTCCAAATTAAGTTGTCAAGGAACTCATTTGCACTCTACACTGAGTGCATGTGGGCGAGCTGATGAAGATGATGATATATGACGCTGCAGACACTTAAGTGATTCTAGCCATAAAGATACACAGCACACCCCACTTAGGAAGATGGAACAGAACTATTATCCCTAGGAGGTAAAAATCATGTGGCTTTTGCCCTTTACAATTTTAAGTTACCCTACTGGGTTTGGGAATGCAAGGAAGCCTCATTTACTGAAGATTCATATGTTGATATACTATTATCATACAGAGTCAGAGACATGACATTTTTCTTGAAGTTGATTTTCCCAGAATCCTTTAGGTCTCAGTACTAGATTTTTATGTCATCGTCGGAGGGGTTGTGAAGACCGAATCTATCCAGTTATACCATGGATAGTGGAGGCAAATCAACATTTAAAAATCTCTTTAAAGACAGGCATGGTGGTGCATACCTTTGATGTCAGCACTCAGAGGCAGGCTGGTCTCTGCTTTGTGACTGAGGTCAGCCTGCTCTACATAGTGAGACCAGCTGGTGCTACAGGGACACTTTCTCTCAAAAATATTAAAATATGTGTGAATTCTGTCAATGAAAACATATTGTCCATAGCATAGCAGAGAAATGCAGTAGTACAAAATAAATAAAGGGATCAGACCAATATGACAATTTCATACTACAACTGTTAACTTACTACAGTGTACTTAAGATTTGTACCCAGCAAATGCTAAGAAAAGTCACTTTAATTCTCTACAATGTATAGGCTGGGCTCTTAAATTTTAAAATGTTTTCAGTGACCTATTCTAGTAGCAATCTCAACAACAAGGAGATGTCCACAAAAACAAGGGAAAGGGAAAATCTCAGGAAAATTCCACAGTTAGCCTCTTATTGCTATATTTCTAGGTGTTTTCACACAGTGTAGAGTTCACCCTTTAGAATAACCCAGTACAACCTATTTTTGTGAGCTCCCTGTTTATTTACACCATCTTAAAAATAATGTGGTTTTCACTTATTTGCATCTTTGCATTAGATTATTATATCCTAATGCTGTAGAAAATTAAACTGTAACTACTTTATTTATAGCAACATGATCGTAGTACAATATTTGACTATTTATAATAGATTGAAAAATATGGCCACACTTACTGACAAAACATTCCTTGCTCTGTTTGCAACAGTTGAAGTATGATGTAGCAACTCCTGCCTTGTTTTGCTTGTAGAAAGTGATTTGTCAATTTTTTCTCCCACATATTAGTAAATTTCAGGAGAATATAGCCAATCAATATTTTTTAAAATTATATTACCATTAAAAGATCACATGTGCAGGTGAGTGTGTTTATAGGTGAATAATAGCTATGTAGTGGCTCTTATATATATGACAAATATAATTTTCTTGATATTAAAAATATCACAAGCAACTTAAATTTTCAGCAAAGATATTTTGCTTTATATATTTTATAATTTTTCTGATTATCAATATAACTTGAACTAGTTAAGTTTCTTTTAAACAAGTAAATCAATCTTTAACATTTCCACAGGCACCCCTGAAGTTCCATGCTAGCATTCAATGGCCATTTTGTTGGCTTACTTCTGAGCAGGTGTAGAAAGCATACACTGTAAAAATATACATGACCTCACTTTTACACAAACACATATACTAAAAATATAAGGATGCAAAAAAATCAGGAATTACAGTTGGCAGTTTTTCAGGACATTGAGTCTAACCATTGGGGTTGTGTTTCAAATGAGATATATTTTAAACTTAAGAAAGTGAAATTTCTTGAAAAGCATTTACACATTGGTAAAACTAACATTCAACATTCATCCAGGCACACAAATACTAAAATGATTTAATATTACTATGTCAATTTTTCCTGTTTTGCTTATATCAAAATGCTATCATCTTATACTTCTATAAGATGTTGGCAGTATATTCCATGATGAAGAGACGAGGACTCACCGCAAGGAGCTGCCAAATAACACAATTGAGAATCTCACTAAATTCAAAGGTACGGATGGGTTTAACCTTATTATAGCCCTAAAAATTAAATTTAAGGAAACTTTCACATGGCATTACTAGTTTTAAGAGTCTTTTGAGAACTTTGGAAATGTACTTTCATGTACAATTGTCATTCCGTGTGATGTTCATTTTAAATAATCATAATTACAGGTTGAAAGATCTTTTTCTCTGTAATTATCTTCCCTGCTGTAATAATACCTCCCATTTCCCTAGTACTTTCCATTCTCAAATCACTTCTAGGAGGTCCTCCCAACAGCCCTATGGATGGACTGACAATGTGCGGTCTGGGTCCTCACTCTGCAGACATGAACACACAGGCAGTGAACCAGAATGGTGAGCTCAGATTAGGAATGTTATACGCCTCTTTTTGATCAAATTGAAGAAAAGCACATATTGACTTTTGATCTGGCACTGTGTTTTCCATGGATCATATCTAGTATGGCCATAGCTCTCATAGATATTACAAGCAAGTTAAATTTTCAGCAAAGATCTTATTTTGCTGTACATATTTTATAGTTATTCTGATAATGTAATGTGATTAGGCTAAATTTACTTTCAAGCAAGTAAATCAATCTACGTAATTTCTATAGGGAGTATAGCTGGGCAGATGCTGCAATAGGAGGTAAGCAGGAAGGCTGCATATCAATGTACTCTTTGACATTCACATGGAGAGAGAAGAAAGAGGGCTAGTAATAGAGTCATCAGGAGGAAGGCGAATTGCTAATAGAAAATAAATTCCTGGAATATATTTAGATTGGTCAATTTAATCACTTATTAATGAGACAATATAAACCAGTAACAATTTGTACATAATAAAGATATAAATACAAAGATACGTGTGCATTATATATTATGAAGTGATGCAAATGTTAATAACAATGGCTCCTGCACCTTTAAATCTCTGCAGCATAATATTGTCTTCAAATGAGGTTTCCTGCTTGTTTTAAATTGAGCATGAAGTTAAGGAAATGAGGGAAAGAGGATTAAAATATCTAAGAGCAACAAAACACAAGGGACACACACTCCATCTGCTTTCTATTTATATTCCCGGCATTAATAAACAATGCTCACACACTTAGAAGAATGTCTCAGAATCACAGAGCCAAAGTACCCCAATGATTTTTGGTTGATTTCCCCCCTCACAAAACAGCACTGTTTTAATTAGAATTAAAATGAAAATTTTCATCTTTTCATTCAGATAAGGACAGTAAGGCTTAGGCCCTGCATAGAACACTGTTTATATGATGTCTCCTGCATTTGCTCTTTAGGCATGAAATCTATTCTACACACAGTTTGGAAACAACTAATTGAGCCTTCTCAAAGATTGGCATTTTTATTATTAGTTATTTACGGGTTTGGGGGGGTAATGTTTATACCACATTAAAGACAATGTGTGACAAAGCAGGTGACCCACTCACTAAACCTGAATTGTAGTGTCTTTTTCCAACCTCTCCTACAAAATCTTTCTGTTTGAAAAGCACTTAAGTATAAATGAAATTTATTTGAGTAAGCAATATGCATGCGGATACATAGTTGCATCTGTGTTTGTACTTTCTAAAACACAGCCAGAATTGGCCATCCCTAATTCCTTCATACTTAATCTGTGCCTCCCCATCATTTTGAGAGAGACGATGAGGAGGGACCAGAGCAAGTCAGACATCAAACCCATTTATTCTGAATCTTAAATTATGAGTTTTATCATCAATATTTTGGTTACACTGTTACACAAAGGACAAATTAACATCCGATTTGAGGTCTCATCTTTGATTGCTTTGGGATTAGTGACATTTCATTGGCACACAAATCCTGCACCAGGACTCTCAAGATGCCTCTTAATAGCACTGTGGTGCAAGATGCCAAAATAAGCAGGGTTTGCAAAACCACTCCTAGGGTACAGCAGTCAGTACCTGTAACTGCTGTGACATCCAGTCCAGGTGGCTTCCAGACAGGTGTAGGTCTCAGAGTGTCAACACATCGCTCTCCTTGGCAGGTCAACAGATCTCTAGAAAGAAGTGCTGGTCCTGCTTCTTTGAAGAATCAGATCACTGTGTGGTCACTCAGAGATGGTTCTAACTTGCTGCTGAGACACACTGGTACAAAGAGCATCTAGAGGATTTGATCATTGCTGCTCCACTGTGATTTGACTCAAGCCCACCAAGGAGGGCCAGGTTCTTAAAGGGTCCCGGAGGAGTGTAAATTAAAAAAATAAAATAAGATCCAGGTTGCAATTCGAAAGGTGCATTTATGAGATTCTCCTGGGGAGAATCAGCAGAATAGTCCATTTGTTGTCCTTCCTTGGCTAGAGAGACACTGTCAGATCCCCAATCATCCAAAATGAAGTGTGTAGATTTGGTTTTGCTTCGTTTGATATCATCCATGAATTTAAAATACATTTTGCTCTCTGTTACCCCAGCATGAAAACTAAGTAGGCATGAGTAGTGAAAGTCTAGAATGGAAAGGGAAGCCTCTAGAGGGGGAAAAACACTGGTAATACAAAACAAAATTTGCAGTCTGATCGTGCAAAATTTGCTTCTCTGGATAAAGCACTTCTTGACAGGTTCCCAATGCCCAACTCCCTCCCATGTCCTCCCATCCCCCAGGGAAAAGCTATGGAATGAAAGTGAAGCCATCCTTTTTCTTAAGGCTATACAGACACACAAAGAACACAGGTCAAAAGACTGTCCAGTGGGTGGTTTTTGCTGGGCTCTTCTCTGAACCCTGACTGCAACGTGCAATCCATCTGAGGGTCAGTGGGCATCTCTCTCATCAGGACAAGGATACAGTACAAACAAACAAACAAACAAAAAAGGTAAGTCAATGGTCCGGACAACAAAATCCGATAATGACTTTACAATCACAGGTACAAATTGCTCAAATCAATAATTTCATTTCTCCTTAAGACCTTGTCGTCTAAAGCTAATTAGAGGCCAGGTTCCCGAGGAATTGTCAATAGTCAAAGAAAACACAGAAGCTTTAGAAGGAAATCATTCTCCTAGGGCAACAGTCTGATGGAGCTGGATTCAAGCTGTTCTATGTAGACAAGTTCAGGGTGTTATGGAGGGCAGAGTCCTAGATCCTCATCACAACTTCCCCACCATCCAGGTGGCTACGTGTTTATAGTGGAAAAACCAAGAAGCCCGAGAATGTGGAGTATTTCCAGCCTCCCATGAGGTTTCCCCTCTCCAGTTTGAGGTGAACTTTGTCTTCTCTTTCCATGAGCAGCAAAACACCATTGCTGGCTGCTTCCCTGGTAACATCCTGGTCTCCTGCGAAGGCAGAGATCACTGGGTATCCATTCTGCATTAAACTGACCTACAAGGCAGAAATGAAAGCTCAGCAGACCAAAGAACACCCCAGTCCCACACCCTGTTCTCAGGCCCCTCAACAGCCACCACCCCCCCATTCTCTTGGAACTCACAAATTTGAGGTCTGACAGGATTACCAGTGACCTCAGAGCCTAATCAGGGATTACCCTGTTAAAAGGTCAATAAAGGGCTCAGCTTTCACAGTTACCCACCTGGATTGTTTGTCTGTTGTACACTTTGACCACATGGAAGCTGAAGCTATAGATCCCCTTTCGAGGTGCTACAAATATACTGGAGGCAAGATCAAAGTGGTTGCCAATGTTTACTAATACCTGAAAAAAGAAGAGGAAATAGTGTACTGAGGTGCTAAGATGGCACGCCCTCCTCAACCAGAGTTTTCATTATTCTCTGGTGTCTACTAACACCAGTTGGTTTATTGGTACTGAGCATCAGTGATACCAAGTCAACACTGCTACTCAATCCAGGGAGTAGACAGTACCCAAATCACACCATTCAATAGCAGAAATCCATTCCAAAAAATTCTCATGTATTCTAATTAATAAAGGCTCTGGAAGTATATTTTATTTATGTATTCAAAAACTGGGTGTAAGATTTGTATATGGGTGAGCCTTATAGAAGAAGCCATGGGAAACTGGAAGGTCACTAAGTAACTTATGAATATAGCCTGTTCCTAGAATTCATGAATTATAGGGAGCTCAATACGAAGCTCTGGTTAACAAATACTGCCTCACATAGAATGGAGAGAAAAAGGGTGATGGAACGAAGGGCCAACCCATTCTGAGCCCACTTCAGTTTAAGACCAAGCACTAGTATACTTCCTGGATTCTTAAGGAAAGAAGGGCTGCTGTGAAGTTTTACTCTCCAGCACTTCCCAACCCCCACCTGTATATAGTAGGTGCTTAATAATTAGTGTTGAATGAGTTTTAGCAATAGGCACTGGTTTCTCTGTTTAAAATCTCCTTGGAGCATTGTCTATCCTGTAAGTAAGCTTGAATAAACAAAGAGAATTGAAATGGTGGTGTGGACATGCCTAGTTCAAGCTAAGGGAATTCCACAGCTGTTAAGAGTAGTAAGCAAATTAGCCACCTGCAGGAGATCATGAGGCCCTGCAGGTGATTTCTCTCAAATGAAAAAGGAATAAGAATCACATCATAAGCAGAAGGCAAAGAGAAGCATGTTCCTTGGGGTGACCTGCTTCTCTTTCAGCTGTTCAAGACAGAATCTGGCCACTCTGTTTGGATCCTGTCCCCATCTCTCCTTCACGCAGATTACAACTCAGTGAAATAACAAAATGGCACACGGGTGTTTTCAGATTTCAAAATAGACAATTAACAACTATAAAATTGTGAACTTTCTGTTATCTGAGTAGAAAATAAACCTCGGCTCAACTGCCTTTAGCAGTTACTTTTACACACCTGGTAAAGATGTACAGTACACACAGCGCAATGTGCTGAGAAATGCTGTCCCTAACAACTGCAGGCATAGCTGCAGCTTGCAGATCAAGCCCGGGCTAGTGTCTCCAACATGCTGTGAGTACCACTTCAGCCCACTCTAGGGCAGGTGTTGCAAATGCTCACTTTGTTCCATTGTTGAGGACAAAGCACTTCTGATGCCTGCTGCTCCTGGCCCTCCCCAGGGTGCTATGGAAAGAAGCATTCACCAGCCTTCCGAGCTGCTTCCTCTTCATCTCAACTCCTCAGAGCGGATTTTAAATTCTGGCAACTTGTAAATTCAAGGCTTTATTGTGGATGAAAGGACACCCAACCAGGTCCTGAGAAGAGGGCTTCACTTACACCCTAGCAGGAATCCGACACTGTCAACTCAATTGTAAATATCAGAATCCTATTACTACTGATGCTTTACTAGAGTTTTCCTTACACTCCCACAAAATGGTGTATCTGCAGAAGCTGTAAAACCTATGTATAGAGCACTGGTCAGTGAAAATAACACATGGATATTTCATAGAAAGAACATAGATGCCTAAATGATCCCTGACATTGTTGACTAATTTGGAAAAAAGTGAAATATTTGTCCTGTAAATAAAAAACATATTAAAGCAAAAGACTCCCTAAGTGCTCAGATGCATAAGGATTTAAAAAAAAAAAATAAACAAATACAGCACCCTAGAAAGAGGCAAGTGTGTGCACTAGCCTATAAACACTTAGGTTTAAAAGCTGGTTTCTGGGGCAGAGGAGCCAGTAGAGAGTAAGCCCAGCTCTGATGTCCCAGGACTCTGTTTTACAGACAGCACCTGGGAAAAAGCATTAGCTGATTCCCCAGAGTTTATAAACACGTTCAATTTGTTTCTGAAGAGTAATAGGAATTATAAAAAGAGGGTCTAAAGAAAGGTCACTACCCAGAGAAGAATTTGAATAGCTACCTAAGTCTTGGCTTTTGGTCCTGGGTGCCAGAAATTCAGTGGCTTAAGGACACTTAAGTCACAGGGTCTTGATCTTATGTTTACTCAGCCACACAATGCATTCATATTTGCATGGGCATAGTGCGCATATCTTATTTACCGTACATGGCAGACAAGTAGCCATTTTATTTTCATTTTATGCCAACAGCCATCCTTGCCCTCATCCATACTCTTCCTCAATTACTTTTCTTCAAAATTAACATATCCTGGTCATTAAGTCACAAAACATGCAGTAGGCTCATACTTTTAATGCTTGGGTTAGGCCATTTCCAAGGCTCTTTTCAAGGAGGAACAGCTTTCTGAACACGCTGTCTTTAAGTGGACCCCCAGGAAACGGAAGATCACCCGCCACAAATACTGCATTTCCCCCAGCAGCAGGTAAAGCCTGCCATGTTTTCTTCGGGGAAATACTTCTCAAACCTTAGCTTTACCGGACCCTTAGAAAGCCAAGAGAGCTTTACAGTGATCCAAGTGTCAAAGAAACTGAGAGTTTAAAAATAAAAACGCTAAAGTGTGTAGAAGGGAGACTGGAGGCCAGGTTAGCATGAGACAGACCAACAGAAGAGCTGGGCTGAGCTCAGTATACAGCCTGGCACCCCGTGTGGAGAAGTCCAGGGTCCAGACCAGGCACACGGCTTCTCCTCCCCTCCCAGCGGCGGGTGAGCAGGTTGGCTGCTGACCTGGTCGAAGTAGATGGTCATGGTACGGTTGCTCATCTCCGACGGCTCATGGTTGGTGCTCCGCGTGGCGGAGAAGGCCACTTTGGCGCTGCCTGAGCGCACAGAAATGCCAAGAGAGGAGGTGACTGCGCCGTCCGCAGACGGGCTGGAGTCACACACCACCAGGCACTTGCCCTCCAGCACGATGGGCTCGGTGTCGTTCTGCGCCCGCACCGGGCAGCAGGCGGGCAGCAGCAGGAGCAGCAGGGCCAGTGCCGCCCCCAGGCGGGATCCACAGTCCGCCCGCTCACGCAGCGCCCCCCGGCGCCCGGGCATGCTCAGCGGCGGCCCTCCGGGACTCCAGCCCGGCGCCAACATCTGGGCTGGGGGGCGCCGCGAAGACGCAGAGGCAGGCGGGGACGAAGAGAAAGCCAAGGATCGCGCAGGGACTCGCAAGGCCGGGAGTAGATTTCACTGGGCTCTATCTAGCCCTGGGTCTGATGGTCAAGGCCAGGAAGTTCTCAGAAGGAAGGAGCCAGCGGACCTATCAAGGCAAAAAACCCAAACCCTTCCTTAGGCACTCTTGTGAAGCAGGAAGAGGGGATACAAGGAGCAGGAATTCCGGACTTTCCGGACTCTCCATCCTCTGGTGTCCCAGCCTCCCCCTCCCCCCGCCCCACCAAAACACACACACAAACACACACACACACACACACACACACACACACACACACACACACACACACGGCTTTGGCTTCGCTGTCCCAGATGTGGCGTAATGGATCTGGAGAAAGCCCTGGCACACCGGCCAGCGCATCCCTGAAGGTTCCTGAGCAGCGCGCACTGGGGCACCTGGGTTAGGTCCTCGTGATTCCGCAGGACCTTGTAAGACAGGGTGGAGGACCCCCGAGACGTCATCACCGCCCCCTGCTCACTCAGTCCCAGGTAGCTAAGGGGATTAAAACGCAAAGAAATAAAGAAGCCTCAAGAGCTTCGTTTCAGTGTCATTCCAGCAAGCCACACCAAGAAAGCCTTTCCTTTCCTCTCTCTGCCTTCCCAATAGCTCTGTTTTTCGATCTGGCAAATAATTTTTAAACAGTCCATTTGGAAAATAGATAATCTATTCCCCCACCCAACGAACAAACTCCAGGAACCTCCTTGGGTGAATGATATTAAGAAAGAGAGAGAGAGAGAGAGAGAGAGAGAGAGAGAGAGAGAGAGAGAGGAGTGGGTGACATGAAAATAGAACACCCACTTCCAGTGTCCCTGCGGCCCCTGGCATGTCGGATTCCTCTCTTTCTGGAAAAGGTGAAGAGATCCCAGCGCCTGGATTCCTAGAGTTTGCTCATTTTCCGGTTGTTCCTGGACCCTGCATCCTCTTCCCTCTGGTGTCTGCTAACTTACTCGCCCACTGACACTTTTACAGGATCCCCTCTTCTCCCACTAACCCAGGCATGCTGTTTCAATAACCAGCGCAGGAACAAAATCAGAAAAACAGCCTCCACTCTCCGCCCACAATCTCCAAACAACTCTTCTGATGTTCTTTCTACAAAGAGAAGTTGGTTCTCAATAAATATCTCCAGCACAAAAGGACTGCAAATATTTTCCCCTGGACCCGTATCCTCCTCCTCTCTCCTTCGGTCCCCCAGAATCCAGATTCTTAATGGCCCTCATAAACATATAAGCAAGAAGTCGATCGACAAGTAGACCCGGGAGCGCAGAGAAGGGTAGGTTACCTGGAACGTCCATGATGGGCGAGCACCGAGGTCCGCGAAGTTGTTCTGCCTAGAGAAAAATCAGGCGAGCCGGAGCTAGCGGGAGGAGGACTCCTTGGAGCGCGACCCTTCTCCCAGCGCGTGGCCAATAACCGCGCCGCCCCGCCCTGCCGCCGTCCAGTGCTGGCCGCTCCAGCTGGGCGAGCTCACCACGCCCCGGCCCGGCGCGCCCCACGCCCGGCACTGCGCGGCGTCTCTTGCTGCTCGGTGCACCGGTGCGCTGCGCCTACAGCCCACAGACTTCCCGCGCTACACTAAGCCCGCGCGGAGCCTGGAGCCGCAGCGCACGCAGCCTTTTTCCTCTGGGTCCCCTCCACATCAGCACCCTGTATCATTCATAGGGTCCTTAGGTCTCCGCCTTTCCTCCCGTACCCAGAGGGCACAGCCTGGAGCTGCCAACTGCAGACTACACAGTTCTCCTTCTCCCAAGATTCTGCACCCCAATTCCCGCAACCTCCCCACAGGGTGCAAAGCCCGGTCCCGCTCTCACCCAGATACCCAACGCACTATCTTCCTAGATGCCTTTTCCAAAAAAACTAGGCACCCTCAAAAACACCAGTCGCGTCTCTTCTTTTTGACTCTTTCTTTTCTTTTCCAAATTCTCTCCAAGTTTTAATCTTGAATGGAGTGGCCACTTTCATAATTAAAAGACAAAAAACAACACTTATAGCAAAAATTAAAATAAAAAAGCAATAAAAGAGAGAGAGCTAGGGGATTTAATTGGCGATGGAGCTGCGGTTTCAAAAGCTCCCGGTTGGAAAAGTCAGCTTTTGGCAGAGATTAAAGAGGTGCCTCCCGCCTGGGTTTATGTGTCTGCTCCTCTGAACCTCCGGGCGCATGGAGAGCGTTGGCACTGCGCGTATTTATTAAAATGCGGGCTCCGGGTTCTAAGGACCTGGGGAGACGCGCGGGTTCCGCGCTGCGCCTGGAGAGCGAGGATGCGCGAAGGCATGGACAAGGGGCGCCACCTACGGGCACAGGCGCCTCTCTGCTGCCGGCTGCGGACAAGTGGACTCAGGCAGTGTGGGGGACAAGGATGAAGCTGAGATATTGTCTTCCTTCACCCCCCAAAACACCGCTTTCATCTGCAAAAAATTCAAGACGAATATTAAAGGATCTTACCGGTGTTATTCAATATTCTTTACCCTGACAAGATGCGGCGGGCACCCCTGTATTTTTAGCTCCTTAGGACTCTAACACATAACTCTGGCAAGATGACATATGTGTGTTGGAATGGGTTACCATCAGTTATTATTGTCTACACGTTTGTACAAACCAGTGGGATAGGTAGTCCATCCCGACAATAAACAAAGGAAGGCATCTTTTAAAATGTGAACTCTTTAACCTGATTTCAAAAGCATCATTAGAAATATCTTGCTGTTTGGCTTATGCCTTCCTGATAGGCTAATGAAACCAAACCCTAAATCAACAGGCGCCTTAGAGCATTGCTTGAGCTTGTCCTTCCTCCAGACTTCACACTCAAACCTCTCCCCTTTGAAATTTCGGTTCAAGTTTCACCCTAGGAAAGGTGTCTTCTCAGGGAACTTTGAACCCCCTTTTTATTGCCTCTCTCGTGGCTATTCTTCCAATTTGTAATAGAGATGGAAGGCCTAAACACTGAAGATGCGGCGCATGTCCAATCAGCTCCACAGGACTGGGAGTGTGAAAGGAAGGTTCTATATAGTTGGGATTCAAGGTTTCTTATGGATGTAAGGAAGTGATTAAAAGAGCCTCGAGTCAAATGCATTCTGCTTAACAAAACGTACAGAATAGTATAGACTGTAAAATAATTCCAAAATATGCCACCCCAAATCCATTAGTCACTGAAAATTAAATATTTTTTGACATATTTATAACTTGTCAAAGCTCTGTATGGACAATGCTAAGATGCTTTGTTTTAAAGGCAACCATAATTCGACATGTTTTACTACCGTTTTGTGAGTTGAACTGAGTGGAGAAAGTACAATCTTATTTTAAAACATTTTACCCTAGTATTGTGTGAGTTTGACAGTTTCTGATTGCCATGTAAGTACAAGTCTATCACGCCACCCAGTGCACTGAATTGGATGCACCACTACAGACAGGATAGTAGATCTACAAAATAAACCAGAAGGCCTGATAAAGAGAGCTAATTTAAAAAAAGGTAATTATTAACATCAACTTTGAAACTAAAAAAAAAAAATTAAGCAACACATAACCACTTTGTGTGTGACAGTGAATGTATTTAAATAATGTATTCCAGGAAACCTTTACATGATAAACTAGAAGATGGAATAAAACCGAGTGTTTTTATATAATGGAGGCTTAAATCTAAGCTTGAGTTTATTCATTTTATTTATTTATTTATTTATTTATTTATTTATTTATTTATTTTGGTCTTTCTGAGACAGGGTCTCCCTGTAGCCTCACCTGGCCTGGCTGGCTGGCCTTGAACTGTCTCTGCCTCCAGAGTGCTGGGATTAAAGGCATGCTCCTCCACGGCCAGATGGAGTTTATTTTTTAACAAGGAAGTTATAAATTGTGGGAGGTAGCAACTGACAGAAAAGTAGATTATATATTGATCCACTAATTGGTATGTCTATCTATTAAAAGATCTTTGTTTAAGTGTCAGAATTTTAGCTTTTAAACAAGTATAGAACATACTAAATCAAAAGAGAAAACTTCAGATATTTCAAGGATTACATTTTCTATGCTGTTTTTTCTCCTAATTGCTATACACCCTAAATATGGGCAGCAGATACTGTTCTCTCAAGTGTAGCAACATTCCATAGCAATATCAGCGATGTCAACCATAAATTGTACACCTATGATGAAAAAGGTATTACATTATAACCTTCTTCTGTGATGTAACATACAACTTAATACCCATGAGCACCCTGAACCAGAGACAAACATCATGCATAGCTAATCAGGAAATATTATGTCAAAATGTGTGTAAGAAGAAGCTGGGGAAAATAAGATCCTCTTCTTTAAATCTGACCATAATAGTTATCTTTCATAGGACTTAACACTATTTTCTTTCCAGAGAACTCATTGCTGAAAAGCAACTTCAGCCTATACCATTTTTCTTCTGGCTTCTTTAAACTAATGGTTTTTTTCCAGGTTGAACATCATGACTAATGGAATTCAAGCTCTTAGATTAAGAAACCATAAACACTTTTACAAAATAAAATATACACTAATAAAAACTAAATAGCTAAAATTATTACTAAATATATTACTATATATGATATAACCCTACCCTACAATGTTAAAAGATGGGGATATATCACATAGCTCTAGAAATATTATACACTCCAACAGTTACACATAATAATTTTTTTTTATGTGTATGAATGTATTGTCTGCATGCAGGTCTGCGCACCCATGTCGTGCGATGCCGCTGAGGTCAGAAGAGGGTCTCGGATTCCCCTGGAACTGGAGTTCTCCTGGAACTGGAGTCACAGACGGTTCTGAGCCGCCATGTGGGTGCTGGGGATCGAACCCGGGTCCTCTGCAAGAGCGGTCAGCGCTCTTAACCGCTAGGCCATCCCTCCAGCCCCCACATAATAATTTTTAAACACATGCTTTTTAATTTTTTTTAAAATGGGAATTAACTCTAACTCATGCACTGCTCCATAGAACTACCAAGGAATGTTTGTTTATGAGAAACAGGTTTGTGTTTATTCACTAAATTGCTAAATGACTATATTATCTCAGTCAAATTAGATAAAAGATTAGCTGACTAAATTAAAATTCAGACTGGCTGAACTCAGGTCAGTTATGACTGTCTGCATCCTATAGTCAGTCATATTGCACTAAATAGGTTACCACTGGCATGCAAGAACAGGCTGAATTCACAGGTCATATTCCAGCTACTTCTATTACACACATTCCAACACTTAAAATCCATTTTTGGAAAGAAATTTTTGCTTTTGTAAGCAAAGAGACATAATGCACAGCAAGCACGGAGCTCAACTTGATGCTTTTTACTAATTTTGTAAACCTCTACATATTATGTTGTAAAAATAAAGTTTTTTTTTATCTTACTAGGAGGCTTTTGTTATTTTTTTTTTTAAGACTGAGTTTTGCTGTCATCCATTGTGGTAATATTAAGGTTAATGGAACTTTAGGAAGCAAAGATATTACAAACAAATAAAGTAATCAATTGCTACTCCAAAGTCCCATAATATTCGAATATTTGAAAATATATATTTTTTTAGTTTTATGTGTGATATGTGCCTGGTGCAGTGAACATGCCTTGTTTTGGGGGTGCTGGAAGTGGGCATGTGCTGGATAGTTTCAGTTGTCAACTTGACGCACCTGAAAAGAAGGAACTTCTGGGGGATATCGTCTATCAGAGTGGCCTGTTGAGTTATATGGGAGGGACCAGCACATTGTAAACAGTGCTACTGCAGGAAAGTAGTCTTGGGTTTAATAAGAAAGTATGCTGAGCACAGGCTAGAGAAACAAGCCAATAAGCAGGGTTCTTCATGGTCTTCAGCCTCTTCCTCCAGGTTCCTGCCTTGAGTTCCTGTCTTGGCTTCCCTCAGAGATGGACTAGGTTTGAGGCATGTAAGTCAAATTAACCCTTTTCTCCCCAGGTTGATTTTACAGTGTTTTATCACAGCTAAGGAAAACTAAAATAGTCCAGGGTTTTGGAACCCCTGGAGTTGGAGTTACAGGTAGCTGAGATCTTCCTGATATGAGCACTGGGAACAGAATGTGGGTCCTCTGGAAGAGCAGAACACACAAATGAATCAAAGAATTGGAAGGAGACAGAGTTAGTCTAAAAGAAGAGAATTGCCGGGCGTATTGGCACACGCCTTTAATCCTACCACTTGGGAGGCAGAGGCAGGTGGATCTTTGTGAGTTCGAGGCCAGCCTGGTCTACAGAGTGAGTTCCAGGACAGCTGGAACTACAGGGAGACCCTATCTTGAAAAGACAAAAAAAAAAAAAGAATTATAAAGTTTGGAACTCAGGCTGAAATGAGAAAAGAAATAGAACATGTATCCAGTCATCAGGAAAGTATGTATCCAGTCATCAGAGAGAAAGCCTCAGTAACAGAATCAATGAAGTAGAAAATAGAATATGAAGACTGGAAGATAACATGTAAGAATTGGATCGCTCAAGCAAAGATTATGATAAATTAAAAAAAAAAAAAAACAGCACAGGATTGGAATAATCAGGAAATGTGGGACACCATGAAAAGACCAAACCTATGCATCATAGGTATAGAGGAGGAGAATAATTTCAAGATATTAGTATTGACCAGAGCTTCAACAGAAATGTAGAAGAAAATTTCTCCACATTGAAGAAAGACGTACCCATACAAATACAAAACGCACCTAGAACACCAAGTACATAGGACCAGAAAAGAAATTACCCACACCATACTATAGTAAAAACACTAGATGATCAAAACAAAGACAGAATACTGAAAGCTACAAGAAAAAAACAAATCACATATAAAGGGAAATCCATCAGAATTACAGCTGATTTTTCAATGCAAATGATGAAAGCCATAAGAACTTAGGCCAAAGTATCCTCAGTTCTAAATGACTATAGATGCCAACCCAGAATACTTTACCCAGCAAAAATGTCTATTATAGATGAAGGAGAAAGAAAAATCTTTCATGACATAAACAGGCTGAAAGAATACATGTCCACAAAACCAATCCTTCAGAAAATACTTGAAGCAATACAAAGAGCAAAAGGAGGGAAGGACTATATCCAAATGGCAAGAGAAAATAACTAATGAAGGTATAACTGTGGAAATACAAACTAGACTAAAAATGCAAACAGAAAACTATAGTGATGGGAAACAATATACATCTCTCAATAATAACCTTAAATATTATTGGTCTGAACTCCCCAGTGAAGAGACAATGACTGGGAGATTGGATTAAGGAATTGAATCCATCTTTTTGTTGGCCACAAGAAACCCATCTGACCTTCAAGGATAGACACTATCTTAAGGTGAAAGCATAGAAAAAATATTCCAAGTAAATAGTACTAGGAAGCAAGCAGAAGTTGCTATTCTAATATCAGACAAAATAGACTTCATATGAAAAGTAATAGGAAGAGATGAAGAGTGTCACTACATTCTTATGAAAGGAACAATTAACCATGAAGATCTCATGAGCATGAATATGTTCTGGAGTGCCTAACTTCATAAATACAATTCTACAGAGTTTAAGTCATAGATTATTCTGAACACATTGATAGTAGTGGACTTAAGTACCCCACTGTGCCCATTAGACAGGTCAACTGGACAAAGAATAAACAAAGAGACAGCTGAACTGATATACCAAATGCTTCAAGTTTTTGCTTTGGATTCCTGCCTTGACTCTTCAATGATGGAATGTGACCCAGAAGTACAAGCCAAATAGCCCCATTCCTTTTGTCAGAATGTTTTTTATCACACAGCAAAAAGGAGACAAGAATACCCACTGACTGCGCCCTCTTCTGCTGCCCTGAAATATGGTTCAGTGTCAAGTGGGCATTTAGCACAAAGGGCAATTTTCCATTTGTCTTCATCAAGAGAAATGGCTGTATCCTCACACACCAGAGATAATGGAATACGATGTGATTAACGACATGAGGAGAAAAGAGTTCAGGAAAGAACGAGCTAACCAGCACTGTTTCAGATGGTAATCACTACTTTTATTTTTGAATTATTATTTTAGCTGTTCTGATGCAGTACTGTGTGATAATTTCACTGAATTCATTTATGTTTGTATTATCTAATTAGAGCAACTGACAGATCCATAGCCTTAAATACTTTAACAATATTTGTTTGGCATGTCATCAGTATATACTGGTATATGTCAATACAGTACATACGGTAAGCAGGGGGCTCAACACGCGAAGGATTCCACCCCTGGTAGTGAGCAAGTCAGCAGAGAGCTCACTGAGCCTGTCATCATCAAAGATGGTTTCCAACCAAGCTGCCTTTCATTGTCTTGATGACCTCCAAGTTACAAAACTGCAATTGGCCTGTGGGTAGAAATTGCTTAAACCAACATTAAATAAATGCTATCACATATCGCCTTGATCTGAGCATGATCACAATGGTGTTTCAGAAGATATTTGGGAATCCTGATTGAATGATTTCAGGATTGATATTAACTTTTAATCAGGGAGTGCCCAGGGAAGTATTAAGTGAGTCCTCCCAGCACTGCTCTGAGCTGATACTGAGCCACCTGAAGGCCCAAGGGAAGAATAGCGGACTACCTCAGGAGACAGTCTTTTGATGTAATCCACTATAAAAGCTAGTTTTGACTAAAAGTAAGTTTTAAAGAGAAATGGGATATCTTTGCATAGAAATATCACAGTTCAAGAGCAAATATCTTTAAAAAAAAATTTCTCTGGATCTGAAAGTGAATCTGTGCAGCCTGGTCAGTTAAGTGCTAAGTCCTCTTTCTGATGGAATATTATCAGCATCTCGGTTGTATGAATGTCCACTGTTTACCCCCATCACTAAGGTGCTTCATCCAAAAAATGCTTTTTAGTTTTTGCCAACTTTACATAAAGTGGCTCACCTGCAAAAATGAACCTCAAGTGAGGAATTTTCCTCCAAGTTGGCCTTTGGGGAAATCTTTGGGTCATTTCTTTTCTTTTCTTTTTTTTTTTTTTTTTTTTTTTTTTTTTTTTTTTTGTCTTTTCAATGATAGGGTCTCCCTGTTAGTCCAGCTGTCCTGGAACTCACTCTGGACCAGAATGGCCTTGAACTCTCAAAGATCCGCCTGCCTCTGCTTCCCAAGTGTTAGGATTAAAGGCGTGCGCCACCAAGCCTGGCTGGAGCATTTCTTTAAGTGCTAATTGATACAATAGATCTAAGCCCACTGTGGTCAATGCCAGGCTTGGGCTGGTGAGCCTGGGCTGTATAACCAAAGGAGCTCAGAAAACCAGGTGAAGAAAGACAAGAAGCAGCATTGCTCCATGGTCTCTGCTTTAGTCTCTGCCTCCAAGTTCCTGCCTTGGCTTCCTTTGACATATACCAAACTGTAAGTCAAAAAAACCCTTCCAAAGTGGTTTTGGTCAATGGTTTATCACAACTATGGAAACAAAACTAGAACTCTCTCCATGTGTACTGAAACCAGTTTCAGACAGGAACAGAGGTTAGTCAAAGTGAGTAGGATGCATACCTGTGGTACGCATATTTCCAAAGTGCAGTGAATATGTGAATCATCTGGAATCTTAATTAAAATGCTGGGATGGAACTCATTGGCAGCTACCAGTGATGTTGGTCTGAAGACTGAAAATACACAGGCTTCTACTCTACTTCAAACCTTAGTCAACACCTGAGAGATATTTGGAAATATTATTGTCTATAAGGAAAGTATGTTTAAATAAAATCACAGCCATCAGGAAATGGCTTGGTGATTGTGTAAGTGTGGATGTAGGGGTTCTGTAGTGTGGCTCCACCTCTGTTCAATTATCACCCTCATGTCTGATCTGCAGTGATCTGTGATCTTTCTGTCAAAGGGAAAATATCCAGTTCTTATTAAAACTTACACAAAATTTGTCCTTTAGGGTTTTCACCTATTTTTTCCTTAATTAGCTTTTAATTAGCTCTCTGAGAATTCCATATAATGTTTTTGATCATATTCACTTTACCTTCCCCAAATATCCCCAGGTCCATCCATCTTCCCTATCTATTCAACTTTGTGCATTCTTATAAAAAAAAGTCCATTACAATTTGTACTGCTCATATACTTTTGGGTATATGGTCAACCTACCACACAGGGTCATATTCTTTTTTTTTTTTTTTCGGTCTTTTTGAGACAGGGTCTCCCTGTAGCCCCAGCTGTCCTGGAACTCACCTTGTAGACCAGGTTGGCCTTGAACTCACAGATATCCACCTGTCTCTGCCTCCCAAGTGCTAGGATTAAAGGCATGTGCCACCACACCCGGCAAAAAGTCCATTACAATTTGTACTGCTCATTTACTTTTGGGTATATGGTCAACCTACCACAGGGTCTTATTCTAAAAGAAAATTTTCACTCCCATTCCAGCTATCAATTGCCAATATCCCTTATGGGAGTAGGACACTATGCCTACCTCCCCACTTCATGGTGGTATTTTGTCTATCTTGTGTTGTATAGCATTTTGCATGCTATCACAACTGCTTTGACTTAAGATAGGCAACTGCCATACTGTGCCTGGAAGACACTTGTATTTTCTCAATTTATAGCACAATAATATGAAAATTTTTAAATTACCATATTATTTTTTGAATTCACATTTTCCCCTTTAATTTTATATTATTCTAAAATATGCATACATACCCTCCCCCCATATACCTCAATTACAATGTCTGAAAATAAGTGGTAGGTTAATTCTAGATCTCATTAAAGTATTCACATTATAATGGTACAGTTGCTTTCAGGCAAAAGAAAAAAAAAATATATATATATATACACACATTGCTCAGTTTGCCTTACTACTAGGTATTTGGTGATAGCATCCTCACATGAGGGATATCATTTGCCCTTTATCTTTCTGGGACTCTGTTACTTCACTTAGCATAGTGGCTTCAAGTTCCATCCATTTACCTGCAAAGTTCATGATGTCATCTTTCTTTATTGCTGCAGAGAACTCCATTGTGTAGATGTACCGCATTTTCTCTATCCACTCATTGGTTGTGAGGCATTTGTGTGGGTTCCAGCACTTTGGTATTGTGAAGAGAGCTGCAATATAGATGTGCATGTATCTTTGCAGTAAGATGAGACTTGGTATATACCCAGGAGTGGTATGACGGGGTCGAGTGGTAGAATCATTTTGAGTCTTTTAGGGGTTCTCCACACTGCTTTCCATAGTGGTTATATGAGTTTACATTCCCACCAGCAGTGAATGAGTGTTCCCCTTTCCCCACATCCTCTCCAGCATTTGGTGTCTTTTGTTTTCATGATCTTAGCCAGTATTATAGGAGTGAGATGATATCTTAAAGTGGTTTTAATTTGCATTTCCTTAATTATTAATGATGTTGAACACTTTTTAAGATGTGTTTTATTTCCTCATTTGTGAAGTCTCTGTTCAGCTCTTTACTCCATCTCTTGAATAGGTCATTTGTTTTCTTACATCTTTGTCTTTTGGGTAGTTTATATATTCTGGATATTAATGCTTAGTCAGATGTATCACTGGTTAAGGTTTCCTCCCTCTCTGTCGGTTTTATCTTCACTTTGTTGTTGATTGTTTTCATTCACTGTACAGAAGTTTTTGAGTTTAATGAGATCCTGATTGTAAATTGCTGACCCTATTTCCTGCACAGCTGCTGTCTGATTTAGAAAGTCTTTTCCTACACCTATGTCTTATAAGTTGCTGCCAACCTTTTTTTTGTATCACCTTCAGCATTTCAGGTTACACATTGAGGTCTTTGATCCATTTGGAGTTGATTTTTGTACAGGGTGAGAGGTAGGGGTATAATTTTCTTCTTCTATGAGTGGTGATCCAGTTTTGCCAGAACCATTTGCTGAAGATGCTGTCTTTCCTCCACTGAGTCTTTTTGGCCCCTTTGTCAAATATGAGGTGGCTGAAATTGTTTGTGCTCAGGTTTGGATATTCGGTTTTGTTCTATTGGTCTATGGGCCTGTTTTCGTTCAAGTACCAGGCTGTTTTTATGACTATAGCCCTGTAATATAGTTTGAAGTCTGGTATAGTGATCACCCCTGTATTGAAGTTTTCACTCATGGTCACTTTGGCTATTCAGGGCCTTTTGTTTTTCCATATGAATTTAAAGATTTTATTTTTCCATGTCTGTGAAAAAACTCTTGGGGATTTTAATTGGGATTACATTGACTCTGAATATTAATTTGGATAGAATCGACATTTTTACTATATTAATTTTTTTCCAATTCATGCTCATGGGAGGTCATTCCATCTTCTGAGGTCTTCTTCAATCTCCTTCTTCAGGGGTATAAAATTTTTGTTGTAGAGATCTTTCATGTCTTTCGTTAAGTTTGTTCCTAAGTATTTTATTGGTTTGTGTCTATTTTGAGTGAGAAGATCTTCTTGTATTCCTTCTCCAGTTGCTTGTTGTTGGTGTAAAGAAAACCTACTGATTTTTCTAGGTTAATTTTGTATCCTGCCACTTTACTGAAACTCTTAATTGTTTCTGGGAGTTTTCTGATACAGTTTTTAGCATCCTTTAGGTAAACTATTATATTGTCTTCAAAGAGGGACAGTTTGACTCCCTCTTTTCCAATTAGTACTCCTTTAATTTCCCTTTCTTGCCTTATTTCCCTGGCAAGTGTTTCAAGCACTATATTGAAGAGGAGTGATGACAGGGGGCAGCCTTACCAGGTTCCTGCCTTGAAGGGGAATGCTTCTAACTTTTCTCCATTTATGATGATGTTGGCTGTGGGTTTGTTGTATATGGATTTGATTATGTTGAGGAATGTTCCTTTCAGTCCAATTTTCTCTAGGACTTTAAGCAGGAAGGGATGGTGAATTTTGTCAAAGGCTTTTTCTGCATCGGTTGAGATGATCTTTCAGTCCATTTGTTTTTCAGTCCATTTATGTGTTTGATGATATTTATTGATTTATGTATTTTTTATTTTATTTTTATTGATGCTTTGTGTATTTCATACATCATTTTCCAATTCAGTTCAGGCATATATCCCCTTCCCTTCCCCCCCACCCCACCCCTACCCATCCCAGATCATGCATTCTGCCGTAACTTTTCTGCATCTTTCTCTGCTTTTTTGTTTTGTTTTGGTTTTATTTTTTTTAACAATAAGTGATAATTTGTGAGTACAAGCATCCTTCATGTAAAACCAATTTGCAAGCAGTTGTGCCCAAACCCACACAGCTCATGGGTCCCACCATCCAGCAGGGGGGGCTTGTATGTTCAATCAAGTTGATCAAATGAGTGTCCAGTCTATATTGTTGTAGTTTCACCATTAACCCCAATCGCAGCCCTTACATTCTATGTATTTTGAACCATCCCTCCAGCTCTGATATGAATCCCACTTGGTCATGATGGATTATTTTTTTGATGTGGGTATGTATGTGGTTTGCATGTATTTTATTAATAATTTTTGCATTTGTTTTCATTAACAAGATGTGTCTATAGTTTTCTCTTTTGGTTGTATCTTTGCCTGGTTTTGGTATCAGAGTGATCCTGGCTTCATGGAAGAAATTTAAGAGGTTTCCCTCTGCTTGTATCCTTCTGAACAGTTTTAGTAATAATGGTTGGAAGTCCTCTTTAAATGCTTTATAGAATTCTGCTGTGAAACCATCTGGGCCTGGGCTTTTTTTAGTTGGGAGGTTTACTATCACATTTTCAACTTCTTTATATATTATGGGTCTGTTTAAGCAGTCAATATCTTCTTGGTTAAGCTTTGATGAATTCGAGGATTTCAAATATTCATCCATTTCTCTTAGGTTTTCAAATTTAGTAGAGTCCAGGTTTTTGAAGTATCCTATGATTGTCTGGATCTTTTCTCTGTCTGTTGTGATGTTTCCCTTTTCCTCACAAATACTATTGATTTGGAGTTGCTCTTTCTTTCTTTCTTTCGATTAACTGGGCTAGGGGTTCTTATCTATCTTGTTTATCCTTTTAAAGAACCAGCTTTTGAATTTATTGATTCTTTGTATTGTTTTCTTTGTTTCTATTTCATTGATTTCTGCTCTGATTTTGTGATTTCTTCCTGTTGGTTGGATTTAGGGTTCATTTGTTGTTGTCTCTCAAGTGCTTTTAGTTGCAGTGTTAGTTTATTTATTTGTCCTCTTTCTGCTTTTTTAATGTAGGCACTGAGGTCTATGATATTCCCTCTTAGGACTGCTTTTAAAGTATCCCATAGGTTTTGCTGTGTTGTATTTTCTTTTCCATTTAGTTCCTGGAATATTTTTATTTCTTTATTTCTTCCTTGATCCATTTATTATTCAGGAGTGTATAGTTTAGTCTCCATGTATTCTTGTAGCTAGTAGGGCTCTTTTTGTTGTTGATATTGAGTTTTACTGCACTGTGGTCTGATAGAATGCATGAAATCATTTCAATGTTTTTGTATTTGTAGATTTTGTTTTCTGTGTCCCAGTATGTGGTTGATTTTGGAGAATTTTCCATGGGATGCTGAGTAGAAAGTATATTCTTTGGAGTTTGGGTGGAATATTCTATAGATATCTGTGAGGTCCATTTGGTATATTGTATTCAGAAGTCTTTCTGTTTATTCTTTGTCTAGTTGACCTATCTAATGGGCTCAGTGTGGTATTGAAATCCCCCACTATTAGTGTGCTGGGATCATTCTGTACCTTGAGGTCCTGTAGAATTGTGTTTATAAAGTTTGGTGCACTGGAGTTTGGCATGTGTGTATTCATGGTTGTGAAATCTTCATGGTTAATTGATCCTTTGATAAGGATGTCTCTTCTGATTAGTTTTACTTTGAAGTCTATTTTGTCTGATATTAGAATAGCAACTCCTTGCTTTTTGGTATAATTTCCTTGGAGTAATTTTTCCATCCTTTCACTTTAAGTTGATGCCTATCCTTGAGGGTAAGATGAGTTTCTTGTAGACAGCATATAGATGGGTTCTATTTCCTAATCCATTCTCCCAGTCTATGTCTTTTGATTGGGGAGTTCAGCCTATTAATATTTAAAGTTATTATTGAGAGATGTGTGCTTCCTCTTTTTGCCTTATTTTCTGTTTGCATTCTTGGTCTCAGTTTATATTTCTGCATTTATACTTTTATTCATTACTCTCTCTAGGTGCTTGGGGATAGTTGCTCATTTCCTCTGACCTTTGAATTACTTTGACTATTTTCTGAAGGATTGGTTTCCTGGACATGAACTCTTTCATATTGTTTATGTCATGAAAAAATTTTCTTTCTCCTTCAACTATAATTGACATTTTTGCTGGGTATAGTAATCTGGGTTGGTATCTATAGTCATTTAGTGTTGGGAATACTTTGGTCCAAGTTCTTCTCGCTTTCATCATTTGCACTGAAAAGTCGGCTATAATTCTGATGAGTTTTCCTTTATATGTAATTTGTTTTTCTTTTGTGGCCTTCAGTAAATTTTTGTGTGTCTAGTGTTTTAACTATGATATGGTGTGGGATATTCCTTTTCTGATCTTGTCTATTTGATCTATGTGCTTCTTGTATTTGTATGAGTTTGTCATTTTGCAGTTTGGAGAAATTTTCTTCTATTTTTCTGTTGAAGATCTGGTCAATATTTTTGTCCTGGGATTCCTCTATGATGTGGAGGTTTGATCTTTTCATAGTGTCCCACATTTCTTGATTGTTCTGCTCTTGTGATTTTTTAAAAATTTTTCATACTCTTTGTTTGAGCAATGCAATTCTTCTACCTTGTCTTCCAGTGTTGATATTCTACTTTCTGCTTCCTCCAACCTGTTACTGAGGCTTTTCCTGCTGATTGGATGAGTGTGCAATTTCCTGTTTTCACGTCATCCTGATTTCTTTAGTATTTCCAGTTCCTTTTGGAATTTGCCATTCTCTCCTACTAGGTCCTTTATTCGCTGGTCGGTTTCCTGTTTCATTTCAGCATGGGATCTTTTCAGTGTTTCCACTTCATTGTTGAGTTTGTCATTCTCTCCCTTGATGTCTTTGAGTATGTCTATTATTGTTCTTTTGAGATCTGTGTCCTGTTTTATCTCCAGTGAGAACTCATTGTAGGAGCCTTCAATAAGGCTGCTAGATTTTGGTGGAGATTTATTACTTGCTTTTCCCATGTGGTTGATTTTCCTTTGTGCTCTTGGCATTTGGATTTGATTTGTTGTTAATAGCCTGATGTGAAATTCAAGTGTTTCTTTGTTTGGTTGAAAGCCTGCTCCTCTAGGGTGGAAGGTTTGCTGTCTTTTCTGTTATTTTGTGCTCTGAGTTACCTTCTCTGTTCCGAGCAGTATGGCCACAAAGGGGGATGGGGTGCGGTGGTTTTTGCCTGGCCAATGCTTCCAAGGTGACCTTAGGGACTTACCTGATCCAGTCTGGAAGTTGGAGCAGTTCCAGAGACCCTGCACCCGAAGCAACAAGGGCCTTGGATGGTCTTGGCACCCTGCACTGGAAGCGACTGGGTTTGGATGGTCCTGGAGCCTGCCCTGCGCTGGAAGCAACTGGGCTGGGATGGTTCTGGAACTCTGCAATGGAAACAACAGGGCTCTGATCGTCCTGGAATCCTGTACCCAGTTGGGTACCATCCTGGAACTAGCCTGCCAAGAGGTCCACCCTGTCACTCTCCCTGCTCCGGACAACTTCCCATATTATAACACTTTCATTATCCACTACCTCTGGCTCTTAGAATCTTTCTACCCTCTCTTCCACAATCCCTGAGCCTTGTGTGGAATGCCATGTAGGTATCCAGTATAGGGCCGAACATTCCATAGTGTCTTGACCAGTTGTGTGTCTCTGTATAAATTGACATCTGCTGTAGTTATTTCCCTAGGCTATGACCTGTCTAGCCACCAGTGCTTCTATATGATAATGGCACCAAGTATGGGTGGTGGAACAGGCCTTGTGGAACAGGGCTTATATCCAATCAGAAAGTGGCTGGTTATTCCCATGATATTCCTACCACTAATGTACCAGAGAGCATGTCTTACCAGGCTGACTCTTCTTGTACCTGGTTGGGTTCATAGCTGATAAGACGAGTGATTATTTTCCTCCTCTGGCAGCATGCACATGTATACTTTATCAAGACATATCAACAAACCACTTTCTAAAAGTATTTTAATTGGTAGGTGGTGCCAGTTTACCACCTGTGGTAGATTATTATACCAGGAATGACTCTGTATTTTATGACAGTATTGGAAAGAGTTTCAGTTCCCCTGCATATTAGTGAGTGAATGACTATATAGGGTTGAGGATTTTATAATGCATTTGTGTGTGTGTGTGTGTGTGTTTGTGTGTGTTTGTGTGTGTGTGTGTAATCTACAGTTACCTTCTAACTCATGAGCCAAAAGGGATTATGGTCCCTGTGAGCTATGCTGAAAAGAGAATAATATTAATGTTTGGGTCTGCTGAGAAATTGTAGAAGTAGAGAGCTGTATACAAATACAAAAACAAATATTCTCCTGGTGTAATATTAAAATACTGTATTTTTATGAAACTGGGACTTTGCATACTTTCTGCTAGAACTTGAGAGTTAACATGTATTTTAGAATCAGCATAATGTGTGCAAAAACTCTTTCCTTGTGGACTGACTAGATCTTTGTCTGATAAATCCTTATGCTGATTTCTTATGATAATCTATAAGAAAGAGTATTGATTTTCCTTCAGGATTTTCATCATTTTCAATAACCATAAGCATTTGTTAAATTTCCAGTATATCTGAGGCATAAAACCATCATTTCCCTTGTGGAAACTTTAGCCACATAAGGAAATAAGGAAAAGTTCAATGACTCAAAATGCTAAAAACAAACAAGCCAATAAAACAAGAAAGAGTTGAATGGCAGTGCCATAAATCAGAGGTTGGAGAGAATCAAGTTTAAGATTCAACACTGTGGTATGGGCTTCAAGGAGAAGGTGAGTATTGGAAAATAAAAAAACAAGACTTTTCCCTAGATAAACTGTCTTAGAATAGAATTCTAAGCAAATAGAAATATATTACATGGTTTTCAAAAATACTAAATTTAAATTTTTGTATTATGCAAAATATGGTACAAATTGATTTATATCAATGGGAGGACTGTTTTCAATGGTTTTGCAAGTCTGCTCTGATTTTAATCTCATAAAATAATATATGATTGTATATTTTATGTACACATCCTCTTCTTTTTACCTCCTTTATGGTGCATATACTAAACCCTGCATTTGGATAGTTTACATACATATGTTGCTCACACACAAACTGTTCCTTTTACCAAACTAGTGTTATCTTTATGTTTTGCTATATCCCAGTTCATCCAGCAAGACACCTTATCTTACTGAGTCTTATATTTTAAAACTGAAGAATTGATTCTGTGTTTATTTTGTACCAATTTCAGGAAATTCTGCCACTCTCACTTTCATAAATGCCTAGTGGGTTGAATAGTTTAAATAATTAAAAAAAAATAAGAATTAGATAGAATTTTAGTTTGTGATTTAGATTTATTTATTTATTTATTTATTTATTTATTTATTTTTGAGACAGGTTCTCCCTCTAACTCCTAGTGGCCTGGAACTCTCTACATAGACCAAGCTAGCCTCAATCTCACAGAGATCCATTTGTCTCTGTATCATTAATGCTAGGAATAAAGCTTTTCTGTCTTTTTTTATTGATGTTTTGTGTATTTCATACATCATATCTCAATTCAGTTCAGTCATATTCACCTTTCCCTTCCCCCACCCCATCCCACCCCAGACCATTCAGTCTGCCATAACTATCCTGTATCTTTCTCTCAGTCTTTTTTTTTTATGCTTAAGAATTCACATTTTCCTCCACTAAAATATAGATACATATTCTTCACCCATATACAGCAGTTACAGAGTTTGAGAATAATTGGTGGGTGGATTCTAGGGCCTGTTGAGAGATTCACATTATACCAGTATATTTCCTTTCAGATAAACAAAAATATAACAATAATGTCATTCAGCTTGCCTTTCATCTGGAGGATTTGGTGCTAGCATCCACAAATGAGGGAAACCATTCTCCGTTTGTCTTTCTGGGACTGTGTTACTTCACTCAGCATAATGGCCTCGAGCTCTATCCATTTATCTGCAAAGTTCATAATGCCATCTTTCTTTAATGCTGAATAGTACTCCATTGTATAGATGCACCACATTTTTGTCATCCACTTGTCTGTTGAGGGGCATTTGGGTTGTTCCAGCTCTTTGCTATTGTGAAGAAATAAAGCTTTATACCACCACACTTGACTAGAAATTGACATGTTCAATGGAAAAAAAAAGGTTTTAACCTCAACTTATCATACAGTATCTAATAATTTCTGTTTATTTTCTAAATGTGTAAAAATCAGCAATCTTTGCTAAAGTATATAATCCAAAACCACCTTTTCTGTAATACACATAGTAAACATTTTGACATAGCAAAATAAATCTAGATCTCATGATATATGGAGGGATAGCAACAAAACTCACATCATCTTTCATATCAAAGTTTGGAGATGCCTGGTAAAATGAAGGACAAAAAGATATTTCATTTCCATATTAAAAATGAGATAATAATATAATTTTAATTTTATCTGACTTGATGAAAATAAAGCTATAAAGCTAGTGCTATTGATCTGTCTCTAATTTCTAAAGAGAAAACACATATGCATTGAATAAAGTTGATACATTTACAAGTAGACATAAAATTGTGCTACTTTGAATTTGAGAAATAGTGGAAAGGAAATAAAACAAAGATATTTTAATATTAGAGCAGTCACGAGGGGCTGTGAGGCAAGGGCTTATTGCTGCATCACCAGCCCCTATGCGTATCTGCATTTCAATGTTATATTTTTTAGCTAATTTTTATTTAGTGGGAGAGGTGAATGGATGCACACATGACACAGAGGACAGCTTACTTCTTTCCATGTGGGTTCTGGGTTTCAAACTCATGTAGTCAGGCTCAAGTGCCTTTACCTAATGAATTATTGCTATGGCTTTTCTGCATTTTTAAAAATGTGTTGTGAAATGGATGCATTACTTTGAAACTCATCATTATAATAAACAGAAGGTCCTTCTGAAATAAATGGATATTTAAAATAGGAACAAAAAAAAAAAGAAAATAAAGAAAAAAAAAAAAAAAAAAAAAAAAAAAAAAGGGTGGCTCATGTTCAGACTGAAGAGGACATGTTCTCATTGTCCCTAAAAACTACAAATTTGAACTGTTCACCTCTGAAAATCTGAGGATGATCTCAAGGTCAGCAATGCCAACAAAAGCAAATATAGTGTGAGCAGATTCCCCTTGCTGTCAGGGGCTTCAAACTTCAAACAAGGAAATGAAAGCAAACAAGACAAACTTTGTTTTATAGGTAAAAAGGGAAAACAAAAAATGTAACCAAGGAAAAAATAATAAGGGAGCTCAGTGAATCAGGAAATACCAGCTTCAAAGATAGTTAAACAGGATGATATGGAGGGAGGGAAGGAGGGAGGGAAAAAAGGAGGGAGGGAGAAAAATAGAAAGATAACAGGTAGATGATAGATTGAAAATACAGATAATTGTTAAATAAAGGATAGGCTAGAGAGACTATTTTCCCTGGTAGATGATAGGTAGATGAAGATAGTGATCACAATGATAGATGATAGATGATAGATAGATAGATAGATAGATAGATAGATAGATAGATAGATATAATAGACAAAATAAATAGACACGGGCTGGCCATGGTGGTGCACACATTTAATCCCCACACTCAGGAGGCAAAGGCAGGTGGATCTCTGTAAATTCAAAGACAGCCTGGTCTACACAGTGAGTTCCATGCCAGCTGGGACTACAGGGAGACCCTGTCTCAAAGGACAAAAAAAAAAAAAGATAAAGAAATAAATACATAGAGATGGATAATAGATGCATAATAGATAATAGAGAGAAAGATAGAAGAGAAAGAATAAGAAGAAGAAGAAAGAAAGAAGAATAAGAAGAAGGCGGAGGAGGAGGAGGATGAGGGAGAGAGAGGAGGAGGAGGAGGAGGCAGGAGGTAGCGAGGAGGACGGAGGAGGAGGAGGAGGAGGAAGCAGCGGAGGGTGGAGAAAAAAGCCGGAAAAGTTTAAAGGGGAAAGAGACTGGTACTGGGATTGGGAGCCCAACATCACCTACTAAATCACAACTCAGTGAACTAAGTTCATCCAGTAGGTTTGACCTGCAAAAGATTTAATTGTCTCAGTAAGAACATAGGCAGTCACAAAACCTTTAATATATGGACCTTAGGGGACATGTAAGATAAAACTATATCTCTATGTATCATCTTCTGTAACAATGAACCCATGCTTAGAGATCAGACTGCAGCTTTCAGGGCAAAGGGGATATTCTGAATCCTAAAGTCAATTTGACTAATTTCATTCAGCAAATTTTATATTTAACAAAATTTTATGCAAAAGGGGACGGGGGAAGCGGTAGCGGGCAAAGAAAAAGAGGCAAATTCAGCCCCTGATCAGCCCGCGTAAAGGACATGCGAAGGAGGGATAAATAACTCCAGCGCTGGGGGGAACCAATGTAGTCTTGATATCATCAACCTATACAAGTCCAAGAGAGAGACTCTTCACTCTTCAAAAAAGGTTGTTCTGCCCGCCCACATTTTCCTCCGACTCAGATTCTGCCCCCACTACAACAAAACAACACCTACAGGAAAACACCAATTGCGCGGCCGGTAACAAACGAATCAATGGAGAAGATCCAAGAGTTCCCAGGGCCGCCGGGCCCAGGAAAGGACGGGCGAACGCGCGAACGGCCGCACAGGGCAGGGCTAGAGAGCGGGGGGGGGGCAGGGGGGGTCAAGAGAGCGGGCAAGACGGGCAGAGGCAGGCGGGAGGAAAAGGGCAGGAGACGGCTCAGGCCGGCGGGGGACAAACGGGATGTAAAAAGGGAGGGGACGGGTGACTCAAGGAAGGGCCTGATGGAGTGGCGGGGGGGAGGGGGCCTAAATTGGAACCGGAGCAACGGAGAGAGGAGCGATGCGAGCAGCGAGCGAGCGAGCCGAGCGTAGAGAGCGATGCGAGCAGCGAGCGAGGAGCGAGCGACGAGCGAGCGAGCGCGCGAAGCAGCGAGCTGAGCGACACGCGAGCAGTCGAGCCGCGAGGAGCAGAGGAGGCAGCTGTATGGAGCCATGCGCGAGGGAGGGAGGGCGCTGAGCGGGGGGGGGGTGGGGGGGCCGGTGGATGCAAGTGGGCGCCCCGGTGAGGCCCAGCGGGCAGGCGAAACGACATAGGGGTAGACAGGCGTGGGCGGGGAAGGACAGAGAGCCACCGGGCAGGGGCCGCGGAGGGGGGCGGGGGGGAAAGGGGGCACCACCAGGGCCAGCCCGGCGGCGAGGGGGAGGGTGGCGCGTGAGAGCGAGCGCGCGAGCTGATGAGAGCTCGCTCGGTTTGTGGCTGTTGAGCGAGCGAGTCGAGCAGCTCATGCAGCTAGCAGGGGAGCACTGAGTCGCGGAATCTGTTTGCGAGAGAAGCGACCAGGCGAAGTGAAAGGTAAAAGAGGCGCCGAGCCAGAGTAAGGGAGAGCGGACAAGGTAGCGGGAGGGACGCTAGTGGGAAAGAGAGCAGAGATAGGGGATGAGGGAGAGGGTGCGATTACTCGAACAGAAGGGGGTCTCATACCTACGGAAAGAAAGAAAGAGCACCTGTTTAACGAGCTGTGAAGCGGGAGGAGGTCCTGGCATGCACGGAGAGCCCGTATATGTGTGCCGTGGGGGACATGTTTTGTTCTTCTAATTTTGATCCGATATGATATAATAAAAGTTAGTGTGTCGTGTAGGTGCAGCTGTCAGGGCAGCTGGGGGAAGGCTGCGGAAGACCCCTACAGTCAAGGCGGAAGCGTGTCTCACACCTTATCTTCGTGCCCTTTTGGTGGCATGCTTGACCTGAGATCATCCTTCAGATTTCAGAGGGTTGAACAGTTTCTAAATCTGTAGTTTTAGGGGACAATGAGTGAACAGGTCCACTTCCAGTCGGAAACATGAGCCACCCTTTTGCCCCCTTCCAGCTAGAGTGTGTTTGCTACACCACCAATTGCCAGTTTTACTTTATGGTCCCATTTTAAAGTATCTCATTTTATTTCAGAAGGGACCTTGCGGTGGGTTAATGATGAGTGTCAAAGTAATGATCATTTCAACAACGACATTTTTAAAAATGACCCGACAAATGGACATAGTAATAATTCATTAGGTAAAGGCACTTGAGCCTGACTACATGAGTTTGAAACCCAGAACCCACATGATGGAAAGAAAAAGCTGAGCCTCTGGTAAGTGGGAAATGCATATGTAACCTTCCATACAAATAAAAATTAACTAACAAACTATTTATAACATTGAAATGCAGATACGCATAGGGGCTGGTGATGCAGCAATAAGCCCTTGCCTCACAGCCCCTCGTGACTGCCCCCTCTCGAAAGTTTTAAAACCTCTTTGTTGTTATTTCCTTTCCACTATTCTACAATTCAAAGAAAACTAGCCAATTTTTATGTCATCCTTGTAAATGTATCACTTTATTAAATTGCCTATGTGTTTTCTCTTTAGAAATTAGAGACAGATCAATAGCACTAGCTTTATCGATTGAAATAACTTTATTTTCCATCAAGTCGACATAAAATGAAAATTATTATTATTATCTCATTTTAATATGGAAAATTGATATATTTTTTGTCCTTCAATTTTACAGGCATCTCCAAAACTTTGATATGAAAGATGATGTGAGTTTTGTTGCTATCCCTCCATATATCATGAGATCTAGATTTATTTTGCTATGTCAAAAGGCCCTTTTTACTATGTGCATTACAGAAAAGTGCGTTTTTGATTAATTACTTTAGCAAAGATTGCTGCTTTTTAACACATTTAGAAAAAAACAGAAATTATTCGATACTGCTACTGATAAGATTGAGGTTTGTAAAACCTTTTTTTTCCATTGAACATGTCAATTTCTAGTCAAGTGTGGTGGTTTTATAAATAAATAACGCCTTTATTCTTCACAATAGCAAAGAGCCTGGAAAACCCAAATGCCCCCTCCAACAGACATAGGATGACAAAAATGCTGGCTTGCATTTATACAATGGAATACTGTTCAGCTGTAAAGATGGCATTATGAACTTTGCCAATAAATGGATAGAGCTCGTGGGCCATCATGCGAGTGAAGTAACACAGCCCCAAAAAAAAAAAAAAAAAAAAAAAAAAAAAAGTTTCCCTCATTTGTGGATGGATGCTAACACCAAATCCTCCAGATGCAAGGCAAGCTGGAATTGACATTATTGTCTCTATTTTGTTTATCTCTGAAGGAAATATCCTCTCGGTTATAATGTGAATCTCTCAACTCAGGGCCCTAGAGAATCCACCCACCAATTATTCTCCAACTCTGTAGATACTGTATATGGGTGAAGAAAATGTATCCATCCTATTTTAGTGCGAGGAGGAAAATTTGAATTCTTAAGCATAAAAAAAACGACTGAGAGAAAGATACAGGACAGTTTTGGCAGAATGCATGGTCTGGTGTGGGCTGGGGTGGGCTGGGTGGGGCCGAAGGGAAAGGTGATGTATGCCTGAACTGAATTGAGATATGATGTATGAAATACATCAAAAAATCAATAAAAAAAGGAAGACAGAAAAGCTTTATTCCTAGCATTAATGATACAGAGACAAATGGATCTCTGTCGTAGTAGGGTAGGCGGGGAGCGTGTCCCCGGGGCGATGTAGAGCGGTCCAGCGCCCTACGAGGAGGTGAGAGGGAGAAACTTGGGCGCATAAAAGAAAGAAAGAGAAAGAAAGATATAGAAAGAAAGAAAAGAAAGAAAGAAGAGCTAAAGCACACAAACGAAAAGCGATAGCGAATCGTAGGGGGGGGGCAAGGATGTAAACTATTCAACCCACTAGGCATTTATGAAAGTGAGAGTGGCAGAATTTCCTGAAATTGGTACAAAATAAAACACAGAATCCATTTCTTCAGTTTTATTAAATATAAGAACTCAGTAAGATAAGGTGTCTTGCTGGATGAACTGGGATATAGCAAAACATAAAGATAACACTAGTTTGGTAAAAGGAACAGTTTGTGTGTGAGCAACATATGTATGTAAACTATCCAAATGCAGGGTTTAGTATATGCACCATAAAGGAGGTAAAAAGAAGAGGATGTGTACATAAAATATACAATCATATATTATTTTATGAGATTAAAATCAGAGCAGACTTGCAAAACCATTGAAAACAGTCCTCCCATTGATATAAATCAATTGGCTACCATATTTTGCCTAATTACAACAAGTTAAATTTAGAATTTTTGAAAACACTGTAATATATTTATTTGCTTAGAATTCTATTCTAAGACAGTTTATCTAGGGAAAAGTCTTGTTTTTTTATTTTCCAATACTCACCTTCTCCTTGAAGCCCATACCACAGTGTTGAATCTTAAACTTGATTCTCTCCAACCTCTGATTTATGGCACTGCCATTCAACTCTTTCTTGTTTTATTGGCTTGTTTGTTTTTAGCATTTTGAGTCATTGAACTTTTCCTTATTTCCTTATGTGGCTAAAGTTTCCACAAGGGAAATGATGGTTTTATGCCTCAGATATACTGGAAATTTAACAAATGCTTATGGTTATTGAAAATGATGAAAATCCTGAAGGAAAAAGCAACAGANTCCTCCTCCTCCTCCTCCTCCTCCTCCTCCTCCTCCTCCTCCTCCTTCTTCTTCTTCTTCTTCTTCTTCTTCTTCTTCTCCTTCTTTGGTCTTTTTGAGACAGGGTCTCCCTTTAGTCCCAGCTGGCCTCAGGTCACTCTGTAGACCAGGCTGGCCTTGAACCCACAGAGAACAGCCTGCCTCTGCCTCCCAAGTGCTAAGATCAAAGCCTTGAGCCACCATACCCAGACTACTTCCCAGTTTCTATAAAGTGAGCAGCTTCCTCTGACTTCTGCCCAAAGTGGTGTTCTGCTCACCACATGCTCTAAGCATCTACAGACTGAAAACTACAAAATCATAAGCCAGCATAAATCTTTCATCCTTTTAATGTTTATATCCTAAGTACTTTATCACAGTTTCAAAAACTAGCTGATCATGGGTATACATGCTTTGTACACATATACAATACTTGGGACTGTGTGTTTCACATAGGATTTCCTTGAATAAATTAATATGAAATATAATGCAGTTATCAAAAGCTCAGACTAATCCTTGCACTTGGATAATTCTAGTAAGACCAGCTAAGGTGCCATTTGAAAGATGTGAAATCTAACTGCCAAATAACTATATAATCCTGGTCATAGTGCTTGGACTGGAATCCTGTAAGGTCAAGGTTACAGTCATCATCAAACCCAGGAAGCTGAAAAGCAACGGCAAAAAAGTAAATGACAAAATATACACTGCTGATCCTGATCCTGATTGGTGCCTCAAGTGACATCAAAAGGCTCATTTAGAGAAAAAGTTGCAGCACTCAGCAAAAATGAGTTTATAGAACTCTCGGATTCTCTTTTCAGATCTGTGCCCACTTCCTTCATTAACACCCCTCAGTGCAGTTTGGCTGTATTGCTATGGAAGTTGGACCTCTGTAATGAAGAAATATTCTCACATCCACTGCTTCTCAATCCTTCAGGGAAAGAATTAAGAATTAATCACATAATCTCCTCCATAATTCATTCTTCATAATCCTCAGAGTGTGGCCATGACTAAGAATGTTAAAGGAAGCAAAATAATGACTATTAATATTGGTTGTTTTCATGGTCCTCTTCTTTTTTATTTAATGCTGATAAAAGCAGTCACTTAGAAATGAATGGTAAAATTTGAAGCCCATTATGCCTGGTTTACATAGAGGATGCTCAGGAAAAAAAGTAATGAAATTTCTTCTGGGAAAAACAAAAAGCAAAACAAAACAAAAAGAAAATGTTTTGCTGCCTGCCTTTTGGGCTTCTGCCCAAACCTCAGCTATTGAATCTGAGAGCAAAAGCTGGAAAATTATTTAAGAATTTACATTATATAGAGATATCATTCCCTTTCATTTCTAGGATTGAGTATTTGAATTAGGTCCTGGAGTCAAGAATAGGTACTTAAAAGGGACACACATTAGGATAGTTAGCCCAAATTAATCATTCCATTATGGATGTGTTTATTTTAACATCATATTGTATCTTCTTGATATATACAGTCAGCACCTATCTATTAAATTTTTGAAGTTTAAAATGTTTTTTTAATATGTTCTTTTTGAGACAGATTCTCCATATAGCCCCAATTGGCCTAGACTCATGATGGAGACCAGGCTGGCCTTGATCTCACAGATCTGCTGCCTGAGTGCTGAAATTAGAGGCAGGTGCCACCATGCCCAGCTAAAATGTCTTTATATTTTTAAGGTGCAAAGGAATAGTATTTTTCTTATTATTGAATGTTGATTTTGTGTGCAAGCCATACAATATAAATTACAACCTTTCATAGACCAAAATAAAGTTAACATTATTATTTGAAGAAGTAAAACTATCAGAAAGGCAACAACTACTTAAAATATTGTGTTATTCAAAAAATTATTTGGCAGTATCCATTCTGGTTCAAGCAACTCTAATTAAATAAGTGAGGTTTACACAAAGAGAAAACAGGAAAATAAGAGGATATGTTGGGAGGAAGAAGGGTTTTGGTACAAGGGAGAAGCTGCTAGAGAACAGAGGGATGGAACATCTAAAATTCAGTTCAACTTTGTAAAACTAATGTTAGTAGTTTGCATTAGATTGAAAAATAATATTAGTTATTTGCATTAGCTTGAAGTTATTAAATGAGAATATTAACAAAGTTCTTTTGAATTTAAATAACTCAGAAAAGAAGGAATTAGATGCATTCAGATGAAATAAGTCAAAATTGAATAGAACGATTTTCAACAAGAAATAGTTACATAATCTCTTTTTTTTTTTTTTTTTTTTTTGCTATATACTTGTTATCACAACCAACTGAGTGAGACACAAAACTTGGTGTAACCGAGAACCTAGTTGAGATGTTACAGAGTATGAGGTTGGGGCACTCTGCCGCGAACAGGCTCCGTAAGAGATGACATGACTCTGCCTTATTTATGGTCCTTAAATCCAAAATAATTTGATACATAAGTAGGCAGTGAAGGACAAGGATGAAGCGAATAATGAAGCTGTCCTTTCGGCCAATGGATATGTCTGTCTTCCATTGTTGTGTAATACACATTTAGCAGCTTAAAACAATACTCATTCATTAGCTCACAGTTCTGCAGATCAGAAATCTGGGGCAGCATGGCTCAGTTTTCTTTACAGACATAAAATCAAAATGTTGGCCTACAATATTCTCTTCTGAGCTCCGACTTGTTCGTTTGACTTCCAAGTGCCCATTCCTATCGGCAGTCTCAGGTTTCATTCCCAGGCCAGCTGTTGAAGCCACGTTTGATTTTCTCTTGTCAGAATGGGACTGCTCTCGCTCCTTCGAACTTGCTCTGATGGTCCATACGAATGCTTTCAGGGGAGCGAAATATGCCCTACTATGGTTGACTCAAGAGTCCACGGGTCTAGGTAGCAATGATTTCTCAAGGAAGATTAATAAATTGGCATTATATTATGATCCATCAGATGCTATTAAAATGTATTTAAGGTTTGTGTCTCCTCTTGCTGTTGACAATATAGCGTTTTGAGACTTTACCTTAAACTTAAGTTTCCGTTTTGATAAAAATAAATTCCACTAGGGTAAAAACCCATTGTTGGGAATCAGAACTGGACACTGCGTCCTACCTTCCCAGGTAGCCCCGCCTCTTTGGCTTTAACATTGCCTACTTTTTTTTCAAACCTGCTCAGATTTTGACTTAAACTTCCCCCTACCCCATAGAAATAAGGAGAAATATGGATGTTATGAGGTCGTTTTCCTCTCAGCTGTCAGGATTGGAGCCAGCTTTATAGAGTTATTCTCTGTACCTTGTAAAATCGGTTAAACTGCCTTTCTTTAAAATTGACTAACTGGCATAGAAACTGGTGAAAGGATATATTCTCTAATTTCAGCAAACCAAACTTATGTCTCACCGTAGGTCCCTTCCGCGTTAACTTGCCTCCTTAAGCGCCTAACAATATCTTGACATCACAGGAGCTCCTGAACTTAACAACAGGCATATGTCTTAACCAAGGACGATGGTTGACTCTGCCCTTTATTTAAGGAAAGTTACACGCCAAACAATAAACAGATTCTTCTTTACTAGCAGATGAGGGTCCCCAATCCATTAATTTCTANCGGGGGGGTGGTGGGGGTTGGGGTGGGGTTCGTTGCAAGACAGGGGCGCCCTGTTAGCCCCAGCCGTGTCCCGTGAACTCATCTCGGTGCCAGGCTGCGCCCGTGAAACGCACAAAGAGAGCCACCGGCCTCGGTCCTGCCCAAGTGGCGTAGGACTAAAGGCGGGCCACCCACCCCGCCTGGCTGACGTGTGAGAAAGTGGGTCCTAAATGTTAAGACAGAGCCTTATACTGTGAGAAGTTTCCAAATGTTAAGACAGAGCCGGGAGAAGTGAGCGGACATACTAGGAGCCCTCACCTTTACAAAATGCGAAGAGAAAGGCACAGTCTCCGGCATAAAACCCTAAAGCAATCTGCTTTCTTGGTTTTTTTTTTTTTTTTGCTCATTTAAAGCTACTAAGCTTGACCCTGGGGGGGACCTGGGAGGATGATTCACTGCATTCTTCTTAGCCCTATGAGGATCCTGTCAGATGGGATCCCCAATGGCCTACATGTGAACAGCGCCAGAGTCTTTGGTAGTGCTCACCCCCTGCCCCCCGTCCTTACCCCCACCCCCCCCTCCCCCCACCCCTCCCCCCCCCGCTTCCCGCCCCCCCCTCGAACGGAACTGCTGCGCGAGAGCAGACCTAAGAGACACTGTAGGGCATCCTGGAGGCCTTGCTGGCCATCCAGTCTAAAAAAATGACAAGCTTGGTTTCACAGAAAGATCTTCCTCAAAAATAAAATGCCGAGCAGAGTAATTGAGGAAGACATCATGACATCACCACTGGCCTCCGCAGACGCTCACAGGTGAACTTACAGCACAGAGACACACATAGATACAACCAGTCACTGCTAGCAAGTGTAGCCACGCACATTTTATCTGTCAGGCAGTGTCACAGAGATAAATAAAATCTCTAATTGGTTCGTAACAAACTTTTTTAAAATCCCTCAGCCATCTATTGAAGTATTTTTTCATGTCAGGCCAGACTTAATTATCCTTGGCAAAGTAAAATTTTAAATTGCCTCCGTAAAGGTGGGGTTCATTTTTTCACTGTTGTCTCCTTCCAAAGACGCAACTATGCATGAGTGCTGGGCTGGTTTCTTTTTAACACCAAAGTCAAAGTCAAACAAAATACTGAGACCAAATATTCTTACTATTTTTATCAATGCTAGCTAGCCAAAGGGAGCTGTCTAAACACATCAGTCAAACAGTTCAAATGTACTTCTGTTACTTTCATAAAATTAATGATATTCTGAGAATTTGTGATTAAATGAAAAATTTGGACTGTATCTTTATCCCCTAGGGAGAGAAAACTTTCTATCCAAACTGTACGTCTTATATTTCCTCTGATATGATTTCATGCCTGACTGGAGATTCTGTCTATCCTCTGTTCTAACCGCTTCTCCATGGTATTTTCTCCCCTGTGCCTCCTGCACTGTCAGCATGAGCTCCAGCCTTGCTTCCCGCACCCTGGGTCTGTACTCACCTATCACACATACACTCAATTTGTCTGATACATCGCTTGTTCCAGACAGCTGTCATCTGTTGCAAATGAAGTCCGGAACGTGCACCCTGCTTACTGCTCCCTAAAGGGAGGCAGCAGGCACATAAACTACGAAGGCATTTGTAGGATGCCGTGCCCTCTGAGTAGTTTCTGCCTTTCCTTGCAATCAGTTATCCAGGGTGAACTGCCTAACCTAACCGTGACTCTCAGACTTTTATCATCCTACACCACCTGCCAAAGTTTACAAAAATCACACATCATGTTTTGGGACATCTTATTACTCCCTGACTAACATATAATAATCCATGACTCTCCAGAGCATTTGGAGATTAATGTTTATACTCCCTTAAGTCTTGATGCTAATGCTTAAATTACTGCTACTATGCAGTCAGGGGGGAAATTATGAATGAAGCAAGTAATTTGATATGCACTCCATATCCAAATATCAGAAAAGGACACTGCCTTTCAAAGGTTTTCATCTGCCATGGCTGCTGAGCATCCATGCACACTAAGGCAGTAGTATGATCATTTTGTGCAGCTTTCTGAGCTTGCAGTCACATGATTACTCTGGACACAAGTTAATAGATAATGTCCACATCATTAAAACATCCAAAATCTTAAGTTCCTGTTAGAGAAAAGTGCAACCTCTTAGAAAACTATCATCAAATTTAATTGCTAAACAATAAATCTGAACAAATGGGTTAAAATAAATAAAAAATAAAAAAAAAAAAAAAAAAAAAAACAAAGACATTTTAAGGTTATGGATGCAGAGCTCCTATCCTTAACTGAGGAGCTATTGGCCAGTTGGTGGATGTGGGAGAGTTGTTTTCCTTTGAGATTATGCTCCATGATCTGTTTCCATGCCCCTTCCAGTGGATGGCCCCCTGTATTGATGCACATATCAGCACCATTACTTTAATCCAGTGTTTGTGCTTTGTGCTGTGCTGTGTGTGGCCACTTGGGCCGGTGTGGGTGGGGGTGTGTGTCTGATGAAGTCGGCGGGGGGGTTGGTGGCAAGATGGCGGGAAGGGACCAGAGAAGCTATAGACAGGTAATATGAGAGTAGATATGGTTATAGTATATTGCATACATGTTTGAAACTCTGAAAGAATAAACAAAGATATCATTTTCGGGATGTGATCTTATGCTATATCTTTTAAATGTGTTTTTTGTTGTCTTTTAAGTAATCATAAAAGATATTAAACCATCGAGGATTTTATTTGTAATAATACCTTTCATTTCTAAGTTGAAAATTAACTCATCAAATTTTCATAACTCTATGGAAAATTTAATTTTGAATACTCTAGGTTTTGGTGGATTGAAATCTCGTTTAAAAATCTGCTACCAGCCATCGTGGCATACACTTTTATATCCCAACACTTGGGAGGCCAGGGCCGGTGTCGACTATCTGCCTGATTTCAGGGCCAGCTTGGTCTATAAAGCGAGTTCCAGGACAGCTGGGGCCCTACAGAGGAGACCTTGTCTCAAAAAGACCAAAATAACTAATCTGTACCATAATTGAATATACACATAGACATTTGCTTTTTGCTATATCTCTCACATATGATTGATACCTACCACAATATTATATACACATAATTTTATTTTTTCTTTTTAAAACAAACCAAATGTAAAGTTTTCCGTAATGCCCACACATGTATCATCAGGAACAATAATAACAAAAATTTTGTTCTGTTAACGCTTACCAGACAGTACCCCCATTAGGGCCTTTTGGGCCGCTTCTGGTCTCATGCTCCTACCCTTACTTGCTCCTCTCTCTCCTTGTCAGGGGAAAATGAAAATGTGGTTCACACAAAAGTTAGAGGAATTGTACCATGCAAAACACCAAGCCAAGGAAAATCCCAACCAAAATTATTTCATTTTTCCTCCCCTGCAGTTAAATGGATTTTTCATAGCATAGTTTGACTGCTTTGGGAGTTCCCCATTGTAGGCAGAAAAGGCAACGTGTACGCTTTAGAGGCATCATGACAGTGAGCTATTTCAAGTGATGGATCACTTATACAGAAGAGAGTCCTTTCCCTACATGCATGGACGGTCACTCCAGGAGACATGCACATCTGAGCACAGGGAGTCTCACGTACCCTGTACCCATCCTTTTAAAGAAACTATGGGCAGGGGACATCTGTGGGTTCCTGGCATTTCACTAATGATAGTGGTTTTAAGTCTTGTCAGTGAAATGCTCATGAACAGTGAGCAATTGGGACCTTAGGACCCAGACATCTCCTCTCCCTAAGACTTGTCAATTGAGTCCTTCCTGGATTTCATTGAGGATGATCACTGATACTGCCTATCCCATGCGAGGAAAAAAGGGGTTTTAAATATTTAATATCTGGTCAATGCTATATAAAAAGAAAAACAAATGCCAGTAGAAGAGTGTGGTGTGAATTAACACAAAATGAAGATGTTTTGTGTCATTCTTCTAACTACTTTTCAATTCACTTTGTTTGATTTCAGCAACCACAAGAGGCATCACTTCAAAATGGCTTTTTATCTCCAGCGCAGTCCATCTGAGGTGCCCTTGAGAAGCGGTCTAATTTTAACAACTAATGTCATCTGTGTCTGCAGAGACACTGAGCTTTGCATCATCTTCAAAAAAGCCTAATGGGTCTGCTAATATTGGATGCCATCTGAACACAGTCTGGAGGTGGTGATGAAAGGTGCTCTCTCCAAATCTCTCTTCAAACAATGCCCCAACCCCATACGGATCAAGACATTCTATTTAACTGTTTCAACCTTTGTGATGATTGCCAATGAGATAGCACATAGTTATTTAAATATCTGAGAATTTATCATGATTTATAGCAACATCTAAATAAGCCACAGCCATTTTCAAACAGAAAAAGGCACGCTCTGGGTCTACACCTTCATTCTGTCACCTGGCCTCTTTATAGGTTTTAGTTGTTTTGGAGGGATGATGATGTTCCTGGGCTGATTATGCACTCACCTGCGACTGCTACAGGAGGCCGTGAAACTTGTCCTTTGTCCCACAGAAGGGAGCCTTGCTAATTGTGCAAAAGAAAAATGGTTGGTGTCCTACTATTCATCACGTTGAATCTCAGAAAATGTCAAAACATTGTGCATGGATACCCAGAGACAATACACGGAATACATCTAAGTTTTGTAGCCTGGATGAAATAATAGTGTGTCACGTGATGCCACGCTATTTCTGATCATGCATTTTAAGCATTCTATTTCCTAGTCGATATTTACAAACTCTCTGCTACATTATACGGATAGCAGTGACCATTGTGATCCTTGATCCTCAGCCTCCCAAATACTGGTCTGTAAACATGCACCACATACTTGACTTTTTTGAGGTTAAAATTATCAGTATCTTACCACCATCAAAACCAACCTCAGTGTGAACCATTTCTCCCTGCTCCTCAGTAGTTCCTTTATATTTGCAGTCACTCAATGCTGGAGCAGCAGTTTCAGAGTTCATATTCATAGGATTTTGATTATACTCTTAGTTTATGCATTATTTTCATTCAATTATACCATTCATCTTATGACACATTCAAATGCTATTTTAAACATTAGGCCAAAACTTAAAATACATTGTGGTTTGTATGTACAACTTTGTCATATTTTATTTGTTTATAACAAAACAATTGGAAGCCTTACACTGAAAATATTTTAGGGGAGATAAGCCCATTTTTCAGAAAGAATCAAATGTTTAAGAATAGGGAAATGACATAATTTTCTTCTTCAATTAACTGTTTGGACTATCTTATCAAAAGGAAGTGAAAACATCTTCAGCTTTTTATAGCCGAGCTGGTTTAAAAGCATACATCTGTGTATAATTTTAATTTTACCTCAAATCTTTAACCATAGTTCTTTGTGGGTTTAAGATCTCTTTCTGACACCCCTCTTGATTCAAATTTAATAATTTATATACCTTTCCAAGCTCCCCTTGAGTTTCAACAAAACACTAAGAACCACTGTCAGTAATTTTGCTGTAAGTTGTTGCTTCACTTTTCCTTCATTTCCCTCCTTTTTCCTTTAAGATAGTGCAATGAATTCAGTTTATCCTTTTCATCCCAGAGCCTGTTAGTACTCTGCCCCTTGGTAAGGTCTTTTCCACTACTCTGTAACTCTCCTTGTGTTTTAACTGCTCTGTGAGAGAGAAATAGAGATCAGATGGGACTTTTTATTATGATCTTGTAATTACTGCCTTTTCTCCAAACCACTCTAAACTCACAGTAAAGGATCTTCAAAGCAGGTTATAAAATGAGTTCTTTTTTAAGAGATGCACAGAGGGATTTCTGGAGATTATCACCCAGGTCCTGGCTGAATGCTACATAATGATGTGCCCACTGACCTACTCTGCCAATCTCGTTTCCCATTTTCCATCCTGTTACCAGTTGGGAGCTATCTGCATGACAGTGCATCCAAACTGAAGAACAAAATTGATCATGATCAGGTCAGATTTAGTTATTAGAGATCAAGGCATTTCCTAGTAGGAAGAATTTTCTTTTTCTTCCTACATGTTTTCCTTTGGTCCTTTATCTTTCCTCATTACAAATAGTAATCAGAAATTCCAAATTCTTTAGTGCTCCCTCTAAAGGAATAAAGGATATGAATGTGCTTCTAGTCAGTATAAGCTAGGCTGTGCTCACTGATTCAATAACTCGAACATTTTACTAAGGCTAATCTTCCCATGTAGGTTAAATACACATGAAAGTCTGTCTTGTGCCCTCTCAACCTTAACTTTGTCTGCTAGAAATGCTACCCAAACACTGTGTTTCTGATGCATAGCAATAGTGGTTTAGTGGTGACATGATTCTTGTCACTCAGACAATAGAGGTATTGGCAAGTCATGTTTTGTTTAGAAGTGTATGTTGATTGACTACATATGCTGACTTCATAAGATTTTGAGTGCTAAGCTCATAGCATTTACTGCATCTTATTCTTTGACACTAGATTGTGAACAAGTCATATATTCCTTGTTCACCTTCATGTTTCTAGAAAGGGCTAGAAAGACGAAGGGATTACTAACTTATTTACTGTTACTTAATTTCAGATTGCCACTAAGAGGTCGGTTAGAACAGGTAGGATGGCGGAAGCAGAAAAATAGAGTCAGTAAAGTAGTAAAAAGTGATTTAGAAGTTTAGAGATAAAAGAAAAAAGATGACAGTACCTCTGTCCACTCTACAAAGACAGGCGAAGACACACACACACAGCACAAACACACACGCACACAGAGCTTACTCATAGGTCAAAGACGATGTTTTAGGTTGGGGCTTGGGGGGGTCATGTAAGTAGAGAGCCATCCGAGCGCAGAGATCCGGGGGGGGAGAAAGGGAAGGGGATTGGGAGCAGGTCGTAAACCAATAGGGGAACCGTCCCGACCCAACACGGCAGAGGGTGGGGATTTAGGACAATAAAGGCTTAGGAGTTGGCCCTGCGGAGTAGAGTCATGCTGTCTATATAACCAGAAGTTTGCGAATAAAACTCCCCTGCGTATTTGCAGCACCTTAACATGCATTCATGTGGTGGTGCTTTTCCTGACGTGTGTTTTCCACATGGATTGTCCTGGGAATTAAATGCGGACCAACCACACAATCTTAGTTTCCTTAAAAGGTAATATCTTCAAGTGGAACAACCAAATAATATTTTTGATTTTTTTAAAATTTTTTTTTAAGTTAGTTTGGGGTGGGGGAAGATCCTATTTGCACAATTTTGGATTTTTCCCTTATAATTCTAAACAATGAAGCCAATCATTGACTGGGAGTCTAACAGGAATCAAACATCCCATACTGATCTTGAATATCAGCTTCTCTTCAGCTCCTGCTCTATCTACAGATTCTAACGTTTAAATGAATGGCGACAGCAAATATTTTGTTAACTATGGTATGTGTTCCTCTATATATTGACGCTGGCGCAGGGTGGTAGTGCTAGGGTGTCTGGGCACTGGTTTCGGTAGAAAGCGGGTCAAATGCTGGTTCCATCCGTACGTAAGTAGAGGGATCCTTTTCGCATATCTTTGAATAGATTATATAGAGGAAGAGTAATTATGGTATTAGACGAATGAATTATATCTCTCTCTTCTAGAGTCTACTTGGGCATTCACCCTCCTACTATATCTATATATATATATATTATAAATATATATAGCATACTTGTTATCACTAACCAACTGCAGTGAGAACAAAACTTGGTGAAACCAGAGACCTAGTTGAATGTTACAAGAGTATGAGGTTAGGGGCACTCTGCGGACAAGGCTCCGTAAGAGATGACATGGACTCTGCTTATTTCATGGTTGGTCCTTGAAATCCAAAAATAATTTGATACAAATAGGCAGTTGAAGGACAATGATGAAGGAATAATGAAGCGTCCCTTTCGCGCCAATGGATATGTCTGTCTTCCATTGTTGTGTAATACACATTTAGCAGCTTAAAACAATACTCATTCATTAGCTCACAGTTCTGCAGATCAGAAATCTGGGGCAGCATGGCTCCAGTTTTCTTTAGAATAAAATCAAAATGTTGGCTACAATATTCTCTTCTGGAGCTCCGATCTTTCGGTCGGACTTCCAAAGTGCTTCCTATCGCGAGTCTCAAGGATATTCATTCCCAGGCCCCAGCTGTGAAGCCAGTTTTGATTTTCTCTTGTCAGAATGGGACTGCTCTCCGCTCCTTCGAAGCTTGCTCTGAGTCCATACGAATGCTTTCAGGGGAGGAAATATGCCTACTTGGTCTGACTCAAGAGTCCCCGGTCTAGGTAGCAATTGATTTCTCACAAGGAGATTAATAATATTGGCATTATGATTATGATCATCAGATGCTATAAAATGTATTTAAGGCTGTGTCTCCTCTTGCCTGTTGACAATATAGCAGTTTTGAGACTTATTAACTTAAGTTTTCCGTTCTTGATAAAAATAAATTCACTAGGGTTAAAACCCATTGTTGGGAATCAGACCTGGACACTGCCGTCTACCTTTCCCAGGATGCCCTCGCCTCCTTTGCTTTTAAACATTGCTATTTTTTTACAAACTGCTTCAGATTTCTTAACTTCCCTCCCCCATAGAAAAAGGAGACTATGGATTGTATGTAGGTCGTTTCGTTCTCCAGCTGTAGGTTGGAGCCAAGCTTTATAGAGGTATTCCTGTACTTGTAAAATCGGTAAAACTGCCTTTCTTTAAAATTGACTAACTGAGCATAGAACACTGGTGAAAGGAAGTATTCTCATATTCAGAAACCAACTACTACTGTCCCTAGGCCCCTTACGCGTATGCCTCCTTACGCCAACTAATATTGACATCCAGGAGCTCTGGACTTAATCAACAGGCATATAGTCTTACCAAGGACTGATGTGCTCTGCCCTTATTTAAGGAAAAGTTACACGCAAACAATAAACAGATTCTTCTTTACTAGCAGATGAGGGTCCCCAATCCATTAATTTCTACACCTGTGGAAGTTAAGCCCATCAGGGTTGTGTTTGAGTGACTGCTAGCTGGTATTTAGCTGGAAAACGTGTCATTCTGCCAAGACCACCAGCCCTGAAAGTGTGTTGCTATGCCAGCTGAGTTTTGACCTGACAGAGGCTTGCCGTGAAGCCCCACCAGTCTGGGTATCTGCTCTGGAGTTTTTTAAGTCCCAGCAGGTGCGAATCTATATGGCCATCTCATAGCAGGGACAGTGGCCCATGCCCTCTAAGGCCAAGCGGTCTGAGCTAGGAAATTAGCTTGGCCAGACCAAGCTTGGAATTCCCCTATGGCCAGCCGATGAGCGGTGTCCTTGCATCAGCTCCCATGAGGAAGCATCTGGGTGGATTCCTCATCCCCTCCTCCCTTTTGTTCCCTTTGACCCTGTAGATGCCCAGTGCTTAGTAGCTGTTAACTATATATATACACATTATCCAGGGATTTACTTGACATTTCCACTAACAGAGTTAAGAGATTATGTAACTATTTCTGAGCCGGGCACTGGTGGATGCACGCCTTTAATCCTAGCACTTGGGAGGCGGCTAGTAGGCAGGTGGATCTTTGCTGAGTTCAAGGCCAGCCCGGTCTACCGAGTGAGTTCCAGCCGACAGCTGGGGCTACAGGGAGACCCTGCCTTGAAAGACTCAAAAAAAAAATATATATATATATATATATATAGAGAGAGAGAGAGAGAGAGAGAGAGAGAGAGAGAGAATACATATTCTCTTTAATATATTAAATATATATTCTCATATATATCTATTAAAGGGATGAAAAGATATGAACGTTCTACAGAAACCAGTGCCACCCCTACATCCACTGCCGAAGTCAATATATAGAGAAAATAAATAGTGAAAAAAATATTTGCTGTCCCTTAAACTTTAGTCTGTAGATAGAGAAGGAGCTGAAGAGAAGCTGCATATTCAAGATCAGTTGGGATTTTGTTCTTGAGATCCACAGTCATATGATGGCTGCATGTTATAAGGAAATCCACAGAATGCTAGAAACCCAACTTAGCCTCTACTGAAACAAAATTTTAAAAAATCAAAATATTATTGTTGTTCTTGAAGATATTACCTTTAAGGAAACTAATGATTGTGTGGTGTCCCATTTATTCCCAGGACAATCCATGTGGAAAACACACGCAGGAAAGCACACCACATAGATGCATGTTAAGGTCCAAATACAGAGAGAGTTTTATTCCAAAATGTCTGGTTATATAGACAGCATGACTCAACTCCCAGGGCCAAATCCTAAGCCTTTTTGTCACTAAATCCCACCCTATGAGTGTGGTCAGGGAGGTCCCATTGGTTTAGAATGCTACCTAACTAAATTTTCCCACAAATGATATCTGGAAGATGGATATATTCTATTAATGAACACCAAAGAAAACCACCATAAACATGTATTTGAATAAATGAGTAAGCCTCTGTGTGTGTGTGTGTGTGTGTGTGTGTGTCTTCCTGTCTTTGTAGAGTGGAAGAGGTATGCATATTTTATTCTTTTATTCTAAAAATTCTAAAATCACTTTTTATATTTAATGATCTATTTTTCTTCTTAAGTCATTACTGTTACTAAAAGAATATTAAGTGCAAATCTGAAATTAAGTAACAGTAATAAGTTAGTAATCCCTTTCTTCTTAGAAACATGAAGTGAGACAAGGAATATATGACTTGTTCACAATCTAGTGTCAAAGAATAAGATGCAGTAAATGCTATGAGCTTAGCACTCAAAATCTTATGAAGTCAGCATATGTAGTCAATCAACATACACTTCTAAACAAAACATGACTTGCCAATACCTCTATTGTCTGAGTGACAAGAATCATGTCACCACTAAACCACTATTGCTATCACAGACACAGTGTTTGGGTAGCATTTCTAGCAGCCAAAGTTCAAGGTTGAGAGGGCACAAGACAGACTTTCATGTGTATTTAACCTACATGGGAAGTTAGCCTTAGTAAAATGTTCGGTTATTGAATACAGTGACACAGCCTAGCTTATACTGACTAGAACACATTCATTCCTTTATTCCTTTAGGGGCACTAAGAAATTTGAATTCTGATACTATTTGTAATGAGGAAGATAAGAGACAAAGAAAACATTTAGGAAAAAAGAAAATCTTCCTACTAGGAAATGCCTGATCTCTAATACTAAATCTGACCTGATCATGATCAATTTTGTTCTTCAGTTTGGATGCACTGTCATGCAGATAGCTCCCAACTGGTAACAGGATGGAAAATGGGAATGGCAGAGTAGGTCAGTGGCACATCATTTATGTAGCATGTGCCAGGACCTGGGTATAATCTCCAGAAATCCCTCTGTGCACTAAAAAGAACTCATTTTATACCTGCTTTGAAGATCCATTTACTGTGAGTTTAGAGTGGTTTGAGAAAAGGCAGTAATTACAGATCATAATAAAATAGTCCCATTCTGTCTCTATTTCTCTCTCATAGCAGTAAACACACAGGAGAGTTACAGAGTAATGAAAAGACCTTACCAGCAGTACTACAGGCTCTGGGATGAAAGATAACTGAATCATTGCACTATCTTAAAGAAAAGGAGGAAAGTGAAAATTAAGCCAACTTACAGCAAATTACTGACAGGTGGTTCTTAGTGTTTTGTGAAGCTCAAGAGCTGAAGGTATATAATTATAATGAAGCAAGAGGGGTCAGAAAGAGATCTTAAACCCACAAAGAACTATGGTTAAAGATTTGAGGTAAAATTAAAATTATACACAGATGTATGCTTTTAAACCACTCCTATAAAAGCTGAAGATGTTTTCATCCTTTTGATACAGATATCCAAACAGTAATTGAAGAAGAAAATTATGTCATTTCCCTATTCTTAAACATTTGATTCTTTCTGAAAAATGGGCTTATCTCCCCTAAAATATTTTCAGTGTAAGGCTTCCAATTTTTGCTATATAAACAAATAAAAATATGACAAAGTTGTACATACAATGTATTTTAAGTTTTGGCCTAATGTTTAAAATAGCATTTGAATGTGTCATAAGATGAATGGTATAATTGAATGAAAATAATGCATAAACTAAGAGTATAATCAAAATCCTATGAATATGAACTCTGAAACTGCTGCTCCAGCATTGAGTGACTGCAAATATAAAGGAACTACTGAGGAGCAGGGAGAAATGGTTCACACTGAGGTTGGTTTTGATGGTGGTAAGATACTGATAATTTTAACCTCAAAAAAGTCAAGTATGTGGTGCATGTTTACAGACCAGTATTTGGGAGGCTGAGGACAAAGGATCACAATGGTCACGTGCTATCGTATATGTACAGGAGTTTGTAAATATCACTAGAAATAGAATGTATAAATCATGATCAGAAATAGCGTGGCATCACATGACACACTATTATTTCATCCAGGCTACAAAACTTAGATGTATTCCGTGTATTGTCTCTGGGTATCCATGCACAATGTTTTGACATTTTCTGAGATTCAACGTGATGAATAGTAGGACACCAACCAATTTTCTTTCACAATTAGCAAGCTCCCTTTCTGTGGGAGCAAAGGACAAGTTTCCTGCCTCCTGTACAGTCCAGGTGAAGTGCATATCAGCCCAGGAGACATCATCCTCCAAAACCACTAAAACCTATAAAGAGGCCAAGTGACAGAATGAAGGTGTAGACCCAGAGCGTGCCTTTTTCTGTTTGAAAATGGCTGTGGCTTATTTAGATGTTGCTATAAATCATGATAAATTCTCAGATATTTAAATAACTATGTGCTATCTCATTGGCAATCATCACAAAGGTTGAAACAGTTAAATAGAATGTCTTGATCTGTATGGGGTTGGGGCATTGTTTGAAGAGAGATTTGGAGAGAGCACCTTTCATCACCGCCTCCAGACTGTGTTCAGATGGCATCCAATATTAGCAGACCCATTAGGCTTTTTTGAAGATGATGCAAAGCTCAGTGTCTCACAGACACAGATGACATTATTTTGTTTAGACTTCTAAAGGGCACCTCAGATGGTGCTGGAGATAAAAAGCCATTTTGAAGTGATGCCTCTTGTGGTTGCTGAAATCAAACAAAGTGAATTGAAAAGTAGTTAGAAGAATGACACAAAACATCTTCATTTTGTGTTAATTCACACCACACTCTTCTACTGGCATTTGTTATTTTTTTATATATGCATTGACCAGATATCTATCATTTCAAAACCCTTATTTTCCTCCATGGGATAGCAGTATCAGTTATCTCCCTCATGAAATCCAGGAAGGAGCTCATTGGACAAGTCTTAGGGAGAGGAGATGTCTGGGTCCTAAGGTCCCAATTGCTCACTGTTCATGAGCATTTCACTGACAAGACTTAAAACCACTATCATTAGTGAAATGCCAGGAACCCACAGATGTCCCCTGCCCATAGTTTCTTTAAAAGGATGGGTACAGGGTACGTGAGACTCCCTGTGCTCAGATGTGCATGTCTCCTGGAGTGACCGTCCATGCATGTAGGGAAAGGACTCTCTTCTGTATAAGTGATCCATCACTTGAAATAGCTCACTGTCATGATGCCTCTAAAGCGTACACGTTGCCTTTTCTGCCTACAATGGGGAACTCCCAAAGCAGTCAAACTATGCTATGAAAAATCCATTTAACTGCAGGGGAGGAAAAATGAAATAATTTTGGTTGGGATTTTCCTTGGCTTGGTGTTTTGCATGGTACAATTCCTCTAACTTTTGTGTGAACCACATTTTCATTTTCCCTGACAGAGGAGAGAGAGGAGCAAGTAGGGTAGGACAGAGACCAGAAGCCCCCAAAAGCCTAATGGGTCTACTGTCTGGTACGTTACAGAAAATTTTTGTTGATTATTGTTCCTGATGATACATGTGTGCATTCTGAAACTTTACATTTGTTTGTTTTAAAAAGAAAAAATAAAATTATGTGTATATAATATTGTGGTAGGTATCAATCATATGTGAGAGATATAGCAAAAAGCAAATGTCTATGTGTATATTCAATTATGGTACAGATTGTTATTTTGGTCTTTTTGAGACAAGGTCTCTCTGTAGTCCCAGCTGTCCTGGAACTCGCTTTATAGACCAGACTGGCCTTGAACTCACAGATATCCACCTGCCTCTGCCTCCCAAGTGTTGGGATTAAAAGTGTATGCCACCATGGCTGGTACAGATTTTTAAACGAGATGTCAATCCTCCAAAACCTAGATATTTCAAAATTATTTTCCATAGAGTTATGAAAATTTGATGAGTTAATTTTCAACTTAGAAATGAAAGGTATTATTACAAATAAAATCCTCGATGGTTTAATATCTTTTATGATTACTTAAAATACACCATTTTAAAACATTATAGCAAAGATCACATCCCTAAAATGATACTTTTAGTTTATTCTTTCAGAGTTTCAAGCATGTATGCAATATACTATAACCATATCTACTCTCATATTACCTGTCTATAGCTTCTCTGGTCACTTAACCCATCTTGCCACCCCCCCCCCCGCCGACTTCATCAGACACACACACACACACACACACAGCACAAAGTACACACACACTCACACAGCACAAAGCACAAACACTGGATTAAAGTAATGGTGCTGATATGTGCATCAATACAGGGCCATCCACTGGAGCATGGGAACAGATCAGTGGACATAATCTCAAAGGAAAACAACTCTCCCACATCCACCAACTGCCAATAGCTCCTCAGTTAAGGATAGGAGCTCTGCATCCATAACCTTAAAATGTCTTTGTTTTTTCTCTCCCTTTCCCCCTTTCTTGCTCTTTCCCCCTCCCTATTCTTCTTCCAATTTAATACAGCACTTCTCTGATGATTTGGCATAATTTCTCTAACAGGAACTTAAGATTTTGGATGTTTTAATGATGTGGACATTATCTATTAACTTGTGTCCAGAGTAATCATGTGACTGCAAGCTCAGAAAGCTGCAGAAAATGATCATACTACTGCCTTAGTGTGCATGGATGCTCAGCAGCCATGGCAGATGAAAACCTTTGAAAGGCAGTGTCCTTTTCTGATATTTGGATATGGAGTGCATATCAAATTACTTGCTTCATTCATAATTTCCCCCCTGACTGCATAGTAGCAGTAATTTAAGCATTAGCATCAAGACTTAAGGGAGTATAAACATTAATCTCCAAATGCTCTGGAGAGTCATGGATTATTATATGTTAGTCAGGGAGTAATAAGATGTCCCAAAACATGATGTGTGATTTTTGTAAACTTTGGCAGGTGGTGTAGGATGATAAAAGTCTGAGAGTCACGGTTAGGTTAGGCAGTTCACCCTGGATAACTGATTGCAAGCAGAACTAACTCAGAGCACGGCATCTACAAATGCACTTCTTATTTTATGTGCCTGCTGCCTCCCTTTAGGGAGCAGTAAGCAGGGTGCACGTTCCGGACTTCATTTGCAACAGATGACAGCTGTCTGGAACAAGCGATGTATCAGACAAATTGAGTGTATGTGTGATAGGTGAGTACAGACCCAGGGTGCGGGAAGCAAGGCTGGAGCTCATGCTGACAGTGCAGGAGGCACAGGGGAGAAAATACCATGGAGAAGCGGTTAGAACAGAGGATAGACAGAATCTCCAGTCAGGCATGAAATCATATCAGAGGAAATATAAGACGTACAGTTTGGATAGAAAGTTTTCTCTCCCTAGGGGATAAAGATACAGTCCAAATTTTTCATTTAATCACAAATTCTCAGAATATCATTAATTTTATGAAAGTAACAGAAGTACATTTGAACTGTTTGACTGATGTGTTTAGACAGCTCCCTTTGGCTAGCTAGCATTGATAAAAATAGTAAGAATATTTGGTCTCAGTATTTTGTTTGACTTTGACTTTGGTGTTAAAAAGAAACCAGCCCAGCACTCATGCATAGTTGTGTCTTTGGAAGGAGACAACAGTGAAAAAATGAACCCCACCTTTACGGAGGCAATTTAAAATTTTACTTTGCCAAGGATAAATTAAGTCTGGCATGACATGAAAATGACTTCATGATTCTGAGGGATTTTAAAAAGTTGGTTACCTTAGAGATTTTATTTATCTCTGTGACACTGCCTGACAGATAAAATGTGCGTGGCTACACTTGCTAGCAGTGACTGGTTGTATCTATGTGTGTCTCTGTGCTGTAAGTTCACCTGTGAGCGTCTGCGGAGGCCAGTGGTGATGTCATGATGTCTTCCTCAATTACTTCTCCATTTTATTTTTGAGGAAGATCTTTCTGTGAAACCAAGCTTGTCATTTTTTTAGACTGGATGGCCAGCAAGCCTCCAGGATCCTCCAGTGTCTCTCTCCCAGCATTCCAGTTACAGAAGTACACTACCAAACCTGACTTTTCATGTAGGCCTTGGGGATCCCATCTCAGGTCCTCATACTAAGACAGTGAATCATCCTCCCAGGGTCAAGTTAGTAGCTTTAAATGAGAAAAAAAAAAAAAAACCCAGAAAGCAGATTGCTTCTAGGGTTTTATACTTAGAATTTCTCTTCCATTTTTGTAAAGGTGCTCATAGTATGTAATATCATTATAAGGCTCTGTCTTAACATTTGGAAACTTCTCACAGTATAAGGCTCTGTCTTAACATTTAGAAACTTCTCACAGTAGGCCAGGGGGGGTGTTGCACCCTTTAAGTCCTAGCACTTGGGAGGGCAGAGGCAGGTGAATCTTTGTGAGTTCAAGGCCACCGGTCTGACAGAGTGAGTTCCAGGACAGCTGGGGGCTACAGAGACCCTGGCTTTGGAAAAGACAAAAAAAAAAAAAAAAAAAAAAAAAAAAAGAAACTTCTCACAGTAAAATCAGTACTCCGAGAAAAAGAAACTTCTCACAGTAAAATCAGTACTCCGAGAAAGATGCATAAGTTTAGATAGGGGTATAGACATACACAGCTAAATCTAGACATGTGTGAACATGTACCCTTTAAACATAATCACAGTTAATGAAGCCTAAATGGTGCAATAAACTCAGGGTATAGCTTAGCTATTAAAAGAAATTGCCGGGCATGGTGGTGCACGCCTTTAATCCTAGCACTCAGGAGGCAGAGGCAGGCGGATCTTTGTGAGTTCAAGGCCACCCTGGTCTACAGAGTGAGTTCCAGGACAGCTGGGGCTACAAGGAGACCCTGTCTTGAAAAGACCAAAAAAAATTTTTTTTTAAAAATCAATAAATGGTCAAAGTCCATACCAATTTAATAAGATATTAATATTTCCATTTCTTACATAGATTTTAAAAGATGTATAGAAAATGTCCTTGTAGCAAAAATTACATGATAATAAAAGGGATCCTATATGGGAAGTGGAAGAGGGAAGGAGAGGACTAATTTTCAGGTTCCTCCAAAAGAAATAGAAGGAATTAATACAATGTGCCTGTATGCAAATATTATAAGGAATACTATGAACTGTAAAACAATGTATGCTAATACAATTCTTTTAAAGCAAAAAAATAAATCTTTAAGTTAAGGAATCTGATTGTGGAGATTAAAACATGAATTCTTTATCTAAACTCATTGCTCAGATGTACAGTAGTTAAATTGCTTCTAACATTTCTGTGACTTGTTTGGAAATTAACTTTCTGGCAGGCAGTCACCCTTTATTTTTAATTTTTGTGTGTTCAGATGCTTGTTTTAGTTTGGAATCCATGAATCACCTCATTGCTATAACTGGGTTCCTCAAACAAACCCAAACCCACACCCAAGCATGTGAAAGGGTGCACTCCTGCAACACACACACACACACACACACACACACACACACACACACACACTGCACAAGTATCAAGATGTGCAATACAGAGAAATGAAAATATGAAAGTGGCATGGTGGAGATTTTGGTTGGAACACGTCATCCTCCACCCCCATGCTTCAGGCCCCACCCTCCAGCCTTTAGACTATCACCTCTCTTCCATCTCCCGTCTGTCTTCTTTCAGCTTCCTTCTGGATTACTTTCAGAACTCCAAAACCTCTCACAAAAAGGCTTCCCTATGCCTCCAGGCTTAGCTTAGACCTATTTTACATTTCAAACCTCTCAATATAGTTAGCAGATCAAAAGCAACCACTTGTAATAAAATCTTAGAAAGCAGTTGCAATTATATGTTGCATTGATGGTTACCCTTTTCACAAGTTAAAAAATCGACTGTACAACCATTCTTTCCTTAGATATGAAAGGTTATAGAAAATTATTGCTGAGATTAAGATGATTAGAATGATTTCCCTCTGTTCGATTTTCTTATTTTTTTAAATTATTTCCACTCCTTTTTCTTGCTCAGAAAAATATTTTCACTTTGAATCACCCTTCCCCCAAAGTACTCAGCTCCCCTAATGCCCTGGGTCCTGTGTTTAAGTGTGTCTTGTCTGTGTGTAAACAGCCACTCTAAACACTGGATAATGAATGTTGATATGTTTTGGATCTAAGGCTATAGTTCGTGAACACCATTTCTTCCAACTTAGCATTTCTGAAATTTGGTCTCAGGATCTTGACTGTTTTAACAATATGGAGACCTCCAAATGCAGAGGATAAGTTACTATGGGCTGCCCAGCCCTAAGCGATGCATCTAGAATGCTACCAAAGGCTCAGGGAACATCATGGAAGAGGAGTAAGAAGACTGCAAGAGCCTATACTTAATGGATTTTAGACATAATAAGGAAGTTCCATCAATGAGAGCCATAGTGTGTTAATCTACCAAGATCTGCATAACAACAAAGCCAGTTGACTTCCCAAGGTGGATGAGAGAAATTCCATGGTGTCACATTACAAAATGAGCAGCTACAGGCAAACATTGGATGTTGAAGGAGGAAGAGTCTCCAGGAACTGGCTCTCTGAGAGAAAAACCTAAATCCAATTGGGCACCCCTAAACACAGGTACATAGGATTAGCAATAAATGGACTCAGTGCATTATATAGGTACATTTATAAATGTATGTATGTATGTATGCATGTATGTAGCAATAATAAAGAAGAGGACAAGAAACTGAGGAGTAGGGGGTATGGGAGAAGTTGGAGGGGGACTAGGAGGAGTGGAAATAATGCAATACCAATACTCAAGCATGAAAATTCCCCAAAATAAAATAAAATTAAACAAAATAATAATAGGGGATATCAAGAAGTTTGTTTTTTAAGATTCTCTGCAGTACCATGTCACAGCTGCCAAGCATGCAACGCTGTTGATTCAAAACATAGTTCTTACTCCCAAGGGAGAGCGCTTATTCCAGACCAGTATGAGTGACCATGGTCTTAGAACAGAGATTCAGGTTGCCCCAAATAACGAATTGCCCATGGGAAACTGGCATATGAACATTTTAAGCTATTTAATTAGTTTTTTTTTTTCCTTAAATTAGTATATGAAGTAATGGATTTTACAATATCCTCATAAGTGCTTTGTTTCTGATGATCTAACCCACTCCCTTCCCATAACACCCTGATACCTCGTGAGTCCCTTTCTTCTCCAGCTAGTTTTCCTTCTGCTTTCCTGTCACATGAGTTCTGTAACACTATTTACTTCCCCTTGAAAAGATGACATTTTACGGTCACTGAACAAAGACAGCCGTAAATCAGTGATGTTATAAATATTTTGGTGGAGGAAGAAGATTGGCAGGGTACATACAGCAAGTGTTATAGGGTACAGATCTCTGATATTCTAAGTTTTGGTCTCCTGGAAGTTGGTTGGCTGCTAAGTTAATACCTTCTATCTGTTTTGTCTGAGAGTCAGTATGATGGTAGGTCAGACACACAGGCTGGTGATAACTGGCTAGTAAGGGGCCTAAAGATAGGAGCTATCTGAAAGCTGTCTTTGGCTAAGGATCATTTGGAAGTACAAAGACTTTTCTTTCTGTCAGTTTTATCCATGATTAATATGGGAAAAAAAGAGAAAAATGTAATGAGTAGAGTTGAAGAATGTAAAAGAAGAAGAGGAAAGTGAGATGTCTAGTCAACCAAGCACATCTTTTCCAAACACCTCAGCAAAGCACACAAAAGGAAAAAGCTGTTGAAAGATACCAAAAATTCTAATTCAAAGGAGTAAAGATAGTACACTGACTCTCAGATGTACAGAACTGGAGAGGTCATCGATCTTAGAGAAATCGCCAAAACTACCTCTTAAGAAATTTCCAGTTCCTCCTCTATCCTCCACACTGTGTCCAGTCAACTTTATTCACTGAGATGTTCTGCTGGGCTGGCTCCACCAGTTAAAGCTAAGCATCAAAGGGCAGAAATTAGATGCATACAAATTCAGTGAATACGTTTGCCCATAGCATAAGCCCTACTTGAAGAATAGCCCTACCATGTCAGAAGAGGCCAGGGTGAAGACACCGCAAAGAAAACTGTAGGTGGAAAAGGAGGGAAAGCTGGATTCCAAAGGTGACCACTTCCCCTGCAGTGGTCCTTACACTTGAGGAGCATTTTCTTGCTCTTAATGAACAGACCGTTCTCTTGTGAAGAAGTCAGCACCACCACTGTGGTGACCGCTTCTGCTCCTAAGGCAATGTTGGGAGGGATGGACTCAAAGAAGTCCAGGGAACCATAAAAGGCCTGTGGGGGTATATGGGTTTTGGTCCATGTGATAAATCTCCCTCCAGACTCCAAGGTTGGATTTGGCTGCAGTTTCATGCTGGGTAAACCTGAAAAGAAAGGGAAAGTGAATGTTCTCTTCATAATTCCTACTTGCACATTCTACCCTCTCATCTAGACGCAGCATACTGTGCTTCCAATGTGTTCACAGATACAAGCTCCTTCTTTTGTCCCAGTTAGTGACCCTCTGAGTAAACTGCCATTTATTTACAAAATAATCATTGACAATTCATAAAAATTAGCATTTTAATAAATGCTACTTTTTCCCTTATTTTATTCAATATCTATTTTCCCTTATTTTATTTAATATCTATGAATGCACATTGCACTTTTGTGCATTTCATAAAAATATTTCTTTTCTTTTTGAGACAGCGTCTCCCTGTAGCCCCAGCTGTTCTGGAACTCACTTGGTAGACCAGGCTGGCCTTGAACTCACAGAGATCTGCCTGCCTCTACCTCCCAAGTGCTAAGATTAAAGGTACGGGACACCATGCCTGGCCATGCAATACTTCTTAATCATATTTAGACCTCCCCATCTGGATCCCTCCATAGCTTCCCTCCCAGATTTCATGTATTCTTTCATATATGGAGAGGGCTATCCAGCCAAGCTTGTGTATCCAGATAGCCCTCAATATGAGTTCATCCACCGGAGCCTATTCAGCCTATTTAGTGTCACTTCCTTAAACAAGAACAACTCTCAATCACTGATTGATCAATGATCAGCTGCCAGTAGTTCCTCAGCTAAGACTGGAATCTTCTGCCCATTTCTACAGGTCTATGTTCAGTTTTTGTCTGACTGAGCTTGTGTGGGTCTTGTGCATGCTGTCATCATTGCTGTAAGTTTATCTGAGCAATTTCCCAGAAGCCTGGAAGGCTGTTTCCTTACAACCATGCACCATCCCTGGCTCTTAAAATCTTCCTGCCCCCTATTTTAGCGATTGTCCCTGAGCCTTGAATGAGTGAAGTTTAATATAGGAGTCCTATCCAGAGACAGGCACTCTGAAGTACCTTATTCTCTACACTTCAACCACTGGTAGCCTTCTCTCTTGAACCTCTGTTTCAAGAGGAAGCTTTTCTGGTTAGAATTGAGAGATGCATTAGTATTCTCTCTACCCTCTATTGTTAGGTGTAGAGTTCAATTGGGGATATGTCACTTGGGGCTGAGTATCTCACAAATACTTGTTCTCTGTATGTGAACAATTGTAGAACTTGTAATAGACTCAGTCTATTATAAAAAGAAGCTTCTTTGAAGAGTGGTCACAAATATACTTGTATGTAAATATAAAAATCCATATTTAGCATAAATTTTAAAAATAAGAATTAAAAGAGTATTGGCCAGTTATTTTTATACTTCTATAATATAATAACTACAGAATCAGCCCACATTAAAAATAATCTGCATTATTAACTTTTTATATCTGTTAAGAGCCTCCAGTAAAATCGGAGTACCAGGATAGAGGGGATACTTGTGAGGTTTGGGCCACTTTTCTGATATCACCTGCTCTTGTGGAGTAGCCTATGGAACTGCAGCCATGACTGAGACTATTTAGAAATGCAGAGGCCTCTCTTTGCCTTCACAGATGTTCACTTCATCCAGAAACTGTGGACTTTGTTCACTAATCATTCAAGCATAAGAAGCTTCAGAAAGGAGGCAGTGAGGTCACCAAACCTTCAACAAGGCCAGCTCCTGGGTCCATTGTGAGGGATGTGGACACTGTGGAAGTGGCCCCACCTCCTGCTGTTTTGTTAAGATAAGCACATGTCCTATGTGTTTTGCCCTGAACAGACCCCAGAGTAGGAGTATGGCGGCTCCAAATCTGACAGTGGTTTGTTCTGTTACTAGTCCTGAGGAGTCGCAACCATTGCAGCACCTCTAGTCCTTTCAGCAGTCCACTGCAAGGCTCAGACTATACCCTGTCCTCTGCAAGCCCATCCCCATGACTCTCTCGTGTGTATTATACTGTTAGAGTTAGTGTGTAGCTCTTGCATTTGTTTTCTGTTGCTACAAAATATTACATCGTGTCTAGCTTGTGGCTTTAAAGGGAGAGGCACTAAAGATAGCCTGTATTAGTTACTTTTCTGTTGCTTCTATAAAGAGCCAGGACCAAGGCAATTTACAAAAGGAAGAGTTATTTGGTTTTTAGCTACAGAGGCTAAGAGTCCATCATGGCAGTGAGGCATGGCAGCAGAGGTAGTCAGAGTAGAACATTACCCACTCCTATCTTTAAGGAGGCAGAGGGAAGCAGCCTGGAATTGGCCAGCTATATACTCTCCAGGCAGACCCCCAGGGACCTCTGCTTGTGGCCTAGCCTCATCTCCTAAAGGTTTCATTACCCTCCCCAGACAGCGCCACAAACTGGGGACCAAATATTCAAATACTTGGAGCCTGTGGTGACACTCATTCAAACTACCACATAACCCAAAGGTCATTTTGGCTCTTGATCTGTAACTATTCACAATCACAGAAATTTTAATCAATCTATCTGTCTGAAGAATGTCTGACATAGGTGGCTTTTTCAGAGAATTTCAGCTCACACTATGGAAACTGATTCTGAGCATCCATTCCTATCTGTGCTTGTTGTATTTTTGTGTTGGTACCTTGAAAATGGCCACAGAGGGAGTGTTTCAGTGGAGTGACAGAGCCAACTGAAGGTAATACTTTTTAACAATATTTCATTTATCATTTTGAATGTGTATAAGTGAACTGCCTGCATGTATGTAAGTGTACTCATGTTGTGCAATGTCCATGGAAGCCAGAACAGGGCATTGGAACCCATGGAAATGGAGTTGTGGGAGGTTGCTAGCCACCATGTGGATGCTGGGAATCAAACTCAGGTCTTCTGCAAGAACAGCTAGTTGAAATCACAACATGTTTCTCTAAGAGTCAAATTAACACCACAGTACTGGTCAGACCCTTTATTTTAGGTTAATTTTATTATATTTTAACAACATAAATCTTTCAGATATTAATATGAAAAACATCTTGTTACAAAATTATAAAAAGCCATTTCTAGACTTTAAATCTGAAATATGTCCTAAAATTCCATAGGGTAAAGAACTGGTCATAAGGGCCTGGGAAGAGAGAGCTTATCGGTGAAGAGCACTGGCTGCTTTTCTAGAGGACCTGAAGGTTCTATTCCCAGCACCCAAATGACAGCTAACAGCTATTCTTTTTTTTTTTTTTTTTTTTTGTGTAATGTGTAATGAAAGTACTATCTGCATGCAGATCTGTGCACCCGTGTCGTGCAATGCCGCGGAGGTCAGAAGAGGGTCCCTGATTCCCCCGGAACTGGAGTTACAGACAGTTCTTAGCCGCCATGTGGGTGCTGGGGATCGAACCCGGGTCCTCTGCAAGAGCGTCGGTGCTCTTAACCGCTAGGCTATCTCTCCAGCCCCACTAACAGCTATTCTTAACTCCAGTTCCAGGGAATTCAATGCCCTCTTCTGGCCTTGGTGCGCTCTTCATGACACAGGTGCACTTACATACATGCAGGCAAAACATTCATACACAAAAATAAAAATAAGCGAATAAAAAAAAAAGTTTTTCAAAGACCTGGTCTCAGCTGGCACTATTAAGAGTTAGAGCCTAATGTGAAGTTTGAGGTCTGGAGGCTTCAGCACCCCTTTCATCCCCTTTCGCTCTCAGCCTTATTCTCCCAATCATACTCCACCCTTAACGTGCTGGCACAGGTTCAGTGCACTGGGACAAACCTGACATGACCAGAAACCTAAAAAAAATTGAGCTAAAATAAGTCTTTCTTGTTTATCCGTTGATTGACTCAGGTGCTTGTTATTGTCGCATAAGACTGACCAGTACACTATTTAAAGTAAATGAACTGTTTTCTAAAAAGAAGAATGCAATTAAAAATATAGTTTAATGAAAAGTAAACTGTCATATTTTTGCAGATGTCTTTAGTGTCTTGTTCAATGAAAGACAGCAGGATCCCGTGTCTGTTTCTGCAATCAATCTGAAAGCAATGACTTGTTTTGTGTTAAATATGTGAGATGCGAAGGTGACTTTTTATTGTCACCTTGCCTGGAATGACAATCTCTGTGGAAATGCATCTATGGATCTGTCTGGGAAGGAGTTTGCAGAAGGATTTAACTAAGGAGGGAAGACACACCCTGAATGTAGGTGTTGCCATTCCACAAGCTCTAAGAGAAGGGAGAGGAGGACAGATGAACACCACATCTATATCTCTTTGCCTCCTGGTTCTAGATCCTGTGATTAGGGAGGCTGCTGTCTCACAGTCCTGTTGCCTTTGGCTCCTTGTCATAAATTGGTGTATCCACTGAAACTGTCAGCCAAAATAAACCCTTGCTCCCTTAAGTTATTTCTTGTTGGGTATTCTATCACAGCATTGAGAGAAGTAACTAATAGAGAAACAATATGTCTCATTGGGAGATTTTAAACAGTATGGCTCCAGGGGACACCAGTAGTTCTCAGAGACTGTGAAGTTCTCACACGATGTTTTAAAGCTGGTTGTCTAGTTAAAAGGAGATGAAAGCCTTGCATTTGAATTGATGAATCCCTGAGGTGTCCTTGTATTTCTGAATTTGATTTCCATTAAATTTTCACTCAAAAAGTCATTGTGAATATCACACTAGTCAAACCTGAGCTGCCAGTCTTAAGGGAATACCAGGAAACTGCCGGTCATGTTCCCTAAACCAATATCCATTTAACCTTGTATTGTGAATGCTTTATTTGATATGTATATATTTTTTTCATCCATACTGAACTGACTCACAGTACCAGGCTCAGATGTGTATGTGGCTCACTCAATTAATGCATGCATTTGCTCAGTAAGGCACCTTACACCTTACATAACTCACACCCTCCTAGTCTCATGGTCAGCAGATAGTATTTCAGCACCACATTTAGAGAAGATCATGAACTTAAAATTACACACACACACACACATGCATGCATGCATGCACGCATGCACAATTGCATGAACTGTGGCAGAAATAAACTAGAAAAGAAGTCTGTTCTACAGTAAGAGAGCTGAAACAAGAAGACAGAGCATCACTTTGTTCAGTCTCAGTTGAGAAAGGCAGGTAACACTATTTTTGCACTTGACATGTCCAGGAATAATTGCAACATAACCAATAAGTATTAATCTGAGGGTTACCAATAAGCATTAGTGGTATGATAAATTCACAAATACAGAATCAGTGAAAAATGAAGATTGTATTTATGTATGCATATTTATTTTATAACACATGAACAATGCATTGATACCATTATTTTGGTTTGTTTTAAGAGAGGTTTTTTGTTTTTTGATACAGTCAGTGTCTCACCACTACACAGCCCAGGCTGATATTAAACTCAGTCTCCTAGCCTCTCAAGTGCTAGGGTTATAGGTACACAACATCATGAATATCTTACCTTATATATATTTTGTGTGTGTATTTTTTATTTTTATTTATTTATTTCTGTATGAATATTAATGTACTGTCTGCATGCAAGTGTGTGCACCCGTGTCGTGCAATGCCGCGGAGGTCAGAAGAGGGTGTCAGATTCCCCTGGAACTGGAGTTCTCCTGGAACTGGAGTTTTAGACAGTTCTTGGCCACCATGTGGGTGCTGGGGATTGAACCCGGGTCCTCTGTAAGAGCAGTCGGAGCTCTTAACCGCTAGGCCATCTCTTCAGCCCCCACCTTATATATATTTTAAGAAATATACATAATTATATATGTGATACATACACACAGAGACACTTATATAATTTCTTTGAGTGTGTGTTACCGAGAAGGAACCCAGGGCCTTGTGCATGCTAGGCAAATGGTCTACCACTGTTCCACTCCTTGGCTCCCTCCTTGGCTTTCTTCTTGGGTCCATCTCTATCTAACTTCTTTTTTTTTTGGTCTTTTTGAGACAAGATATTCCCATGATAGACTTTAAACTGCAATATCAATACTTCTGAAATATCTTAAGCATAAGTTTTAATAATCAAGCCTAAACATATAAACACAACAAATAATTATAATCAGCTGTCCTAAACATAAATGAAGAACACTATTAATGGACCTGTTCTTCAAGAAAAACCAAGGCCTATGCTCAGCACCTGAGTATAGATACAAAGAACAAACTGACAAGAGATAATTCATAAGAATTTGGGGCAGGGAAGATAGTATAAAGAGGAAAAGTATATAACATTGCTAAAATGCCATAGGTAGGAGATCACATATAAAGCTTTAAAAACTTGGTGACATAATAATCAGCCCTTTTAATGCAGAGGAAGAAACTATAAGAATAAAACTATATGAATTTTGGGACTAGCTAAGCAACTAGCTGTGTATAGTCTAGAAGGTATGATTCTTATGAGAAAAGCCTCACCAAATATTCTACCAGTTATGTGGCAATGTAATATATAGCAAATGTAACCACAAACCCTGATATCTCATTCATTTATAGAAGAATGCCAACCATAACAAACTGTGAGGGAGAAAACATATAGGAAGTGATATGTGACATAGGAACAGTATCAACTTCTTAAGTTAATGGGCTGAAAATATTTTTAATATCTTATTGATTGATTTAATGTGAGTCACATTATCACTGGATGTCAAAACTCTAGTTGCTGCCTTCTGTATCATTTAAAATTAGTCTTTCATGTTTTATTTAATCATACAAAGGGTATTCTGACTAGCTGAAATGTAAACTACTAATCGCAACCCTAAACATTGCTCCCATCCCTTATCATGAAGACTTGGGATTGACTACTATTGGATCAGCCTTCTGTGCTATGTAGTCTCAACACTTCACTGGACACTTCCTTTATATTCCGTATTATATACAGCCTTTGAACATAGACTAAGGCTTCCCACTGGTAAGACCCAAGGAAACATCTCTGACAGGATCAGATAAAGAAGGAGTTTTAAAAGATTTATACAAGAACACAATTCTACTTTTCTGAACCTTGCTTTGGTATGTCAAGGTAATAGTGCAGCAAGTGAAGACTACAGGGATCTTTTAAAGTATGAGTAGACTTTCTAATTAAAAAAATAAAATTGTTTTAGAAAAAGTGCCTCTGGTTATAGAATGATGCTTGAAGAGTTTTGAAAAACAATTCTTCTTGCTTTTGAAGTGTCACACTTGTCCATAGTAAACCCTATGAATGGATTGTAATATTCATTAGAATAGTTTAGTAATAACCTCATTTTGAAATGTATGTTACTGTAAGAATATCATTATTTAATTCCAGAGTTTAGTAAATGTTGTGTTTATATTGATAAATAAACATGCAGTGCCATTTTTCATTATGCATGAAAAATGAAATAAAATTTCTGAATTTAGGCATACCAAGAAATAAGAAACAGTGATTTTCTTAAATTAAAATTATATGGCTTGCTGAATGAGGTAACACAAGTATTTTTAACTTGTTCTTGTTGGTGTTCTACTCATAAAATTATGTGAAAAATTATAAAGTCTTATGTAAGAACCTCTGTGGAATCTAGACTTAGCACTCTTTGCTCAGAAGACACTGGCTTCATTACAGTGCAGTGTTCTAGCTGAGGCAATATTCATTTTTCTAGCAAAATTAATCAAAATCTCAACAATGTCTAAAGGACTTCCCATGAAAAAATTTATTTTTTTCTCATGTAAACTCTGAGACAGACTTTGAAGCTCAGTAGAGGTGCTTCTTTAGACAGTGAGCCATGGCTCCAGGTTCTTTCTATTGAGAGCTTGAACAAAGTTGCCATAGCCTCAAAACTTTTGAGAAGCTAAAAGTAGGAAACAGACATGCAGATCTTAACATCCAGGGCAAACGTGCATCCGTTCTATTCAGATTCCACTGTGAAAAGATGCTTAACTCTAGGCAATATGGTGACAAAAAACCTGGAAATTAATCCTTGTTTATCTGGTAAGAAATCTGTACCATTTCAAAGGAACATTATGGGTAATAACATATATACTGAAAACAAACAATAAAAATTGAATTTAAACCTCCACAAATAAATAACACAGGTTGGGAAATAAACAGGTCCCCATGCATTATGGGAAATTTATTGTTTTATGCATCAGTAAAAGGAGGGAAAATTATGCAAAACATTAAGCAAAAGAGTATGCATACTTTGCCAAATGGCATCAATTCTTTCTGCATTTTGACCAGGCATTCCTTCCCTTTCCTTCCCCAAACACTAAAAACCATTAATTTCTAGACTATATCTGAGCATTTCCCTGGCAGGGGTGATAGAGTTTTGAACTCTATAGTAGATAACCTTTTCTGATTCTCGTCTTTCATTTAGTACTGTACATTTGTTTGCTTCTGTGTGTTTTCATGATATTAAAATTTTAGCATTGAAAACATTGCCTTATATATCTAGTTTATCCCAGTTTACTATTTATCATTTCACCTACTGATTCCATGCTTTCTCCATTACGAATAATACTGGTATAAACATCTGTGTGCTTATATTTATGTGTGGACAATTTTTTATTCATTTAGATGAAGACTAATACCATTCTGCTACATCTTAGGGTAAGGGTATATTCCATTTTGCAAAACTCTAAAAGAATTCTCAAAGTGTTTGTTCCATTTTATGTGCCCAACAGCAATGAGTAAGAGTTCTATTAGCTCTGCATCCTTATTTGTCATTTGATATTAGTTTGGGGGCTTCACCATCCTAAGAAGTGTGTAGTAGTGTCTCCTTGCTATTTCAATTTGAAAATCCTGAGAGAAATGTGAGGGAGGCTTCTTTATCATATGCCCCATTGGAACTCTGTATGTCTTCCATGCCAGCTGGAACTCTGCATATCTTTCATGAAGTATCTCTTCAGGTCATGCCCCCTTTTCAATTTAGGCTGCTCACTTTCCAAGAGTTCTTTGTGTGTTGAGGGTAAGACTTCTTATCAGATATGTTTTCCAATGCAGGATCAGCATCCCAGTGCTCTTGATAGTGACCTTGTAAAACCCAAACTGCTGAACTGAAGTTTCATGGATTGGGAATTTGGTGTCCTATTTTGAAAATATCACATCCACTTCTTGGGTCAATTATATTTTCTCCTAGGTAATCTTTTTGGGGTTTAAAGGTTTCAGACATTTGTTTTGGAGATTCTTGCTGCCAAGCCAACAAAGAAATGGAGGAGTAGCTAGAAGAACAAGGGTACGAAATGTGGACTGCAGTGATCTTGTCAACCACAGGAGCTCACTGAAATCGATCCTGTGTATGTGGGAGGTGGCAGAGTCTGTGCACAGATGGAGGGGATGGCCTTAGAAGGGATCTCACCATGTGCTCATATGTGAACAGCAGGAACACAAAGTATGTGGGTGCAGATACTGGGAACTGAATGGATGTGACAGTGGGAGTCTGCAGAGTTCTATTCTGAAGCCTGATTTTCTCAGTGAATAAGAAATGGAGAACAAAAATGGGAAAGTGGTACTGGGGGATTAGAGACTGACAAACAGAAAATGGGGGAGTAAAAGTTTAGGGAAATATGATATAGTTGTCATGAATCACTCAGGGCTCTTTTGAAGTTGCAAGCAATGAATTTAAAGGGTCAGTTCCATCCTTGTGGTTGAGTCTAGTGTTCACTATAGAGAAGTAAGCAATGAGGAGGTGGATGATCTCAGGGCATGCATTCTCAAATGGGAGAAGCAAGAGAGAGCCGAAGAGTTGTGTGTACATGGGGAAATGATTCTGTCATTCAATATAGTAACCAGAGCTCTAAAGTCCTAATTTGCTTTCTGTTGCTGTGATAACACCACAATCAAAAGCATCTTTGGGAAGAGAGAGGTTATTTCACCTTACACTTCCACATAACAGTTTATCACTGAGTGAAATCAGGGCAGGAACTCAAGTGGAAGAAAAGGCAAGAGCTATGGAGGAAAGCTGCTTATAGCTCACTTTCACATCATATTCAACTTTCTTATTCAGCCCAGGCCCACATGCTTAGGGGTGTCCTGCCCCAGTGGGCTAGACCCCTCCTACATCAATTAGCAATCAAGATAATGGTCCATGGACATTCCCACAGGCCAATCTGACGGGGGCAATTATTCACTTGAGGTTGTTTCTTCTCAACTGTGTCAACCAAGTTTGGCCATAGTATTTCATGGCAGTATGTGGCGATATGAATAAAAATGCCCTCCAGAGGGGCTGGAGAAATGGCTCAGCAGTTAAAAGCACTGGCTGCTTTTGCAGAAGACCTAGGTTGGATTCCCAGCACCCACTTAATGCCTAACAACTGTCCTTAATTCCAGATCCAGGGGATGTGACAACCTCTTCTGGCCTCCATGGTCATCATCGCACAATGCCTGTACACATGCATGCAGGCAGGCCATACACTCATAATATGAAATAATAAAATATTTGCAAAGTGTCTCCCATAGAATCCAAATATTTGGAAATTTTGTCCCTAGCTGGTGGCACTGTTTTGGAAGGCTTTAGGAGGTGTCGCCTTGCTGGAGGATTTGTGTCACTGGGGGTTAGCACTGAGAGTTTTTATGCCTTGCCAGATTTCCCAAAGCTCTAGCTCTCTGCTTCGTATGCCCGGAGTTCTCTTCCTGCCTCAGCCACCTCTAGACTCTGTACCTCTCTACCGTGGTGGACTCTGATTCTCTGGAACCAAAATCTCAAAGAAATTCTTCCTTTTGTAAGTTCCCTTGGTCACAGTCCTTTATAACAAGAACAAAATGTAACTAATATACAGCAGTTAAGGAATACTTTCCACTGAGATTGGAGAATCTGAGAGCTAAAAAATGGAGCTGGCATGATTCAGGGTTGAGCAGGTGGAACTAGAAATGATTAGTCAGATGGGGAATGTGATTGCAGAGTCAGGGAGAGGCCATGGAAGGTGGCAACGGAGGATGAGTGTACCTTTGGAGATCATGAGAGTACATTTCCAATAACTACACCTACAGGGTAATGGAAGGGTTGTCTATATTAACAACCACCATTACAAAAGTAAGACATGGTTATTTTGGACACAGTAGGAATGAGTCAGAAGCTAAAAAAGATCACAAAATGAGGATACTCAGTAGTTACTCTGCATATGACATCAACAGTGAGGGATAGTGATTAATAATGATTCGCTGACATATGACTCAAAAGTGTAGATTTCCAGCCAGAAGAGACTGTGATCCCGAAAAGAAGGCACCTCTCTTACAAACGTCCTACATCAAAATGTGTGTGAAACACCCACACCACAGAGGACTCCAGAGCTCTTCAGAGGAGCAGAGGTATTGGAAGCAATGGGAGAGGGGTGTTGCTGAAGGGCTGCATCAGGAGAGGTGCAGGATGGGGTGATTCTGTTGATGATGGACCAGACGTTCAGAATGTCACAGATAGAATTTGAGGTTTAGCAAGAGTAAGAGAAAGTAAGGAAAGGGATATGTGGTGTCCCAATTCCTACTAATTATTTCTGGAAGGTTAATTTTATGCTCTAATTGATGGAGTTGAAGCACTTGATTCTAAGTCAAACCACTGGATTAACAACAAATGAAGCAGTCTGAAAAAGAAACCAGTCTTTCCCTGGATTACAGTGCCCGCTTGGAATTACCACCCTAAGCCTGAAACCTTGCCTTCTGTTTTCCCAGAACACTAGTTGTACTAATTAATCATTCAACAATATTTATTGAGATCATACTGTAAACCAGCCACTGAATATGTGCAACATAACAAACTAGAAGAAATTTATCATATTAAAATTTAAAGTACCTTTTTTAAATTTTTTTGTAATTTTTTATTTTACATTATTTTAAAATATGCATATATATATAGGTTGATTCCTAAACACATTTAGAGATTCACATCTTAACAGTAAATTAGTATGCAGGTATAAAGATGTGCAACTATACATTCTTTTCTTTTAGAATATGACTACATGTCTCCCATCCATTATGGTAATTACAATGTGTGAATATAAGTGGTAGGGAAATCTAGATCCCATTTAGAGATTCACAGGTATGGCATAAAGCATTATAATTTCTAAAAACATAAAAAATTGTAAATCCATTTTCAAAATTGTTGTCAAAGTAATGGTTTTCAAAGTATTCATGGTATTCAAAAGATCTAAAAAAACAGGTAACATCAAATTTAATAAGTAGAAAATATTTTCTTAAAATATTTATAAAATGATAAATATGTTGATTGATTTTTTACCTATAGCTAAATGTTTTTTTATTAGGCAGATATGCTCATTTAATATAATTAAAACTATTAATTTATTCATAATTGTGTCAAAAAACATTTATTTGCCCATCTAAGCTATATCCTCAATACAAATCTATAGCCACACAGAATGTATCTCCCAGTCTCTTTACTTTCAGCATATACTCCTAGTTTTTCAAAAATGTGCAATATGTAATTTTCTGGAACCATATTCTTTAACCCAGTATAATATTTTGAATGATTGTCCTTACCTGTGTATGATATTTATGATTTCATAGCAAAATAGCCCATTGTCTGAATAAATCCCACAATTTTATTATTAAAAAAACTTAAAGAAAACAAATTTAAACTAAAAGATTTGTGTTAGCATGACACACACAGTATTAACTGTAGCATCTCCTATCTACATCTCCTCTTCCAGCCCTCATATTATAAAAATTATGGCTGGGGGTTTTGCTCATTGTTTTGCTTTCAGGCTATTGTTTTATGAATTCTGAGCATCATAAATATAATGGACCATTGAAGAGATGCAGAGACAAGATGATCATGTGTGTTATGTCTTAATTTCTTCACAAAACTCTTCATCAGGTTATCATGGATTCCAGGACATTGTGCCAAACAGTGGTCACTGCCTGTCTCAAACTTTCTCCAGCATTTCTGCCTGTCTCAAACTTTCTCCAGCATTTAAAGTGTGCATTTCATGGAAATGGCAGGTTAGCTCAGTTGGTTAGAGCATGGTTCTAATACAGTGTGGATTTCAACACGCCATAATAGAAGCACAAGTCTATAAGGAATACACCAAAACGACCATTTCACTTTTAATCAAATGTTATGCATGGGGTCCCAAACCTAACTGACAAGTTATTGGCAGCTGATGGCTGCCAAAAGGGGGCCACTCATTTTTCTGGGAAGACTTGCAGTGAAGAGTAGAGGTAAATATCACAAAATATGTTATATAAATATATGTGTTTCTCAAAAAATAAATATATATTTAAAGTTATGCAAGATGAATTGATAAAATTCAAATTTTAAAATCTGGAATTGCTTTCAAGTACCATCCTCAATGTCTTTGTGATGTCATTTCCAAACACTGTTAGAAGAACCATAAATTGATTCCTTTTCCCATAACAGTGTCAGTCAATTCAGCTCAAAAATCCTGTCGAGAAATAATTGTTTGCCAATTCTATGTTGGGATCTGAGGAAATACAAATACTGGTGATTTTCCTACAGAGTGTCCAATATTTTAGAAAATTACTCTGAATTACATTTTAAGAATTTGCCGACTCAGAACTCTATGTATAAAACTATCAAGGTGTTAATGTTAGAAAAATGAATGTAGGGGCTGGAGAGATAGACTAGCAGTCAAGAGCGCCGACTAGTGGTTAAGAGCGCCGACTGCTCTTGCAGAGGACCCGGGTTCGATCCCTGGCACCCACATGGCGGCTGAGAACCGTCTGTAACTCCAATTCCAGGAGAACTCCAGTTCCAGGGGAATCGAGACCTTCTTCTGACCTCCGCGGCACTGCACGACATGGGTACACAGGCCTACATGCAGACAGTACATTCATACACATACAAAAACAAATAAAATTAAAAAAAAGAAAAAAAAAAAAGAAAAATGATTGTAATAGTAATATATAGCTATTTTCATCCTAGAAATATACATACACATTTGGAATTTTGGAAGAACAGAAATTGTTTCATAGGATCATGTAAATGCAAAAAACTATGTAAAGCATATTTCTTAGGGATAGTAATACAATATAAATCTTTATAATAAAATTGAGCATAAAAATATGCTTTCAGTATTATATAAACCTGTCGATGAATATATTTTTAGGAGATGGAAGGATGAAAATAAACTGATATAGTAACAATTATTCTTTTTGCATCGGTTTTCTAATACAACTTTTCCTTCTAAAATACACTGGAGTTGCTAAAATGAGCTTTATAATTGTAAAAACCATATATACAGCTGAACAGATAGTTCGATGCCTAAAACATTTGAAATCTAAGTACGAAGACCTGAATCCATGTAAAGTTGCATACATACAGGCCAAGGCAAGCCTGCATTTCTTTCGGATGGCCAGTGGGTTGGAAAAAGGTTTCTAGTGGGGACCACCAATCTGGGTAGCCGTGTGTTCAGGCCTGCATTTCATTTGGGTGGCCATTGGGTTGGAAATTCCCCTTTGACAGGACCACCAAATCTAGGGTAGCTGGTGTCGGAGTGAAATCTCCTGCCCGCGGCTCTGGGGCAGGTGGAAGTCACATGCAAGCAGATGAAACGTGTCTCGCTGTTCAGGCTAGGCCGGAGTAGGAAGTACTTTCTCCGGTCAGTGGACAAATAAACCAACTGACCTCTCTGCGCCGAGGGGTCAGTTCCCCACAGTGGCCCAAGTGGGCAACTGTGTCCCCTTCCCTTAGCAGGACTGCGCGTACCTGCTCTGGACAAAGGAAGCTTCCTAGAAGCTCCCACACACACACCCCAAAAAACAAACACCCCAAACAAAAACAAACAAAAAAAAAATCAAGATGGTAATAGTGGTAACAACTTCTCATAGGGCATACCCTCCAGTCTTTAATTAACTAATGGGCATAAAAGAAACGTAAAAGAAAAATTTTATTAAGAGCTAGGTATTGAAAAATCTTTAAAGCAGGATTTTCATGCCAAACCTGGAGAAGGCACTCTCCAAAAAACTTGGAGGTAAGATAGTCATACAAATCCACTCTGTGAAGGTTTGCAGTTTAAAAGGGTAACTTAAAAAATAACATATATTTATATGGAGAGGATATTTTCAGTAAGAGTTATACCAGAAATAACAAAATAAACCATTAAGTTAATGGATTCTGATTTCTCTGAAGTCATAGTTCTAGTCATATAGTTTTAAAGACAAAGTGTATATTGGGTAAAATTTATTTGGCAGGTATTCAACTTTGTCCAAGACTTTGTCCACATATTATAGAGATATTTTAAAAAGACTTAAAAAAATAGTTAAGGTAGTTAGAATTTGGTTGAATGTTTTGGTGGGAATGGTAATGGAACATTTGAACTAATTGGGAAATAAAATGTTAATTGTTTTTTTTAACTGACAGTATAGAATTTCCCACAATAACCTTTGGGCTGTAAGGTACCAAATGCTGTATATTTTTCCTGTGTTATACAGTATCACTCTTAACATTTTTCTTTTTACTTGTAGGATTAATTAAGGAATTAAGTTTAAGTTTACTTCCCAAATAAATAGCATACAGTCAATGATAAACTGGGGTGAATTTGATGAAAACTTACTCCTTGGCTCCTGTTTATGGGTATGTGTAATACAACTTGGGCATCTGTAGGTCAAAATATTAAAAAATTTAAAAAACAAAAAGAGGGAGGTGGTGTAGTACTCCTTTCTGGGATACAAATGGAAAACTCTGTTTCCAAACTTTTGATAAATTTTAAGTTTTGAGATCTTGAAACTAACAATGGGAGGAGATTCTGTATGTTCCACACAGGTACAAACACCAACCTAAATGCCTAGAAAAAGTATGACTTTTTGGCTGTGCAGATGGAATACGGAAATGCCAGCAGAGAGGCTAACCCATCTGAACACTAAAGAAGAGAACACTCAGACGTCCGGTGTCACAGACACTGAGCATCTCTCTGAATTCTATTTGGGATAACTGTTTATAATGTGCCCTAATGAAGTTTACCTTATGATGCTGAGAAACCTTCCTCCTCTCAACCTCTCCCCTTTATAGAAAAAGAAAACATGAATGGTGATTGAAGTCATTCCCTAACTGGTAAATTAGAGCTAATTGTTTTATAGTGGAAATATTCTTATAAAACAGGTATTACTACTTTTCTTTAATTGACTGATAGACAAAGGAACTGTGAAAAGATAATTCTCTATTCAGAGCCAAATATAGTAAAGTCTTTATAAGCTGTGTAATTAAATAAAATATATTAATACAGGAGAGCTCTGATATCAGCAATGGCTTATTCTGCCAAGGAGACGTTGGCTAGGGGATCAGACCCCAAAGATAAAGGCCTTTTGCCTGTAAGTGGGATACCTGCAAGGAGAGAGGTGGTAAAACCCTGTTGTTAAAGACCTGGTGTAAGCATGGAAAAGTTTTGAGACGTCACTTGCTAATGTGCAGTTGGCCTCTGAAATGCCAGAGAGCGTTACCAAAGGCCACTAATCAATAAAACAGATACTGGGTCTCATGAGTCGAGCAAGACTTTTCCTCAATCAGGATCCAGGCTACATACCTCTCCTCTTGGAATACTTGTGTACAGTGGCACCATATATAATAGTATATTAGATATATATATAAATATATATATCCCAAATCTAATTGGCTATTAGCTCTCTCCTTGGAGGAATAATTCATGGCTGATGCCACAAGCTTACTTCCTCTAGTGGTTAGGAGATGTTATAAGCCACAGTAAGAACTTGTCATCTTTTACAAAAAGCCACAGTTCATGGATTAGTATACCATCCAAACATCTGTGTCTATGCTCACAACTTAGGTTGCCATAATAATTAGTACTGTTTAAATGCCTATACATCTAATTGCTTGTGCTTTATTAGTAGGATTAAAAAGGTATCCCTGGGGGGCTGGAGAAATGGCCTAGTGGTTAAGAGCACCGACTGCTCTTGCAGAGGACCCGGGTTTGATCCCTAGCACCCACATGGTGACTGAGACCATCTTTAACTCCAGTTCCAGGGGAATCCGACACCCTCTTCTGACCTCCGCAGCATTGCATGACATGGGTACACCAACCTACTTGCAGACAGTACATTCATACACATAATAAAATAAATAAAATTTTAAAAATGTACCCCTGGATAAGCTGCCAATCAATGAAGGGAAACAGCCTGAAAAGACTAGGGTCCAAAAATGACATCTTCAGAGAAAATAGACTGTTTTGCTTCTCATCCACTTGTGCCCCTTTCCCAAATCCTAGGGAACAACCTGTAGAAGAGGAGGCATGATAGAATGTAAGGGCTGCAGAGATTGGGGTGAATTGTGAGACTGCAGCAATATAGACTGGACTCGTATTTGATCAATATGCTTGTGCATGCAAGCTTCTCCAATTGGACTATGGAAACTTTGGTGTGGTGATTTGGATGAGTGTCCCCCATAGGCTCTAGGTATTCAGACATTTGTCTCCAGTTGGTGGCGCTATTTTTGGAGGTCTTAGAAGGTGTGGCCATGCTGGGGGAAGTGTGTCACTGGGGGCAGGCTTAGCGAGTTTTAACAAGCCTCGTGGTCTACAGTTGCTCTCTCTCTGTTTCCTGTGCTCTTTGCGAGATGGACCCTTGGTTTGCTGCTCCAGATCCAGCCACCACGCTTCCCACCACAATGGACTCTAATTCCCTGGAACCGCCAATCGTAAGCTCAAATAAACTCTTCCTTTTATAAGTTCCTTGGTCATGGTGCTTTATCACAGCAACAGAAAACTGACTAATACACTTGGGTTGTTCAAAATTTGGACATAGATACTTGCTAATTGTTTTTACATGAATGTTACTTACATCCATGGCTTGTGCTGACATTTGGTTCACTTTATGGTTGGTTTTTTTGGATAGTAATTGGCCTTAGTGTGAAGAAAGGTTTCAGGTCTGACCTGCCTCCCACTGCCTGGCACTCAAAACAGGCTTGAGCAGCTGGCTATTCAAACCTCAGGTTGCTTTGTGTTGTTAGCCTCGCCCATGGGCTCCCCTGCTTCTCAGAAAAATTTAAAAAAATAAAATTTAAAGGGCGAGATTTGGGAAAATTTAGTTAAGATGGGTAGCATTCTAAACCAATGAGACCTCCCTGGCCACACCCATGGGGTAGGATTTGGTGATGAAAAGGTTTAGGATTTGGCCCTGGGAGTTGAGTCATGCTGTCTATATAACCAGACAATTTGGAATAAAACTCTCTCTGCATTTGGACCTTAACATGTGTCCATGTGGTGTGCTTTCCTGTGTGTGTTTTCCACATGGATAGTCCTGGGATTAAATGCGCCCCCCCCAAATCTTGTTGGGACCCTTACAATAAAAGACTGCAGAAACTCATGGGCCAGCTAGTCTGGCACATACCATAGTGAAAAAAGGGACCCTGTCTGAAATAAGAGGGAAGGGAAGACTGACATCTGACATTTTCTTCTGACCTGTACACATGTGCCCTGCCACAGATGAACATGCTCATGTATATGAACATGCACACATGTGGAAATAATAAAACTATCACATACACTTAATGTACAGATGAGGAGCTATCTTCTGATTCTGTGTCACTGCAGTCTAACTTGATCCATGTGCTATTGTACTAGAGCATCATTTTGTATGACTTAGAGGAAAGAGTTAAATCTGGGAAAAGTGAAATCTGAATCCCCAATAACCATGCTGACCTCTGCTTTCCACAGTAAAACCTATTTGAATGTGTGCTTCGGCAATAAAAGAGAATAATTTCAGTGATACTTGTCCCGCAAATGACTTCATTTATGTTTTATTGAATTAGCACTTTAATGTTGTTGAGTACATTATTAGCCTGTGGGATTGTAGCCATGAGTGATGGCTACAATGCCACAGGTGCCTTTTCTATTTGATATTCCCTGGCTTCCTTCTTTTTCAATATACTTTGCCACAATGACACAGATAGATGCATCTTGAATGATTGCATTTCCATCTCATGAGAAACATCGCTAAAGACTGTATAGACTTGCATTGTTCCTGAATATAATGAATACTTTTGAAGTAATAATGTCTACAAAGTGCAATGTCATGACAGTCAATATTGCAGCATTGGTAACTGAATAAAGCAAAACAAGAGCCTGTCAATTACGGTTCTGATCACCAGCTAATAATGTGGTGTTACACTTTAAAGATCAAGGCAAGCGAACTTTAAGTGCACCAGTCAGTGGGTACAAGTCAGTTTCTCATTGCTGTGACAAATCCCTTGAGAAAATCAAGCTAAGATAGGAATAACTTACCTTAGCTCACAGTTTCAGAGTTTTCAATCCATACTCAGTTTGCTCCATGGCTGTGGACCTGTAGGGAGTCCAAATGTCATTGTGCACAGCATATATGAAGTTTTCTCACTTCATACCAAACAGGAAGTAGAAACAAGGAGGCAGGAATGGTCCAGGGATAAGATCCCTTTCAAGACATCCTCCAACCTGACTTCAATTTTCCTCTCCCACCACCTATCAATCTTCTAACTTTTGAATGTATCAAAGTGCCGAATTTCTCTCTTCCTTGCTTATAGACTAAGACTTTGGGAATATAAATTTCCTTATTGGTAAAATGAGAGTTTACTTTCCAGTACTATGATAAGGACAAGCAACAAATGTATTGAAGAATTCAATATACTTGTGTTTGGCAAGCATAATTTTAAGGTATTGAAATTTTTAATATTGTGTCACTATATAAAATATTCATATGTGCCTTGAGCCAATGATAAACTAACTCTTTAAAAAGGTTTCAATGTACTACTACTTGAAATTTGCAGATACTTAATTTTTATTTAAAGTAGATATGGTGCATAGACATAGAGTAGTCTCTCAACTATATTGAAGAATTGGAAGTCTTGGGAACAGATGTGACCTATTTGGCTTGAAACCATTTCCTGAGCAGAGCAAAAAGAATGATGTAAACTGTTTGCATTAAGGTCAGACCCTTCCAAAGTCATCTTTCCTATTGACAGGGATAGTGTTTGTTCTCCTGGTCTTCAAGTATGAGTGTTCATAAAATACCTGTCCTAATTTGTTATGTTTAAATCACTTTGGTTTTTAAATGTGAAAGTCCTAGTTAAACTATTTGTGGTTTGTTCTTACCAGTAGTAGGAACTAACTCATTTGTGGATTTCCCTCTATTCTTCCCTTGGATATTTTGTTGTTGTGGTGGTGGTGGTTGTTGTTGTTGTTGGTGTTACTGTTGTTGAGATCAGTCTTATTTTGTATCCCAGACATGTCTATTACTCCAGGTGATGCTCCTTCGACCTCCTAGTATTGGTTTTATATGTGTGAGTGTCACTGCGCCCAGCATGGGAATTATTCAGTTAGCTATCTGTTTGTAAAACACAGTACTGGCAGAGACTTAGGGAAATTTGTTCCATTTGTTCTATTGTTCCATTGTTCTCTCCAGCTGCATTGTATACAGTAAGCCAGCAAAATAATATTTTCTTTCTGAAAGTATCCTTCATCCTTTATCTCTTCAAAGCATTATGGACCTTAAAGCCAATGTAGCCATGAAAATGTGTCTCTGATATGCAATTGTCCTCCTGTCAAAAGCTGTGCTTACTGTAGCTAGTCATTCCACCAAGGAGGCATTGTTCATTTTGCACCCAGTGTCTAGCACAGTCATTGTACATGGTAAGTAGTCACTTCTTGTGTTTAAGAATGAGAACACTGATCTTAACAGTCACTGGACACTATTTCTGTCCTTTTATGAAATATTGCTAAAGAGGATGAGAAAATCTGCTTTGAGCCTTGACCTATAAATCATTCTAATATGAGCATGGGATACACTGAATGGCTATGACTTCTCAAAAACTTAATGAGGTTCCATCTATGAAAATTTAGATATTTGTACAAAATTTTAATGAAAACCATTTTTTACTCATAAAGTTATTTCTGACAAATTTTAATGTCACTAAATAGAAGTAAGAAACAGAATAGCTTCCAATTTCAAAACATAAGGTATGAAATCTGGGAGAATTCAGGCATCTTCTAGAAACAAGTAATAAAAGAAGATGCCATTTAATATTTTCTCAAGGCCTTTCCATAATCACTGAATTGATTGACATGAAGGTTTCCGGGAATATTATGTTTGCTTCAGGATTTAGCAATGGGTATTGCATTAATAAAATAGAGAATTTGAAGAGATAATAAAAAGTAGTTTTGAATGTGAACAGATCAATAATTAATACATCTGAAAATATGAAAATTTGAGGGTTACTACATGTTTTCTAAAGAGGGCATGCAGTTAGCATTATATAACACCAAATGTGGTGGCACATGCTTCCAGCACCAGCTGCTTAAGAGACCGAGGCATGTGAGTCCATTTCAAAAAAAAAAAAAAAAAAAAAGTCTCAGCAAGTAAGAGCACTTGTCAGTTCTTGCAGAGGACCCATGGTTAGACTACTAGCACCCACAAGGCAGTTAACAACCATCTGTAACTCCAGTTCCAGGGGATCCAACGTTCTCTTCTGACCTCCTTTGGCATTGCACTACATGGGTGCTCTGCCATACATGCAAGCAATACACTCTCATACACATTAGAGTAATAAAAAGAATATAGCATTATAATATGTGCACATAGAAGTAAAAGACTCAGTTGTAAATAGACACTAGGAACCTGATGGAAGATGACAAGTTCAAGACCAGTCTGACCAACATAGTGAGATCCTATCTCAAAACACAGTATAAAAAGTTCTGTCCTCGCCGGGCGTGGTGGCGCACGCCTTTAATCCTAGCACTCAGGAGGCAGAGGCAGGCGGATCTTTGTGAGTTCAAGGCCAGCCTGGTCTACAGAGTGAGTTCCAGGACAGCTGGAGCTACAGGGAGACGCTGTTTCGAAAAGACAAAAAAAAAAAAAAAAAAAAGTTATGTCTTCATGCAGCAGTTAAGCACTTAGTTAGTGTGTAGAAGGGCCTGAATCCAATCCCAGCACAACAACAAAGGAGAGACAGAAAGATGTGAACAAGAAATCAAGCAAGAAAGAGTGAAAAAATACACATAGTTGACCTTGTATTTGAAGATATCTGTAATTTGTATATGAAATTCATTAGCAAAATCAGTTAAAAGCTATCAGAAAATTTAAAGTATCACACTTGAAACAAAATATATTGGAACACACTGTTCAATACTTTATTATAAAACATGAAGTCATAGAGAAAATAGATTAAAATATCCATCTACTGAGTTACTACATAAGTGCCATCTAAACAAGGACTAAAATACTGCCACCAGTTCACCCTGCACATTTTTTCCCATCATAATGGTATTACCTCTGAAAAGAAACTATTGACACTTACCTGTTACATCATTAATCCATTGCTTTTTACTTTACCAAGTATGTATTTTTAAATATTATGCGGTTTTGATTGCTTTTTAGCTTTATGTAAATAAGCTCACATATATTTTAGCCTCTATAATTTCCTTTTGTATCATTTGACTGTCCCCCTTTATGTATGTATACATTTGTTTACAACTGTCTCTGATTTGAACATATTTTAGCATTGATTTTATGCCTGAGGGATAGAGAGAGACCTCAACTGTTAAGAGCACTTGCAGTTATAGCAGAGGACCTGGTTTAATTCTCAGCATCTACATGGCAGCTCATGAAGATCTTTAACTACATCTCTGAGGAATCCACCTTATTTGTCTGGTCTCCTCAGGCTCCCACAAACACATGCACATACATAAACACATAGAGACACCCATACATGTAAATAAAGATAAATCTTTGAAAGGTTTTATTTATTTCTCTTAAGAAAGATCACTGAATATCCCTGGAAGTAGATCTTGTGGTTTTATTTGTTGCAAATAAGCTCCTTTTCGTTTCTCTTTCTTAATGCTGAGATTGGGGGGGGGGCGGCAAAGATCTAATGTTTAATGTTATTCTCCTAAATTTAGTCTGTTGTGCTTATATATTTTTAATTTATATTTATTTTATGTGTATGAGTATAATGCCTGCATGTATTTAAGTGACAACCTGTGTTGTCAAAGAGGGCATCAGATCTCCTGGAAGTGGAGTTATATGTGGTTTGTAGTGGCCAGGTGGGTGGTGTGAATCACACTCAGGTCCTCTGCAAGAGTAACCAATGCTGTTAAATACTGAGCCATCTTTCCAGCCCTTTGTGTTTATAGCATTCTTGTATTTATAGTATTCTTCTACCTCTATGTCATAGATGTTTTGTGAACTTTCTTTGCTATTATAACTGGTCAGTTCTGCGTTTAACTGTTTTGGATCTTCATGGCCAATCACAGAGAAACATTTTTTTTCCCCTGGATCACCTGTGTAGCAGTGCACTCAGGTCTTGTTATTTGTGAGAAGGCTTCCTTGCCTCCACCCCATTTCTGAAATGGCTTTCCTCCACTACTCCGACAGGCACTTATCTCTAATCAGGTGTCCATATTTAGATGGGGCCATTTGGAGGTTCTATATTTCCCCTGTTCTCTCACCTACTCTTGCATCTGGACCATATGCTTTGGAATTTGGCTTTTATACAGTGGTGAAAGTACTCCCACATCTTTCTTCATGGGTGTTTGGTCTATTTTTAATCTTTGCATTTGTATATAATTTTCTAAATATCTTGCCAAGTTCCATATAAAACACTGTTATGCTTATTGACATTTTATTAAATAAGTAGATGAATTTGGACACTGTGACATTTTTACAGGGTTGAATCACACAATACATAGTATATGACGAATTATTAAACCTATTTTAATTTTTTTGGTATCACTTAAAAACGTTTGGTGAAAGTTTCAGTAGTCTTATTTGAAATCGCAGTAAATTTTATTATATCTAGTATTCGTGAATAGTTATAGTCTATATATTCACAATAAACAGAGAATTAATGCAGGAAACTACAGGGTGAGGAGCTTGTGAGTTCCTGGATATTTGTTTGTCAAGTGAAAGGGTTTAATGACACCAAATTTAATATATCATTGATTATTTAACATTGAATTTGTAGCTAACATTACTGTCACTTGTGGAAAATGAAATGATCTAGTGTACTATTTCACAAGGAATGCCATAAACTTCTTTTTGTAGAAATACAAGAAAAATATTTATCTCTATATTTAGGACCATATTAAACTATGAAATCTCCAAAAAGTAGTATCTAAATTAAGAAGAAAATACGACATGAAACAAAATGCCGGTGGACATGGAATACAGCGTAAGAGTAAGAGTGGGGCAAGTAGGTAAAGGTGATTTCTGTTCATTATGAGAGAGTTTGCATTTGTCATGCAAATCCTCCATCGTGCACACACCCACGAATGACTAAAAACATGACCATAAATAACGATTTTGTAGTTGCAAATAAATGACTTGTCAGGGAAACTGCAAGTGATTAAAACAAACTGTATTTGATATTTTAGAACGTTTTGCATTATTTCTATCTAGACACATTGAAAGAACAAGGTGAAAATTGCAAAACAAGAGGAAATAGAAACAGCAGCACAAATAGGAAATAGAAATGGACCCAACTGATGCTCTGAATATTGAAATTATCAAGGAAAGAGTTACAATAATTGTCATGTTCCATGAAATAAAACAAATAGAAACATTTGACAAAAGAACATATCCTTAAAATAGGACGTAGGTGATGTTTTGAAAAGTAAAAACAGGAGCGGGCTGGAGAGATGGCCTAGCGCCTACCGCTCTTACAGAGGACCCGGGTTCGATCCCCAGCACCCACATGGCAGCCGAGAACCATCCGAAACTCCAATTCCAGGAGAACTCCAGTTCCAGGGGAATCTGACACCCTCTTTTGACCTCCGCGGCATTGCACGACATGGGTGCACAAACCTGCATGCAGACAGTACATTCATACACATACAGAAATAAATAAAATTTAAAAAATAATTAAAAAAGTAAAAACAAGAAAAAGAAAGTTTACATATGAACAGGACACGGAACTAAAAATCATGTGAACTCGCAGCAATGGTGGTAGCATGCAAAAGTACCATGCAAGCCCACACCAAACATGGGGAAGTTAGTAGGAATCCGGAAATTTAGTGGGGTTTTAGCAAGTTGGGGTTTGCTGCAGGCATGGGACGGGATCGAGGTAGGATCAAAATATATTGTATGAAGTTGGCAAGAATTAAATTAAATAATGAAAAATATTTTTAAAAAATTGGGGCAAGGAAATCAACATAGTTCTGGAAAGCTAAATGCAAAGGAATGAAGAATATTTGAATTAATATCTCAGAAACATCAAAGAACATTCGTAGGATAAACCATGAAAAAATTTAAAAGACAATGGTGAAAACCAGGTATAGAATATATATCACATTTTGTGAATAAAAGTTTACATCAATTTAAGTAGACCGAAGATGAAGAAGAAAAATAACAAAAGTATCATTTGAATAAATGGCAGCCCAAATTTTGGAAATACATGGATAACACAGTTTCATAAAAATAATGTGAATTAAAATGTACTTAGAAATACAATATAATGTCATTCAGCTTATCTTTCATCTGGGGGATCCAGTGTTAGCATCCACAAATATTTTCAAGATATTAATTCAGAATTTTAATGGTAATTTTTTGAATCTATAGATTGGTTTTGGTAGGAGGGATGTTTTTCACACCATTGATTCTACCAATCTATGTATATGGGAGGTCTTTCATATTTAGCCATCAGGGAAATGCAAATTAAAACCATTTTGAGATTTTACCTTACCATAGTCAGGATGGCTAATATCCCCAAAACAAATGATGATGCACAAATGCTTATGAGGATGTAAGATAGGACTGCAAACTGATGAATTCACCATGAAGATCTAGCTTTTTCCTCAAAAGCTACAACTATGTCTCTGATATCCAGCTATAGCACTCTTCACGTATATACCCAAAGGACTCTGTATCCTACTACAAAGATATGTGCTTATCCGCCTTCAGTGCTGCTCTATTCACAGAATCCAGGAAATGGAAACAGCCTAGATGTCCATTAAGTCATGAATGGATATGAAATCATGGTATATTTACATGATATAGTGTTATTTAGCTGAAATGAAATGATGAAATTTGCAGATAAATGGATGGAACTGGAAATTAGCTTGATGCAGGTAACCCAGTTCCAGAAAGAAAACCATCATATTCTCTCATAAGTAGATAATGGCTTTGACTCTTTAGATATGTGTGATTCAATTAGAAAGTCTATAATGTCAGGAAATTAGTTAGGGGACATGCAAAGGTATCCTGAGAGGGAAGGTAGAATGCAGTTACATAAAGGAGGAGAAAGGACTACTGACATAGGAAGGTTTAAATGGGCCAGGCAATGGAGGGTGTGGCAGAGGATAGAGTATGAAGGGGGACATCTAACAATAAAAGCCTGTTGAAAAAGTCAGATGGAATCCTCCTACTGTATAAGCTTTTTTTTTGGTCTTTTTGAGACAGGGTCTCCCTGTAGTCCCAGCTGTCCTGGAACTCACTCTGTAAACCAGGCTGGCCTTGAACTCACAAAGATCTGCCTGCCTCTGCCTCCCAAGTGCTAGGATTAAAGGCGTGCGCCACCACGCCCAGCATGCCTCTTAAAATATATACATATACATGTATAAAATAGGTAAAAGGAGTTGCCTCTTAATGAGGGATTAATGCCCCTACCAGTTACCACTGGCTAGTGCATAAAAAGCCCAATGCCAAAAGTTTAACCCTTTTTTGAAGATGCTGACCAGGAATATCCTATAGGCCCTCAAACATTACTAATTCTTACTATTGCTATAGATTGCCCTCCAAAACTTGAGAGTAAGACCCTATTGCTGAAGATACTACATATGAGAGTCATAGAACAAACAAGAAGAAATCAACCTGTGCTGATCTCAAAGTGTCATCTCTACTAACTAGGCTTTATAGTGAAAACTGCAATGCATGCTGCTAGAAACACAAAGCAGTTATAAATCTTAAAAAGCTATGAATGCTCTGATCTACAATACAGACTGGTCTGGCAATATATTCCAATAGTACAATAGTTGCACCAATGTTGGGAGAGTAATCAACTACTTTCTTTTTAAATTTTTTTATTGTTATTAAACTTTTTCCATAAATCTTACATCAGTTTTCAATTGAATTTACAGCCACTTCCCTTTCCACGCCCCCCACCCCACCTGAGTCCCTGCACTCTACCATATATGTTTTGCACCTTTTTCTGAGAATTTCCAGAGGTTTTTTTCCAGTTCTTTTGGTGTCGTTGTTCTCTCTAACTGTTATTCTTTCTATATGTTATATTATATTATATAATATATATATATATATATATATATATATATATATATTAGTATATATATAGTTATACACACATTAATATTATACATACATATATACCTATATCACCTGAGTTGGAGGATATTTTTTTTCTTTTTCTAACAGATGTCATGTTTTCCATAAGGAAATGCTTGAAGGTTCCTCCTTGCGCAAACATCCATCAATCCTGCCCTTGTGTTTCACACTGGGGTCTTTCCCTCCCATGGTCCCCCAAACGAAGTCCATTAAGCACACATAATCAACTACTTCCTACTTGGGTTTAAGGCCTGCTTCACAAGAAGGAGCCCACTTGGCACTGTTATCAGGGCCAAGAACCTGTGGTTAGCCAGGTCGTAGGCAGTAGGGGAGATCTTACTACTCTTATCTATTTAAATGGGTAAATTAGCCGGGTGTGGTGGCACATGCCTTTAATCCTAGCACTTGGGAGGCAGAGGCAGGTGGATCTTTGTGAGTTCAAGGCCAGCCTGGTCTACGGAGTGTGAGTTGTAGGACAGCTTGGGCTACAGGGAGACCCGCTTCTTGAAAGACCAATAAATAAATAAATAAATAAATAAATAAATAAATAAATAGGCAAATTATTGAACTTCTTTATAATGACTTATTGCTATAGATTAATACACCTCTGAACTCTCACCTTTTTTTACTACAAATTGTGATTAACACCAAGACATAGAGCTGTTCAACATGCAGAAACTGCAGAGTTCTAATTTCTAAATTGGATATTTACATCACAACCCTCTACTCCAAAGCCTCAGGGGTCATTGTAGAAGAGGAAATGGAAAGGCTGCAAGATTCAGAAGTGATGGAAGCTGTTTTCCAGACACAACAGGGTAATCACACATAGGAACTGACAGTGTTTATGATAGCATAAACAAGAACCAGATAGGCACAAGCCAGACAAATGGTGGTGGTGGTGGTGGTACGGGGTGCATAAGGAATCCAAGGCCCAGCTGAAGCATTATTGGCTATTGATGAGAGCATAAGTTTTCTTTAAGGGTGTGATGCTGGGATATTGACCAGGCTCAAGTAACTGGACCCACACCCAAGAATTTAAGGAATACAATTAGTCCTATTAGACCTCTAAACAATTAATAGAGGACATGAAATGAGAGTTTTAGGGAGGTATGGGTAGATCTGACAGGAGATGGGATAAGGATTCAGAATATGATCAAAATACACTGTACGAATTATCAAACAATTAATTAAAATATTACTCAAAAGTGGATGTGAATTCATACAGCAAAATAAGGAAACATTTTGAAACATTGGATATATGCCTATAATAGTGTTCACCAGCTTAATAGAGGATTTAGCTAGATATATTGTCATAAAATATTCTTGACTTCCTAGAAAAGTTGAACATATGAAAATGCATACTTCAGGAGCTGGAAAGTTTACTCGGTGGTTAAGAGCACTGGCTGTTCTTGCAGAGAACCCTGGTATGAGTCCCATCACTCACATGGTGGCTAACAAACCTCTGTAACTGCAGATCCAGGGGAATCCAATGCCCTCTTCTGAGCTCTTCAACACTGCACAACACCAGTGCATTCGCATATATGTAGGCAATACACTCATATATATAAAATAAAAATAAATAAGCATTTTAAAAAGAAAATGCATGCTTCAAAACAGGTGTAAATTATCCATCATAGGGAGAAATTTAGGACCTAGGACAGAGAGAGATTTTTATTTTATTTCCAGACCTGGAAATAAAATATCTGGAAATAAAATAAAAATCTCTCTCTGTCCTATTATGTGAGGCAGTGGAAAACTCAGGAATAGTGAGAATTTCAAGGACATTGAAATCACTCCAGGTGGGTTGCATGGACCACTGAACATTTTCCACACTGGAATGTTCTTTGTTCAGATGTCTGCAGATGGGTGTAGAAGCCACAAGACTTCAGGGCATTGGAAATCAGAAAGATTTCAATTCCAACATGAGACAAGAACTTGCAAAGAGACTTTTTCCCAGAATCCCCAGTCAAGTTTATAAGAGAATCATGAGTTTAATATTTGTCTCTCATTCTTAAATAAATGCATGAGACGTGTGCCTGTGATATATAGAATCCTAAAGAGCTGAGGCTGAATAGATCCAATCTGTAGCTGATGTATTTGGATAGAATCTACAGAATACCATAAGAAAATAAAGTTTAACCTTTGCCCAAAAAAGACCCAGATTTAAGTAACAATCCCACCCTACTTGGAATTTGAGTCTCTAATTTAGATCTACAATGAACATAGGCATGCTCTAGCTCAATAGTTTAGATTTTTCAGTCATACCACACATGTAGCTTAATTTGCATCTCCAGACGGTGTACTACCTGTGAGAACAGCGAGCTGTAGATCCACAGGGAATGGTGGACCAGGCCCTCCTTAAGTGCATACATGGTCCTGGTCAGGGCTGAACAAGAGCTTGTCTCATCAGATCAGAAACCCAGGGAACTCCCACAGCAGGCAGCTTCCTCTCTGAGCCACCCAAGCCCACTCAAAACTCCCCTGCTGGCTTTTAAAGACTGGACAACTTGATGGCCTGGAAAGAGGTATGGAAGGAAGACATTCAGTTTTCTGAAGTCTCCTTGCCTTGCCCACTCCCTGTAAAGGGTCAGAATAGCTTGTATTTGAAAGACACTGGTTTCCCCATAGTAGAGGTGGCTTTTCTAAACACTTCTATGCATTCTTGGCCTGTCCTGGTCTACTTTGAGAGACCCAGTTCTGCTACCAGGGTGTTACTGAAACTGAATCTTTGCCATACCCGCTACCAGCTATCAATCCATTCCATTTTTCCTAAGCTTAGTAGGGATCTTTGAATTGTAACTTGGCTTGTTTTAATCAACTTAAGATCATTAATTTCTTAGAGGACTTTTCATAATACTTACCAATGTATTTTATTTATCTCTATGTGTATTGTCTTACCATAAAAGCAGCTTCAAAAGATTGAATTTGCCCAGGATACCATTAATCTTTCGGAAATCATGGATAAAAAGTAGCCAAGTGAAAGTTCTTATCCCTGATTATTATAATAAAATGAAAGAGAACTTGGTGGAACAGTTTTCTACATGAGCCTTAGCTGCATGTTAGAGACTTCAATTGGATTACCTCATTCCTGTTAATCTTTATCATGTTATCTTTGTTTGTGTTTCGAAATAGGGCCTCCATGTAACCACAGCTGGCCTGGAATTTGCTATGTAGACTGGGATGGCCTCAATCTCAGAGAGATCCACCTGCCTCTGGCTCCCAAGTGCTGGGATTAAAGGAGTGCATTGCCACACCTCACTATTCCTGTCCATTTTATCCTCGGGAACAAGGTACCTTACCAAGTTTCCCTGACCACACCACTGTTCAACTGTTAGAGACAATTAATGAAGGCACCTTTGATGGAAATCTTAGTATCTTAGATGAAGATACTTTAAAGTATCTTTTCTTCTGCTTCTGAGAAATTTCATGGTGTAAGTTTTGTGTACCCACAGTGCTCATATCTGTCCCTTTAATTTTTCTTCCCTGGGTTCATAAACTTGATCTAAACATGGCTCAAAATATGTGCTCCATATTTCCTTCTTGAACTATGAGCTGTGCATGCCCAGATATATAGCACTTCACTGAGCCTGGTCAAGGATGCAAACCCCCCCNATCAGAAAGATTTCAATTCCAACATGAGACAAGAACTTGCAAAGAGACTTTTTCCCAGAATCCCCAGTCAAGTTTATAAGAGAATCATGAGTTTAATATTTGTCTCTCATTCTTAAATAAATGCATGAGACGTGTGCCTGTGATATATAGAATCCTAAAGAGCTGAGGCTGAATAGATCCAATCTGTAGCTGATGTATTTGGATAGAATCTACAGAATACCATAAGAAAATAAAGTTTAACCTTTGCCCAAAAAAGACCCAGATTTAAGTAACAATCCCACCCTACTTGGAATTTGAGTCTCTAATTTAGATCTACAATGAACATAGGCATGCTCTAGCTCAATAGTTTAGATTTTTCAGTCATACCACACATGTAGCTTAATTTGCATCTCCAGACGGTGTACTACCTGTGAGAACAGCGAGCTGTAGATCCACAGGGAATGGTGGACCAGGCCCTGCTTAAGTGCATACATGGTCCTGGTCAGGGCTGAACAAGAGCTTGTCTCATCAGATCAGAAACCCAGGGAACTCCCACAGCAGGCAGCTTCCTCTCTGAGCCACCCAAGCCCACTCAAAACTCCCCTGCTGGCTTTTAAAGACTGGACAACTTGATGGCCTGGAAAGAGGTATGGAAGGAAGACATTCAGTTTTCTGAAGTCTCCTTGCCTTGCCCACTCCCTGTAAAGGGTCAGAATAGCTTGTATTTGAAAGACACTGGTTTCCCCATAGTAGAGGTGGCTTTTCTAAACACTTCTATGCATTCTTGGCCTGTCCTGGTCTACTTTGAGAGACCCAGTTCTGCTACCAGGGTGTTACTGAAACTGAATCTTTGCCATACCCGCTACCAGCTATCAATCCATTCCATTTTTCCTAAGCTTAGTAGGGATCTTTGAATTGTAACTTGGCTTGTTTTAATCAACTTAAGATCATTAATTTCTTAGAGGACTTTTCATAATACTTACCAATGTATTTTATTTATCTCTATGTGTATTGTCTTACCATAAAAGCAGCTTCAAAAGATTGAATTTGCCCAGGATACCATTAATCTTTCGGAAATCATGGATAAAAAGTAGCCAAGTGAAAGTTCTTATCCCTGATTATTATAATAAAATGAAAGAGAACTTGGTGGAACAGTTTTCTACATGAGCCTTAGCTGCATGTTAGAGACTTCAATTGGATTACCTCATTCCTGTTAATCTTTATCATGTTATCTTTGTTTGTGTTTCGAAATAGGGCCTCCATGTAACCACAGCTGGCCTGGAATTTGCTATGTAGACTGGGATGGCCTCAATCTCAGAGAGATCCACCTGCCTCTGGCTCCCAAGTGCTGGGATTAAAGGAGTGCATTGCCACACCTCACTATTCCTGTCCATTTTATCCTCGGGAACAAGGTACCTTACCAAGTTTCCCTGACCACACCACTGTTCAACTGTTAGAGACAATTAATGAAGGCACCTTTGATGGAAATCTTAGTATCTTAGATGAAGATACTTTAAAGTATCTTTTCTTCTGCTTCTGAGAAATTTCATGGTGTAAGTTTTGTGTACCCACAGTGCTCATATCTGTCCCTTTAATTTTTCTTCCCTGGGTTCATAAACTTGATCTAAACATGGCTCAAAATATGTGCTCCATATTTCCTTCTTGAACTATGAGCTGTGCATGCCCAGATATATAGCACTTCACTGAGCCTGGTCAAGGATGCAAACCCCCCCAAGCTGTATTTTTTATATGAAAAAAAAAATATATATATATAAATATATATATATATATATTTCTCTACACTTTTATTTTCTAGCTGTGCTTATTTTACCTTCATATTGACCAAGGTATTTGACCATAGCATCCATTTATATAATTGGAATCGAAAAGGTCTGGTCTCATGTCCAAAGTTTTGTTCAGGGCTGGGGACATGGCAGTTAAAAGAACTGGCTGTTCTTCTAGACTATCCACCTTTATTTCCAGAATCCACAAGGTAGAAAAAAAATGACACTTAACTCCACTTCCATGGGATCCAGTGCTCTCTCTTGGCTTCAGTGGACATTGCAAGACATGGTGCATTTACATACATGCAGGATATACATAAATACATATATTATTTAATGAATTACTTTATTAAAACATTTTCAATATCTTGTGGAGCTGAAGAGATGGCTCAGTGGTTAAGAGGACTGGCTGTTCCTGCAGAGGACCAAGGTTTGAATCCTAGCACCCACACGGTGGCTAGCAACTGTCCATAACTCCATCTCCAGGAGAATTTGATGCCCTCTTCTGACCTCTGTGGGTATTGCGCAACACAGATGCATTTATATATATTCAGGTAATGCACTCATATACATAAAATAAAAATAATAAATAGAATTTTTAAAAATTAAGATCTTATTCAATGCAAGATATTCCTAGAGCATTTGAGCCTTCTCAGGTATTTATGGAAACCATGTCATTACCTTTTAATGCTGAGCTAGACCTATGTGGCTCTCCCCCTTTCTCTTTCATTTCCTACCAGGCCTTTCCTCAGATACTCTCACCATTCAGAGAGGCTGTTCCTTCTCATTCAGATCTCAAGTCAAATATCTCCTCTTTCAGACCCCATTACCTCCTCAACAGGCTTCTTCCTGCTTTCTTTCTTTCTTTCTTTCTTTCTTTCTTTCTTTCTTTCTTTCTTTCTTTCTTTCTTTTGTATTTTTGAGACAGGGTCTTCTGTAGCCCCAGTTGTCTTGGAACTCACTATGTAGACCAGGCTGGCCTTGAACTCACAGAGATCCTCCTGCCTCTGTCTTCCAAGTGCTAGGATTAAAGGCGTGTGCCACCACGCCTGGCCATTCTTTCTTATAATACTCCTTTGAATCTCTTTAGAAGCATTACCACTTTTAAAAAACTGCTTTGGTTACTTACATGTTAGCTTCTGTGCACCATAAAGAGACAACAAACACTGAACAACTTTCTTGCTGCCACATTCTCAGTAGAAAATGGCCATAGTGACAGTTGGTATTTTGGTTTGCATGTGAACAATCCCTTTATCCCATAGGATCATGTGTTTGAACATGTCCTGCTCAGCTGAAGGCACTGTTTGGGAAAGTTGTGAAACTCTGAGAAGGTGGAGTCACTTGCAGAAGTGGGTCACTGGGTCAGGCCTGGAGCTTTTACAGTCCTGTGACACTCCCTCTCAGTTCTCTAATTCCGGTCTGCAGAGGCCTTGAGACCAGCTACTTCCATGCTCCTTCTCCCAAGCCTTCCCCTTCCACTGCAAACCCCAAACAGCCCTTCCTTCCTTCTTTAATTTGCTTCTTTTCAGGTATTAAGTAAAGGAGAAAAGTAGGAAATCCAGAAGCATACCATAAATATTCATGGTACAAGTTTAGCATACTGTGAAAGAAAGCTCCCAGAAAAACCACATCTTTGACTGAACCTTCTGCCAGGCTGCCTAACTGATTAGCACTTCAATGATTGTAGACAGTTTGGAATGTTGCAGGTCCAGAGCTTAATTATAATTTATCTTGGGCTATCTTCGGCCCCCCTCATTAGCCATTCCATGCCCAACTTTGTGTCAGACCTAGCATCCTGTGACCAACATATAAAAATCTTTTGGAATGTATTAACAGAACAGTAGCTCTCACTAATCGAAGTGCTGAATGTCATCACATCATCTGTGGCCAAGAGCTAAGATTTCTCTTTGGCTGTAACAAAACCTACTTAATATTTCCATCAATATACTTGAAAAGTATCTTCATTTATGAATTTTCTTTGTTCTGTTATTATAAAAACTTCGTGAAACAGTTACCATGTTAAAATATTGAACTTGGGATTACCTGAGTCTGTTTTTCTGGGCCATGGTCACTCATGTTTGGGTGCAGAATAAACTGTCTCTTAACCCCTTTGAGGTAAGAGTTGTGTTACATCAACCGCATCAACAATACCCACAGTTAAAAGTGAACAAATAAGCACTGAATATATAAATCTTGAATTATTCATATTTTTCACCTTTTTTTAATTTTCAAGTTATTCATTTATACTGTAACTAGGAATGCATGCTTATTCTGATTTTATTTGATCTGACATTTGAAAAACAGGTTGAATATTTAAGTTCAATCTGCTAAAGGTAGAGAAGTGGACAGGGATTTCTTCACCAACACAATTATTTTGTAACTTCTCAGATGGAACCACAAGGTATGCTAGAGCCTCAAATGTCAGAGACATGGGGGTTGTGACTGCCGCCTGAGAACTGACCCTCCCAAAGCATTAGCAAAAAAGAAGAAAAGTAATGTCCTCCTTGCCACATGTATTCTCTAGACTCATTTTAATTCATGGACTGTTAAGAATTCTGCTTAAGCCCAACTTGAACATCTTATTGATTTGTTCGGCACTATTCATGCCCATCATCTGTACTCCTGCAGTATGCTAGTGACTAGCATTACTAGCTGAAGATGGAATCTAGCTGAAAAGAGAAAAAGTAGACATATATAGGGGAGCAATTACCATATAAATAGACATTAACTATCTAAGAGACTGCTCCATATAAAATAAGTGAAACCGATCTTTGGGGGTGTTATTTCTGAGGCTTCAAGTAGAAATGCTATTTCAATTCTTCTTTTTCTTTTTTTTTTTTTCCTTAGCACTAGCAGAGGGAAAAAGAATCCTGAAGGAGAAGCTGAAGTGCTCAAATGTCTACACTGTAGCTCTGGAGTATCATTAGTAACATACTCAAATGTCTACACTGTAACTCCGGAGTATCATTAGAAACATACTCTGCACTGACAGTGTGTAAAATGCTAGCCACTTCTAATACAGAAATTAAAACAGCTTATCATCAACATGCAGCTAACATAACAAATGCACTAAGGACTTTTAATTTGTGTAGTGTGATGCTTAAACTTGATTGTCATCTTCATGGAATATAGAATCACCATAGCAACAAATCTCTGAGCATGCCTGTGAATTAGTATCTAGATTTTATTAATTTAGGTGGGAAAACCCACTCTGAAATTGGACAGCACCATTTCTTGGACTGTAGCCCCAAGATTGAATAAAGAAAGCTAAGCAACATTCATGATCTCTTCCTGACTGTGGACACAATATAACCATTGTGCATTGCCTACCAGGATGGACTGTACCTTCTGTGAACCCAAATTAATTCTTCCTTAAGTAGTTTTTGTCAGGCATTTAACACAGCAACAAGAAAATAATTAATACATGTATAGTAAAAAGATTTCAGGTGTTAGTTTACTTTTCTACCCAATTAAAATTTTACAGAGGAGTCCCTGAAATTAATTTGACATGAAACAACATATATATATATATATATATATATATATGATAAATGCAATCATTTGAAGTAAGTTCTTATGAAAACTAATAAACTCCTATCAGCCTGCTTTGCTATTAATATGCACACTGAGACATAAATTATTGCTTTACTTATTTAAGAAGTGAATTAAAGTTTCTTTTTTTCAAATTCTTATTTAAAAATGCCACCATTGAACAAAGCATGAAGGTGCATGCCTTTAATCCTGCCAGTTGGGAAGCAGAGGCAGGTGAATTTCTATGAGATCAAGGTCAGGCTGATCTACATAGTGAACTCCAGTTCAGCTGGGGCTACGGGGAGATGCTGTCACAAAAGACCAAAAACCATGGGGCTGGAGAGATGGCATAGCAGTTAAGAGGGGCGACCATTCTTGCAGATGACCCGGGTTCGATCCCCAGCACCCACATGGCGGCCGAGAACCGTCCGAAACTCCAATTCCAGGAGAACTCCAGTTCCAGGGGAATCCGACACCCTCTTCTGACCTCCGCGGCATTGCACGACACTGGTGCACAAACCTACATGCAGACAGTACATTCATACACATACAGAAATAAATAAAATTAAAAAAAAAAAAGACCAAAAACCAAATCCCACAATTCTGGCTTCCTTCTTTGAAGATATCTGGAACTCTGTTTAATCAAAAACAAAGATTGTTTAGAATTGAATGTTGTTTCACATTTCACAAAACAAATAAACATAAATGGTACTGATAATAACTCTGCAAGGAGCAGATATAAAACAGCCATGGTCTGAAGGTTAAGTAGGAGCATTCTTCAACCTCTCAGGTAAGTAAGTCTTCAGGCTGTAACTGGATCACAACACTGTGCATAGCCTTTCCAAACAATGAGATACAGCTTTCCTCTAAGTATGTATGTGGACAAGAATCATTTACAGAATCTCTAAATGTTAAACAAGACTATTATGTCTTACTAAATATTCTTGTAATAACCATGATGTGAGTACTTTAAGTTTATGAACTGCTATTCTGACAGCTGGCTCACTCACCTATGAGCAAATGTGTGGCTTAGTCATCTATAACATCATCTCATCCTAAACAAATTCATTAACGGCATTTCCCATTCTGTCACTGACTCAGAGCTAAAGCTTTTAAGGGACTCTATTTGCAGACTCCCTTAAAAGTGCAAGGGTAGGGGACAAGGGTACATGCGCACAACAATCCTGCAGTCATCAGTTGGTTTTGAGCTCTAGTGTGTTTCAAGATGCTCCTCTAATACAGGTTTTACTACTCATTGAATTTCGAATTTCAAAGTACATTTTTAAAGTACATTAAAAATGGACTTTTAATCTTTTTTATGAAAGAATTCAGATAAGACATAATTAGTCATTTTAAAGCAAGCACCTTGGTGACACTGTATCTTCACACTGCTGGGCAGCCAACCACTCCACCACTGAACTCCAGGGCCACTTGTCATGTGAATTTATGCTATGTTCTGCTTAGAGATCTGACAAAAGGCTGAAGATACAACACTGGAGCTCCAAAAACTCATAGCTAGTCAGGGAGGTAGACTTCACGGCCGGTTTGCAAAGTTGCTACAGGGAAACATGGTGGGTTGTAGGATAGGAGGTCTACTCTAACTTGTAAGAAAGCAACCCCTTTTCTAAGCCTAGGGAACAACCTGCGGAAGAGGGGGCGTGGTAGAATGTAAGGGCTGCGATTGGGGTGAATGGTGAAACTACAGCAATGTAGTCTGGACACTCATTTGATCAACTTGATTGAACAAACAACCTGTCACCCCCCACTGGATGGTGGGGCTGTACGTGTTTGGGCACAACAGCCTGCAGATAGGTTTTGCATGAAGGATGCTTGTACTCATGGATTATCACTTATAGCTAAAAATGAAAAAAAAAAAAAAAACTGAGAGAAAGATGCAGGACAGTTATGGCAGAATGCATGATCTGGGATGGGGTGGGGGGGGGGAAGGGAAATAAGCCTGAACTGAATTGGAAAAAATGTATGAAATGCACAAAGCATCAATAAAAACTAATTTAAAAAAAAAAAAGAAAGCAACAAAATGGAAGATCTTCACATCAGGTTGATGCAAGAGTGAGTTCCAGAAGAGCCCATGTAAAGGTTACAACATTAGCATATGAAAGAAAACAGTTGCAAAGAAGAAGGCTAGAACCAGCCCATGTCTACTAAATCAGGTCCCTGGCTGAGGTGCAGGAAGAACTTCTGAATGAATGTCTGAAGGTGACCTAGGACTCAGAGTAATATTAAGCTCATACTGTGGAGGAAATATCAGGGAATTCTCTGTGCACCCACAGCTGAAGGGCAGTGTTTGAAAGGCAGAAAAAAAAGTGCAAAGATCCCAGGGGAATACCTGGTTAGAAGTCAGGACACTCACAGGAAAGCATCTTGTTAGGACTTAAAGAACTTTATCTGCTATGACAGAGGACATTATCAAATCATACGGCTGCTCTAATCTAATTTTTATTTCAAGGAGATATTATGCTTGCATTGTGATTCACTGATTCGAGAAGATTAAGATTGAAGGAATATTGTCAAGAACTGTAATTACTGATATCCTTAAAGTCTAAGGGCAGAGGCTGACGCAAGAAGAAAGTGTGGATCAAGTTTTTCAGAGCTGAACATGGTAACTCATACCTGTAATCCCAGCACTCAGAAGACTGAGGCAGGAAAATTACCTTGAGTTTCAGACCATCTTATGCTTCAGAGGCAAACCTTGTCTCAAAAATAAATAAAACAAGGAAATAAAAAGATTTTTCAAGAGGAAATTGTAGAGAGGCTGGAAAGCAATAAGCTGTGATGGCTGAAAGTAAAGAAATTACTAATGGGCACCCAGGTTTCTGCATTGATTGACAGGTACAAAACCTTGTAGTGAAAAATTTGGAAGTATGTTCAAGTGTATAAATGATTTCACTGAGTATCTAATGAGTTCTTTCTTAGATGCATTGCATGGAATTGCGATGCCTATTAGACTCAGCAGTGGCAAATCATGGAATGGCAGGTGTAAGTGAGGCTAGCATACCTGGACAGACAAAGAAAGACTGGTGTTAAACTCATCCCTAGGCATGAATGAGATGAGAGTATCAGTACAGAATGAACTTAGTCTACTTGATCTCAGAATGACTAGACAAGGGGTTAGAAGCTCGCAGTGTAGATATGTAAAATAAGGATTGATATTGAACATTTAACAATTGGTAGGCTACTGGCAAACTATGAGAATGGCTTCACACTTAACAGATAAGATATGAAACGCAAAGATATAACCTAATTATGCTGGAAACTGTTCCTCAGACAAGAAGGAAGAGGGGAATAGAAAATAGAAGCTGATTCCCTGTTCCTGCTCCCTCTTCCACCATTTTCCATGAGCTGTGGGTGCAGAGGTAGCATTGTGAATGTGCCACTTACAGATGGGCACTTTACAGTCACTTGTTCTCCACATTTGACCAGTTTTGAACTTTGTAATAGCCTCCTTTTTTTTTCAAAAAAAAAAGAAAAAGCTACATTGATGAGTGGTAAGAGGTATACTTGTTTATAAATATAAAGTTACATATTTAGAATGAAGTAAGAAGTTATGTACGTCTAGGGAAGAGCAGAAATAAGTTTTTCCCTAGGATCTATCACCTCCCCAGTTATGTGTACTTGGTGATGTTTACAGTACCATGCATGATTTCCCTCCCATTGAAAGAGGCTTAATCCCAATTAAATAACTATTGATTTTCCCCATGATAAAATGCTATTGCTGCACAAATACAAAGTGTTTGGCGGGCTGGTCATGGCTGCGGTTCATGGACTTTACAGCTGGGTAGGATCGCTGATTGTTTTTCTCCCGTGGTAGTTTTCATGGTACTTTCTGATACTATGAGAGCTAGTCTTCAGATAGGAGATTTCCTGATGTAAGAGCCAAGGACAAGACACCTGCTGCTAGTTAATGCATTCGAGACATGATAGGGAAGTGGAGCCAATGCAGCTTCTACAGTGTAGGAATCTAATAAGATTTGCATAATGACAAAACCAGTTGACATTCCAAGGTGGGTGGTGGGAAGTAGAGAATGTCATAGGGTCCCACCTCAAGAAGAGTTGCAGGCAATTGATGGATGTTGGGGGAACAAAAATTCCTCTCCAGGGACAAATGCCCCAAGAGTTAATCTAATCCCAAATAGACAGCCCTAAATACAGATACAAATGACCACCATTTTATATATATGTTACATAGGTATAGGTAAGAATGGTAATCAAAGAAGAGGACAAGAAATTGAGGAATGGGAGGACATAGGAGGAGTTGGTAGGAGACTGGAGAGGATAAAAATAATGCAAAGACAATGCTCAGTTATGAAATTCTAAAAAAAAAATAATAATAACACAGAGGCTGTCATAGTCTCTGGAATGCCAGAGAGTGTTACCAAAGGCCACTAAACCAATAAAGCAAATATAGGTCTCCTTGAGTCAAGCAAGACTCCTCCGTCAGCACCAGCTACACCTCATCTGGATATACTGTGCAGCAGTGGCAGCCATATGTCTGTATATCCCTAATCTAATTGGCTATTAGCTCTCTCCTTGGAGGAATAACCCACGGCTGATGCCACAAGCTTACATCCCCTAATGGTTAGGAGATGTTAGAAGCCACACGAAGACCCTGCCATACTTAACAGAAGAAAATGTAATTCATGGATTAACATACCATCCAAACATCTGTGTCTATACCAAAGTAACCTACCATAACAATTAGTACTGTTTAAATACCTATATATCTAATTGCATGTGCTTCATTAGTAGGATCAAAAGGCTATATATTATACTGTTTAAATACCTATATATCTAATTGCATGTGCTTCATTAGTAGGATCGAAAGGTTATGCCTGGACAAGCTGGCAGCCCATGAAAGAAAACAGCCAGAATTGACTAGAGACCAAGACAACAGCTCCAGAGAGAGTAGACTGTTTTGCTTCTCATCCACCTGTGCCCCTTTTCTAAGCCTAGGGAACAATCTGTGGAAGAGGGGGCACGGTAGAATGTAAGGGCTGCGATTGGGGTGAATGGTGAAACTACAACAATATAGACTAGACACTCATTTGATCAACTTGATTGAACATACACGCCCCCCCCGCCCCCTGCTGGATGGTGAGACCCATGAGCTGTGTGGGTTTGGGCACAACTGCTCGCAAATTGGTTTTACATAAAGGATGCTTGTATTCACAAATTATCACTTATTGTTAAAATAATAACACAGAAGCTGTCATAGTGAGGGCCATGGGTTATCTGGGACCTTATGACTTGGAAATTTCTTTGGCTATGTTCATGGTTCATGAAAAATGGGTTGGAAACATGATTAGATTTTTGATATCATCTTTAAAGAAGTGAAGTTATTGAAGTAAATTTTGACTGGATCTCTTGCCGGACGTGGTGGCGCATGCCTTTAATCCTAGCACTTGGGAGGTAGAGGCAGGTGGATTCTTTGTGAGTTCAAGGCCAGCCTGGTCTACAAAGTGAGTTCCAGGACAGCTGGTGCTACAGGGAGACCCTGTCTCGAAAAGACCAAAAAAAAAAAAAAGTACACAATATTAAAACCCTGGTTTAGAATTATATCATCATTATGCAGATTTGGGGTGTGAAAGTTTCTTTGATCTTGTACAGATCATGTAGAGTAATAAAAATATTTTATTTCTTCAGATGAAGTATAATGTCCAAGTTCCAACCTTCTCATTCCTAATTGCCTAAACATTGGTAAGGATAATCCACAGAAGATTAAATAAAACAGCTAAAGCAAAAGCAAACAAGTGCACTGCAGGATATTCTAATTGATAGTTGTGTTCGTCATATTTATCCTGCATAGTTCAAACGATTTCTCCACTAACATCCCTCAAAAATCTATTATTGTGTCTTCCTGGATTTGCCAAGAAAATAAAGTGCTGCTGCTTTCAAAGCTCTTTGAAACATTCATCCCCTGTCTATCAGAAAGGACGTATTTTCTGAACTAATCATCAATATGCCAAGAGCCAATGTGACAGGTGTTTGATCTTCAGTAGTGTTCTTAGGAAGAATGGAATAAAATCGATTTTCATCATGTCATTGATAGATGAGACATTCAGCTCATCATTAGTTTCAAAACACTAATCACGGTTGCTGACTTGTTTACATATTTTATTCTAAATTAACTCAAGAAGACTATTTCCTTACAGGAAAAATCAAAGATATAGAAAAATTCCCAGCCACCAGATAAAATCAGTATTAATGTAATTACTGTTTCATGTAACTTCTTTTTAAACTCAGAGCTACCTGGAAACTTGCCTCTGTGGTGATATTGCTAACTTCTATGTAATGAATTTTCCAATTATTTTATGAAGTACGCTTTTCAAGAAATGTTTCTTTATAATATTTCTTCTAGTATATAAAAGTGAAAATTATCTTTTTTCAAAACTAAATTAATTAAAGATATTTAAAAGTCATTCTTGGAGAAGAATGAAGTGATCACCTGGCAATAGAAAAATTCAAATTCATGTGTAGCAATGAAAAATTGGATGTGCTATGATGTATCTTGTCATGGAAATCTGCAAAATAACTCACAGTTCAAAATGCATACTGGACCAGTGAAATGGCTTGGCAATAAAGGTGCCTACCACTAAGCCTGATTACATGAATTCAATCTTTAGCACCCACATGATAGAAGGATAGGACCAAAGCCTGAGAACTTTCTTCTGACTTACATGCTTACACCATAGCAAGCATGCATATGCACACACACACACACACACACACTATATATATATATATATATAATTTATTTAATAAAATTAACATTTATATAAAAGCCACAATTACAGATGCCACATTGTTTCAACTAAGATTTGATTACATCATTTCTGTTTATAGAGTGTGCTATGGAATTTTTCTAAAGGTATTCTCTGTGCTTATTAATAATATCAGATATTTGCATATGCCAAAGCAACATTTTTATGACACAACAGGAATGTCGGCCAGCATCTTTATAGTACTTTGAAAAAGACCCAGTTGGAAAAAGAACAGTCAAAAGTACTGCCTGGAAATACTGTGCAGCAGAGGCAGCCATGTGCCTGTATATCCCAAATCTAATTGGCTATTGGCTCTCCCCTTGGAGAAATAACCCATGGCTGATGCCACAAGCTTACATCCTCTACAGGTTAGGAGATGTTATAAGCCACAGTAAGACCCTGTCATATTTAACAGGGGGGAAAATTGTAATTCATGGATTAACATATCCAAACATGTGTCTATGCTAAAGTAACCTACCATAACTATTAGTGCTGCTTAAATACCTATATATCTAATTGCTTGTTCTTCATTAGTAGGATCGAAAGGTTATTCCTGGACAAACTGTCAGCCCATGAAAGGAAACAGCCAGAATTGACCAGAGTCCAAGTCAACAGCTCCAGAGAGAGTGGACTGTTTTACCTCTCATCCACCTGTGCCCCTTTTCTAAGCCTAGGGAACAACCTGCGGAAGAGGGGGCGTGGTAGAATGTAAGGGCTGCGATTGGGGTGAATGGTGAAACTACAGCAATGTAGTCTGGACACTCATTTGATCAACTTGATTGAACAAGCAACCTGTCACCCCCCACTGGATGATGGGGCTGTAGGTGTTTGGGCACAACAGCCTGCAGATAGGTTTTGCATGAAGGATGCTTGTACTCATGGATTATCACTTATAGCTAAAAAGAAAAAAAAAAACTGAGAGAAAGATGCAGGACAGTTATGGCAGAATGCATGATCTGGGATGGGGTGGGGGGGGGGAGGGAAAGGGAAATAAGCCTGAACTGAATTGGAAAAAATGTATGAAATGCACAAAGCATCAATAAAAACTAATTTAATTAGAAAAAAAAGTACTGTAGAATAAAGGAATAATTATAAATCAAGATCTCTGAAGTCACTTGAGAGTAAAAGAATCAAGGACAATACTAAGGCATTGTGGTTGTCAATCAAATAGAGATAATTTTGCATCACTCAGCTGATAGACAAGAAAGTGCATTATAAAGGCTAAGAGTTAGAACTACTCTCTTCCCTCAGTTTCAGTGAAGGGGCTGAGGCTTAGTGAACTCTGTTGGATGCATTGTATACAGACAGATGCAGTCAGAAGCAAGAGCCTGTTTTTCAATGCAGGGTCCCCATGGGATCTCCTCCTACAGAGTGCAGAAACCCATACATGCTATGGTAGCATACAAGTATGTAACCAAAGTTTGATAAGAGTTTATTTATATAATGCTACAATAAGCAACCACTTTGAATTATAAATTTTACCTGCTAGAATTACTCAAAAAGAAGGAAAATCACAACTTTTTCTTGAAATATGAGGTACATTAGGCAGGTTTATTGAAAACACAGGTTTAATAAAGGGATTAGGATGCAAGGTAGTTCATTCAGGTGTTCAGAGTGATGGCTAATCTCCATTGTCAGTTTGACTGCATTGAGACACATAGGAGATTACCAAAGCACACCGCTAGGGGTGTCTATGAGGATAATCCCAGGGATACTAGATGGATCCTGAAGCCTCTGAGCTGCACTACAGATTAATCCTTGGTGGATTCATAAAGTTTTGACATCATTGAGAAGTAGCTAATGCAGGAGATGGGCTCGTTGGAAGAAGTGAGTTTTTGGGCGCCTCCATCTAAGGCAATACTTTTCCCTGGCCCTTTCCTGTCTTTCTCTGGTACCTCTCCATCATATGAACTCTCTGTTCCACCACACCCTCTCCGACTGTGATGGGCTGACATGTCTGAGACCTGCCTCATCTCTTTCCCTTTGTTTCTCTCAGGTGTTTCCTAACAAGATATGTCTGTGTAATGCTCAGCATAAATTTGATCAAGAAGTAATGAAGTCTGGAGAGTCAACACAGGTGACCGTACAAAGCATGCAAGAAACTGCTGTGGGAATTTAGATGGAAAGGGATGGCAAGGCTAGCTGTGAGACTAAGCATGATTTATCAGAGTCACCTTCCTCCCTCTGAGCATTGGTGGTTATCAGAAGTTTAGCTTTGTGTTCAATTCTCATGAAATTATTGTTTATTTCAGAGTTTAGGGGCATTTTGTTTTGAACCTGATCTGCAATCAAGCATGTGGCTGATGACAGGGGCTACAGGGCAGATGCACTCATCCCTGGGCAGTTGTGTTCTGGCATGGTGAGGAGGCCCCTCCTCAGCAACCCTCACACTTCCATGCTGCTTTCCTCTATCCATTTGCAAAATGAGTTTCACTGTTTGAATAGTTCTTTTTTTTTCTTTCTATTTTCTTTTCTTTGTCTATTTCTAGGTTTAAACAAGGTTCCCCATTACCTCTCAACCTTACCCTCACACCTATACTCAAATGCTTTGATGATCAGTTTTATGTGTACCTGGGTCCCCCCCAGCACTCCTTGGTTCATGTGAAAAAAAAAATAGGCAACAGCTTGAAGGAGTGCAGCTATGATTAAAGTCATGATCACTTTGATCTTGGGTAGAAGGGATGACCTCATATAACCTGGTCAGGACTTTGATCTTGGGTAGGAGGGATGACCTCATATAACCTGGTTGGTACTGCTGTATCCATTCATTACATAGGCCTGAGTGGGAACACCACAGAAGAAGAAATTCTGCCTGGGTACAGTAACTGCAGCTGCTGAGCCTGTTTCCAGTGTGCCCTTCCATACAGTCTGTCTGATATATGTCCAGCTTGCCTAGCCAGACCGTTAGCATTGAATCCCAGTCCTTACAATAGTCCCTTAATGTATAACTCATACTGGTTTTATTTTTCAGGTTTAACCATATACCATTGCATTGTCTCCCCCATGTACAATGTATGATGGGAGAAAATAGACTCAGTGGAAATCATACCATTTCCTAGTGGCCAGGTTGTCCTAAGTGTTCCATCACATGTGAGAATAGCATCAAGCTCTTGTCTTCCAGTCTGTCTGGAAGGATTAGATGATAAGTTGAAGAGCTATTCCGTGCCAAAGGAAACCCTTCAGCCAGGTAGTTCCATTTCTTTCCTTTTCCTGGTTTTAATTATCTGTGTTTTTTTCCCCCTTATTCTCATAATAACAGTCATATTCCTTACAATTTGTATAAAAACTCAGTGTGTCTGTGCATGTTCATGCAGAAGTGTGCATGTGTGTGGTGAAGTGTTGCAAGTGTCCTTGTATATGTGGAGGCCAGATGTCAACCTCAAGTGTCTTCTTTAATCACTCTCCACATTACTTTTTGAGACAGTCTCCCATTGGACCTGAAGCTCATGAGTTTGTCTAGTCTAGATGACCAGCAAGCTTCAAGGATCTTCCAGTCTTCACTGCCCAGTGCTACAGTTCCAGGCACACTGCACCATGCCTGGTACCTGGAATCTAAACTCAAGTTCCCCTGCTTGCATATTGGCACTTTATATGTCTCCCAGTCCTAAACCCATTTTTATTTAAATTTCTAACATCTCTATATAATAAGATATCTTTAAATGTCCTGGGACCATTAATGATTGAAGAAACTGATGCCATCAGAATTTTTAGCCAGACTGCTGCATTTTTTTATGTTTTAATTCAGTAAGTTAAGGTTGTGGGTTTTCCCCTTAACCATTCACAATGTAAATGGCTAAACAGGCACCACGTGCTGATCAATATGTGAAAATGAGAAATTGTATGTTCTTCAAACACTCAAAGCTTTTACAGATTCCCTTATAATGCTAATCTGGTCATTTGTATTTTATTATCTTTGCCCTGCCCTTGCCTAGAACAATGAATTTTCGTCATAAAGATTACGCTGTTTCTTTTCCTAGGGTCTGGCTGTTCCTTTCCCAAGCTCTCGATGTACCTTAGTTACTCATCCACTAAAGTACTTCATTGCCATTTTTATCTTTGAAATGTTTCAGATGACACTAAGACCCTAACCTCTGTACAACATATTATGAAAGAAAAATAAACTCATAAAAGTAAGCACTTAGTTGGAGTTACTTAATAAATTGCATAGATGAGAAACAAAAACTACACAGAACATGAAAACTGCATTAGAAAACATTGAGGCAAACAGATATCAATGGGAACATCCCATTGGAATTCAATTCTTATGAATAATATTTTTGCTATCTTCCAAATGTGAAATGTGGTCTGTACCAGACTTCACTGCTCAAAAATCACACAGCAGGCCTTACAATTCTGACATGAAGCTTCGGGAGATAGCTTAGTTGGTAGAGTGTCTGCCATGTATGCATCAGGACTTGATTTCAGAACTGGAGAATGCACACATAAAGCTAAGTGGGTAACTCTAGAGAAGAACCAGGTAGATCCCTGAAGCTTACTGGCCAAATACTGTAGACAAATTTATGAGCCCAAGGTCCATGAGAGACCGTGTCTCAAAAACTTAAAGGTGGAGAGTAACTCAGGAAAAATACCACACATCAACCTATGACCTACACATACAAGCACAGCTGTACACACACGTGCCTGCTCACACTAACAAGTATATAACACACACACACACACACACACACACACACACACATACGCACACACATACCACACATATCCTTAATCCCAACATCCATTCTACACAGTTCCATGAAAAATATGCTAAGTAGGTTTAGGAGATTGGGTTTTTAAAGGCAAAATCAGATTTGAGAACCTGTGAGTAACACTAACTTCCTCCTCTTGTAATTGTGGTTCAAGGCCCAATATCATCAACATCTCCAGGGCCTGTGCAAGACCTAGACTACTACCCAGACCTGATAACTAGAGTATGTATTACATGGTAATCACAAATGACTCTTTGCTCTAATGAAAGTTCCACTCTACTTCTTTGCATGTATGAGTCAAACCCAACATTAAATGCATGTTTCTTTCTACATATTGAGGAATGATGAATCAATTTTTTCAATAATTTCAACAATATCCTGAAATCACTGTTTTTTTGTATTTATCTTATATAATTCAAGATTATATATCATCTATCCATTATCTATCATTATGTACTTATCTATCTAATAAGCTATCTTTGTAAGGTAGAATGCTATAGGTTTTAGGGGACACATAGTTAATCAGGCATAGTCTGTCCTTAGCAATATCCTTTACTCCGGGCTAGAAGAGGAGGAAGAATGGCATGCCCTTAATTATAATGCAAGGTGACAATGGTACTTACCTAGACCTCAGCCTGCCACAGAAGAAAGGAATTTGTCAGACTAGAGAGCATTTCTCAGAGAAATGTCACCTGATTCTGCATCTAATTAGATCCTTGTCATGTCTAAATACTTGACCGTACCTTTCACAATGAATTAATACCTTTTCCTTCTTTCTGTCTCAAAGGAAGTTTCTAATTGAAATTAATTCACAGTCAAGAAAATAAGATTGCTTTTCCTACTTGTTACACACACACACACACACACACACACGCGCACGCACACACACACACACACACACGCACACACACACAAACACACATCTTTTCTTGTGGTATGAAGTGACATTTAAACCTGGTGTGGAAATCCAGCCACCCTGTGTTTAGTATACACCTCTATACACACTTCACTTTCTCTTTTCAACCCCTTCATAGAACTACATAATGACTTTTCAAACAAAATACAGATGTTAATCATTGACTGATGAATAGTATCTATTGCATACATATAGTGAAAAATTTTCCGTTGGACATCTGCATTTTTTCTCTTGCTTGTCTGTTATAAATAAAGCTGCTAGAGACATAGTCCTGTATGAAAAAAATGACAATCAAGTTTAGAGATTAAATGCAAGTGACCTAGACTAAATTCTTCATGGTTCTTTTAACAAATGCAAACAATAAATAAAGAAAAATACACTTCTACTAAGTTTATTTTTTTCTCTTTAGGCAAATGATGTAATTTCATATTGACATGATCAGATGATCAAGAAAGAAAATCCAAATATTGCAATATAAAGGGTGATTTGCAGTCTTTGATGAGAAACTACAGTAGATATTCACATCCTGTACTTCTTAAAATTCACAATGCATTTGAGTGAAGTAAGACTTCTAGTGAAAGAGTTAAGGATTTCTTAACTTGACATGTTCCTTTATTAGAGTCACTATCAGAAAATCAGAAGGAAAGTTCTCTCAGAGTTTAGAAAAGGCGCTAGGCTTCCAACTTACTCTACTTGTAGGTATAACTTTTATCTCTGTCCTCACCACACAACTCTGTACACACAGACCAGACTGTATTAACAACCAAATACTACAATGGCATGCAGCTGTGTCTGAGGCCTATTACAGACTCGGTTGTTGGTGCCGGGTCTCAGCGTTCCATTACTCTAGCATTTCTTGCTGTGACTTTACCAGTGGTCCCTCTGGAGTGGTACTGTCTGTCCTTCTTCCTGTCAATACACCCTACAGAATATTCAAAGGAGAGAAATAATTTCATGGTCCTAAGAAATTTTAATGAAGTTTTGTATACAATGTATATATTTTGGCTACCTCAACACAATTTGATGAATATTTTCATTTAGCCACTAATGTTTCATAGTGATTATATTGTTTCATGACAGTAGGCCCCCTCAAACTGTTGCCAATTCTATGTATTTTCTTACTTATTAATACAGAATTGTTCATTATAGATTGACAAAATATTAACTGATACCAAGATAAATATGTCCTATATGTTAACCTGTCTAATTTATCTTTGGGAGATATAGTAGTCACATGTTGTCAATTCAACATTGGCTAACCAAGATATAGACAGATTCCCATGGCCAAATATCTGAACAATATTTTGCACCATTTGATTCTGAAAACAATGATGTGTAATGTTAACAGGAGTCTAAATATGTCCAGTCTAAAATCTCTAAGCAATAGCAAAAGCCAACAGCTGATGTTTGTTCAGTTTCTGTTGGGGTAGGTACAACTTACGGATGATATAAGCCCCAGCAGACCCAACCTGGACTGGAGAAGGCATCGGCTTAAGCACAGATGTGAGAACCTTGACAGTGACTAAAAGCCCACTGCCCTCTCAGGATCTGGTCCTAAAATATGTTGCTGAAACCATTATATAAGGAGTCAAAGCCATCATATAAGGAAGTGAAGAAGAAATTGGTGTTTTCCGAAGCAGAAGAAGCATGCTATGCTCATCCTTGCACACATCTTCACCCTGTTTGGGTTGAACTGTATCACTTCAAATTCATATTGAAATATTCATCTTCAGTACCACAGCACATGATCTCTTTTAGAAACAGTCTTTGCAGAGACACAGAGGTAAAATGAGGTCCTGGGGTAATCCAAATGCAGTGAAACCAAGTCCTTAGGTAGAGCTTTTACACAGGAAAAAGACCATGGGAACATAAGAATGCCTACTCATACCTAAGTTCCAAAGTAAGCCGAGGGCAGATGTTCCCCACTGCCTAGGAAGGACTAAACCTGCAGATACCTTGAAATCAAATTAGCACATGAAACAACATTAAACTGTGTGTGTCTATGTGTGTGTGTGTGTGTGTGTGTGTGTGTGTATGTGTGTGTATGTGTGTGTGTGTGTGTGTGCATGTTTAAGCCACTCAGTTACTAAATTTGTGTGTGGAGTTATGGTTATAACACATTTACAAATAAGCCAGCTGTGGATTATGTTCACAGTTCTGGGGTGAATTGTATGTCCCCAGAGACAGCACACCAGCACTTCTTTCTCATGCAGTAGGTGATTGGTCTCTTTTTAAGACAACAGATGTAAGATGAGAATGACTCCCACCTTTTAAGAAATGAGATGGCTCAGGGCTGGAGAGATAGCCTAGTGGTTAAGAGTGCCAACTGCTCTTGCAGAGGACCCGGATTTGATTCCCAGCACCCACATGGTGGCTGAGAACCGTATTTGACTCCAGTTCCAGGGGAATCTGACACCCTCTTCTGACTTCTGAGGCATTACATGACACAGGTGCACAGACCTGCATGTAGACAGTACATTCATACACATAAAAGAAATAAATAAAAATTTAAAAAAAGAAATGAGAAGGCTCTATGCCAGGCGTGGTGTGGTGGTGGAGTCCTTTAAACTCAGGACTTGTGAGGCAGAGGCAGAGACAGACAGATCTCTGAGTTCAAGGCCAGCCTGATCTACATAGTGAGTTCCAGGCTAGCTGGGGTTAGAGGGAGACCATGTCTCAAAAAATAAAATAAAATAAAATAAAAAATAAAAAGGTGGGTCTAAAGCCCAGTTCCTCATTGCTTCTAGAATACTTTCTAAAGCACATATTCCATAGCTTCCTTTTGAACATGTTATGCTAACAACCCTTTCTGCTGTAATATCCCCTTTAACTATATCATCAAAATAAAGCATTATGAAAATAGCATTTTCAGGAGCTAGGTATATCTTTTTTTATTCTAAATTTGAATATCTGAGTAGAGGACTTAGTCCCTCTGTCTCTTTTCAATTCAGTTTCTGAGTTCCATCTTTTTTAGCCTCCTCCCTCGCCAGCCTTCCATTCCCCTAATCGTGCAGTCCCTTCTATCGAGAGCATTAAACATATCACAATCTTTATTTATAACCACATCTAGTAGAAGCCTAATCGATATGGGTTTTTTGGCAGCGATTTCTTTTCCAGAGAGAACGCATTTACTGCAAGCACATTTGAAGGCTCACACTCTGAACCCTCTCAACAGGCTCACAATCTCTTATCTGACTATTTTCACTAAAATTAACCATCCTTACATCTGTAATTTTCTTTTCTCTGAGGCTTATGAGACTGCAAAAAAGTCTTTTAGACTTATTCTTGGTGAATTTATAATGACAGTTCCCACAACAGTCTCCATGCAGCCTGCCCTTTATTCATTGTAAACAAATCCTAGAGAAAGAAACCCCTCCTAAGAACTTTCTTTTCCCTTAAAGTTTTTGAGACAAGGTATAAATCTCCATTTTAACCTCTGACTTCTGTCCTCCCAGGGAGTTGAATGCAGGGGAGAATGTAAGAACTAAAAGAACTCACTTGCTCTCTCTCTCTCTCTCTCTCTCTCTCTCTCTCTCTCTCTCTCTCTCTTTCTCTCTACCCCCTCTCCCACCTCCCTCCCTCAACCCTCCATTCTTCCCCCTTCCTCCCTCCCTCCTCCTTCTCTTTTTTTTCTTAGGTCTCATGCATTTTGGTTGACTATTGAAGCCCTCAAGCACTCATCTGGCAGGTTTGGAAACCTACCAGCCACCTCATGCAATAAAATATCAGGAAAGTGAGACCCTGACCTTACAAAAATGAAAGCACATAAGCATAAAAGCTGTTATATAATTTATCATAAAATGATTTTGGGACTGCAGAGACAGCTCCATAGTTAAGAGCACTAGCTGCTCTTGCAGAGGAACCAGGTTTGATTCCTAGCACCCCACATGGCAGCTAATCTGTAACTGCAGTTCCAGTGGAATCAGACAGCTTATTCTGAACCAGGCAGCATTATAGGACATGGATGTATTTTTATAAATATGCAGGCAATACGCTCATACACATAAAATAAAAATAATAATTAAAATGTTAACAAAACAATATTTTAAGAAGTCAAATCTTAAAATGAAAATGACAGCTTAATATATAGCTCACTGACAGCACCCTTGTCTCGCACACACTAGACATTGGATTCAAGTCCCAGCACTAAAACTGAAAGAAAAAGAAAAAAAAAAAAGAAAAAGTAAGACAGAAAGAAAACAAGTAGTACAAATAATTTTTGCAGTTTCTATTCACACATATTATTTACTTTTCTCCTGGGGCTTGAGAGGTGGATCAGAAGTAAGAGTACTGGCCATTGTTCCCAAAGACTCAGTTTAGAGTCCCAACACCCACCCAGTAGCTAACATATGTCCATGACTCAAGTTCCAGTTTTGATATCTTCTTCTGCCCATCATAGCATTGCAAACATGCAGTGTACCTGCATACACACAAGGAGGCAAAATATGCATTTACATAAAATAAAAATAAATTCAATTTTAAAATAAAAAGAATTTACCACTCTCTGTGGTGTGGGGAATGAACCCAAGACAGTGTACATTTTAGCTAATTACTCTCCCCTGAGCCATATCCAGAGCTAATAAATCATTATATTATGAGTATCAAGCATGACATCAACTCAGTCTAATTCCAACATGATTCAGAGGCACTCACAAAGCCCTACCCCTAGCTTAGAAGATTTTTGCAGTTGATAGCTGCTGGGGGAGGGAAAGGCAGTTTTCTCTGGGATGCTGACCCAGACGTTGCCATGGTCTACAGGATACCACTACGCTCTTTCATACACTGGCAGCAACAATTGGACTTAGTGGTAAAAAACAACGAAAAAAACCTACATGAAATTGGGAGGGAGATGTGGTATTGGAGTCTGGGAGGAGAAGGAAGAGAGGGACTGAAGAGTGTATTTAATCAAAACATATTGTATATATGTATGAAATTCCAAAATAATAAATAAAAAAGATTCATGGAAGTGAATAGGACAGAAATATAATCATTGACTGGGGAGTATAGTGGTCGCTTCTCAAAGATGATTCTTATATTTAAAACATTAGAATGACCAAAAGAGGACTGTTATCTTAAAATATACATTAAACCTTCTTAATGAAACAAAGTTCATTGGAGGATGATTTATTCCATTATGTTTGGTGGTTTGAACAGTAAATATGACTTAAAAAGCTAAATCTTGGTTTAAAATTTGAATATTCATATACCATATTCATAATAATTCAGTGACTGGCATTACAATGCAGTCTGTGAAGATTCTAGGTTGTCAACCAAAAAAAATAATCATTAATTTAACCATAGATTATAATCTGTGAGTAATCTGAGACTTTGATAAATTACTATACAGTAAATTAGGTCATGCTATTCATTGTTTTATAAAGTTGGAGAATTTTCTTAATGTGCAAAATACCTTTGCCAAATACAGAAAAACATAACTACTCTGGATTTTAAATAATTTTACTTAAGGTAATGCACCACCTCCCTGGATCTTGCAATCATTCTGCCTCCTTTTCTGCCATGGTCCCTGGGACCTGAGTGAATGAGTTTAATATAGGAGTCCTGTCCATGGACCCATATGCTGTAGATTTTTACTCTATATACTTTGGCCACTTGCAGCCTTCTGTGTTCATTGCCCTCTGTTCCAAGAAAGAGCTTTGCTGAAGAGAATTGAGAGTTGCATTAGTATTCTCTCAACCCTTGTTACATTATTTCATGAGCCTTAGATGTAGAGGTTCCACTGTAGATTTGTCACTTAGGGCTGGGTATCATACAGACACTTATTCTCTGCATGTGACCAGTTGTAGAACTCTATAATAATCTGTCTGCTTCAAAAATAGCTTCGTTGTGCCAGGAGTGGTGGTGCATGCCTTTAATCCCAGCACTTGGGAGACAGAGGCAGGCTGATCACTGTGGAGTTCAGTCAATTGACATTTAAAGTTATTATTGAGAGATGTATATTCTTTCCCATAACTTTAATTTCTGTAGTCATTCTTGGTCTAGGTTAGTATTTCAATACTTATACCTTCATTAACTACTTTCTGTTGCCACTTGGGTATAGTTGTTCCTTCCTTCTGCTTTTTATATTGCTTCAAGTATTCTCTGAAGGTCTGGTTTTCTGGATATGAATTCTTTGAGCCTATTTATATCATAGAAGATTTTTCTTTCTCCTTCAACTATAATAAGCATTTTTGCTGGGTAAAGGATTCTGGTTTGACATCTATAGACATTTAGATCTGGGAATACTTTGATCCAAGCTTTTCTGGCTTTCATAGTTTGCATTGAAAAGTCAGCTGTAATTCTGATGAGTTTTCCATTATATGTGAATTGTTGCTTTTCTTTTGCAGCTTTCAGCATTCTGTCTTTGTTTTGAACATTGAATGATGTTTTTACTATCCTATGGTGTGGGTAATTTCTTTTCTGGCCCTGTTTGTTTTGTGTTCTATGCACTTCTTGTATTTGTATGGGTATGTCTTTCCTTAATTTGAGAAAAATTTAATATACTGTCCTGTTGAACATCTGTTCAATACCATTATCCTGAGACTCATCTCTGTCCTCTATACCTATGATGTGTAGGTTTTGTCTTTTCATGGCATCCCACATTTCCTGAATATCCCCTTCCTGTGCTTTCTTAAATTTTTCATAATCTTTGCTTGAGTGGTCCAATTCTTCCACTTTATGGTCTAGTCCTGATATTTTATTTTCTACTTCATTTATTCTGTTACCAAGGCTTTTGCCCATCCTTTCCAGATAGCTTATTGAGTGTTCCACTTCCTTTTTCATTTCAGCCTGGGTTTTCTTCAGTATTTCTATTTTGTAAATTCAGTCAGAAGTTGATCATTATCTTATTTTAGTTTATCCCTATCTTCTTTTAATTCTTTGATTTTTTTTTGTTTGCATGTTCTTTAAATTCATTGAATGCTTTGATTATATCTATGATAGTTCTTTAAAATTCTAGGGGCTGGAGAGATAGCCTAGCAGTAAAGAGCGCCGACTGCTCTTGCAGAGGACCTGGGTTTGATCCCCAGCACCCACATGGTGGCTGAGAACCATCTGTAACTCCAATTCCAGGAGAACTCTAGTTCCAGGGGAATCCGAGACCCTCTTCTGACCTCTGTGGCATTGCACCATATGGGTGCACAAACCTAAATGCAGACAGTACATTCATACACATACAAAAATAAATAAAATAAAAAAAAAATAAAATAAAATTCTGTGTTCTGGGTTACATCTAGGGGGCTCTTATTGTAGCCCCCTTCTACATGATTGGTAGTATTTAGTGGAGACATTATTTGGGTTTTTAATGTTATTGTTTTTTCATTGTGATTTTGGCCTGTATATTTCTTTTCTTGTGTTAAAGGGCTCAAGATTCTGGTGTTAAAGGGCTCAAGTATTTCTTTGTTAAATTGAAGACTGACTTTGCTTGTATTCTTCACGTGCCTTTGTTGTCTTCTTATTAGGTATGAAAGGAAGTTTGGTCTAGGCTTCAGTTTTTCACTTCTGATTTTGTACTAGAGAGAACAGCTTGTTCTTGCACAACTAGTCAGAAGCTCCTCCAGACTCAAGACAGGTATCAATCAGGCAGGTTTGAGGTTCCCCCTTAGTGGCTTGCATAGTGGCCTCACACCAAATACAGTCTGTCTATCAGGAATCCAGGGAGGCTGGAGATGTCAGGATCTGGGTCTAAGGGTCTTCAGGTGTTCCCACACAAGAGGGTAAGGAGTTTGGAATGCTGCAATTGGGTGCTCTCGCCACCAAGCAGAGGTCAACCACAGGCACTCACTGTCAGAGTGGAACCCACAGAACCCTTTAACTATGTGGAATCTGCCTACCAGCTCTGCAGGGCTGAATCCAGACTTCTGATTCTGGGTCCAAGGGCAGAGAAGCCTAGCCTGGAGCTGTGGGAAGGGCTTTAGATGTTCCTGAGCAAGGAAATATGGGTTTGGAATGACACAATTGACTCACCACCAAGCAAAGGTCAGTCTCTGGTGCTCACTGGCAGAGTGGAACCCACTGGACTGCTGCATCATTTCATAAGTGGTATTTTTATCTTGGGAGTAATTAGCAGCTACTTAATTGGATGTAAAGTCCACTCAATGAGAGAAAACCATTGTGTGGTAAACATTCCCAAATACACATGCCTGGAGAGGTCATAGATCTCAGAGAAAACCTGAAAGCTGTCACATCCCTAGACAAATAAATTTCTTACTATGTACTAAATATGGATCTTTATATTTATGGACAAGTATTCCAGTCTCCACTTATCAAAGAAGTTTTGCAAATGACAGAGATATTACAGAATTCGACAACTGGTCACACACAGAGATTGTATGTGAACTGCCAAACCCTAAGTGACATATCTACAGTGGGTCCTCTACATCTAAGATTCATGGAATATAGTGCAACAAGGAGTAGAAAAAAATGCTAATGCATCTCTCAACTCTCATCATTGAAACCCCGTCATGCAACATAATACCAGTAACACAAAAGGATGGAGATGATGGGCAAAGCATAGAGGATAAGGGTCTGCAGAGCTTGGGTCCTAGAACAGGACTCCTCCCACATTGCCCACACAGGTCTTAGGTGCAGGGGTTTCCTGCTAACTGTGGGGGATCCCCCTCCCAGGAAGGTGAGGTTAGACAGCACAGAGTGAGTCAACTAGACTCCAGGACCCCTGTCTTTGTGCAGAGAATCAATTTATTTCCCCCCAAGAACTCAGGTTTATATCAACAAAAACTGGCAGCACTGTTCAGAAGCTGGTGAAAAAGCAACATTCCAGGAAAAAGTTTGAAAAAATTAGACATGTGACCTTTTGACAGAGAGAGAAGTTCGGAGAGGCTTGCACAAAGAACCTGTCTTTGTCAGACAACAGCTGTAGTTAACTGAGGCATTTTCCTTAGAAAGAGGAACTTCAGAGCTTCTCACCCAGCCAGCCTTCTCATGTCAGTCACGCAGTGTTGTGCCTGACAGAGTTTCTGAGATACTCTGTCCAGCACTTCCCCTGTTATCTGAGGCAGCAGCCTGGGTTTCAAGGTCCCAAGTTTCAACTTGCTCTAAGCCATGTCACTCCAGTCTCCAACACTCGGGAACTATTGTGCAAGAGGAGCTGGTAAGATTATGTGCCATATGGAAATAGTCTTACAGGCTCATGGAAACTTGTGATATGAACCTACAGCACTGGTGTCAGTATGCACAAGCCCTGTGCAAACTCAAACAGACAAAACCCAGTACAGAACTGTGAAAAAGGCAGCATTACCCAATCATAGCTGAAGAAATATTGTAGCTGATTACTGATGGGTGAGGAAGAGCTGACCTTCCTAAAATGAGGGACTCTAGATAGGCTGACTAGACCTCAGTGCATCAAATTGCACAGAGGAATGTCTGGGGACACTAATTTGTCTCTATAGGCCTTAATACACATGACAGCATGCTTGAAATCCAGCAGGGAGGGGAGGGCATTATATGAGAGGTTGCCATTGCTGAAGGGGGTATAAAGTTAATTAAGATGTTCTGTATCAATTACAAAAAAAACAGTAAAATACAGAACAAGAGTTAAAAAAAGAAGTAATATGATTACATTGAAAGACTCTGTACAGGATGGAGAATACTGAAAGGGAGTAACAAATTCATATTATAGGAACAGTGACAAATTTTACTTTATTATTGAAGCTTGGTAGTACAAGTTTTTGTTGGTAAACAGTATTTGAAAAGTATAGTAAACATATATGATTTCAAGTTTACATTATAAGATCTAATTATTTTTAGTTTGAGAATTATATCAGTTTAGTCATTACCCTACTTTTCTATTTCTTTCTTTTTTTTTAACTTCCCAAATTGCATTTTTTATTTCTAGAAATTCAATCAATTAAGGCACAGGTGAAGGCATACTGGGACAGTAGAAGAGTAATGAGTAATGGAAAACCTCTATATGCCTGTAATGAGAGTGGTCCAACTTCAAGACCTGGATACCCAGGACCACTGTGGGGTGAGGACAACAGCTGGGCATCAGGGGATTTGGTAAGTCTGTTCCAGAGAGTCCATCCTTTCAAGATCATAATCTGCAAATAGAAGAGGCCTCCCCTGTTCCCAGCCTAAGAGGGAAAGCCTTTGTCATCTACAATCTGGGACCTCAGGGGAGGAGGTAGTGGGGAATGTACTCACCCAGAGAAGATGGAAATTGTTGCCCAACATCAGGAAGTCCTCCATACTCTACTCTGCTCCACTATCAGGTACCTCCAGGGAAATGTGGAGCCATGGTCCTTGTTAGGGATCCAAATCTTCAGGCTCATGTGAGGGGACCAGAGCTCCAGCTCCAAGGAGGGGATCACAACTCTGGCTCACAGATAGGGACCACAAGAAGGGGGTCACACTACAGGTTAGTGGGAAAGGAAAACAGTTCTAGCACACAGAGGGGTAACACTGCTCCAGCCACAGAAAGGGACCTCAACACTAGGTTCACAGGAGGGGATAAAAGCTCTGAGTTCACAGGAGAGGACCACTGGGTTCATGAGAGAGGACCACAGCTCTAGCAAACAGGAAGAGCCCACAACTCCAGGCAAAATGGAGCTCCATGTTCATTTGTGTATTTTTATTTTGTGTATGAGTGTTTTGCCTACATGTATATAACTATAACTCTGTCACTCAATGCTAGCAGAGGACAGAAAATATCCTGTATCCCCTGGACCTGGAGGTTTGGGCCATTGTTCGCTGCCTTGTGGGTGCTGAGGTTCGAGCCTGAGTCCTCTTCACTGCTGAGCCACCTCTCCAGCCCAAGAGCATTATTCTTACAAGTTTTACCTAAATAGAATTATATTTTGTAATATCTCACCTACAAGATAATTTCCAAGATCTTCAGGTAACTTAAAATCTTGGAATGAGGGGCTGGAGAGATAGCCTAGCGGTTAAGAGAACCGACTGCTCTTGCAGAGGACCTGGGTTCGATCCCCAGCACCCACATGGCAGCTGAGAACCGTCTGTAACTCCGATTCCAGGAGAACTCCAGTTCCAGGGGAATCCGAGACCCTCTTCTGACCTCCGCGGCATGGCATTGCACGACACGGGTGCACAAACTGACATGCAGACAGTACATTCATACACATATAAAAATAAATAAAATTAAAAAAAAATCTTGGAATGACACACGGAGTTAACAATGTCTATCTTTGAGAAATCCTAGATCATTCTAAGAATGATAAAATAGAAAACAATTACTGAACATAAGGCAAGCATACACATATTTGTTTCTCATTTTTATATGGCATAGAGAAACTTTATACATTTGCATCATTCTGTAAACCTGTTCAATGTTGCCACTCTGTGAAGCTGTTTTACAAGGGAAGTTTTGGGATATAAAGATCTGTGTGCTATGTATTCATAAACTCTGCCAGTATGTTACAATGTGCTGGCATGTGCAACAGACAGCTCACAATTATCTACATGCTAAACTCTGTGAAGCTGATGTTACTCTGGTAAGACAGAAGAATCAATGTACATGAATGGGAGATGATTAGCAGTAATAGTGTTTGTTAAAAGAGAATTATTTTTGTCCTAAAGTAAAATTACTTGTAGAATGAAGAGGGGGAATTGTTCAAACAAAACATGAATGGAGGTAAGAAGATGAGGTGGATTTAAGAGCAGGACCTTTAACGGTAAAGGTCAAATCTTGCAAAGGCTTAACAGACTTCTCTTTAGATTGTTGGGGAATGAAGTTTATTTTTTACCTTTGGCTGGATAGTAAAGATTCTCTACCTAAATTATTTTCACAGGTTGTAATGACTGTTTTTAATCTTGTATCTTTTATAGAAATAAATGTTTATCACTTATGTAACAAACCTTTTACCATCCTATTAACTCTATTATTATTTTTCAAAATGTTTTGTTCACTTTTATTGTATAGCCATTGTGGTTTCTTGGTAACCCTTGTTGAGACAGGGTCTCCCTATAGCACCAGCTGGCCTGGAACTCACTCTGTAGACCAGGAAGGCCTTGAACTCACAGAGATCTTCCTGCCTCTGCCTCTGGAGAGCTAGGATTAAAAGCCTGCACCACCACCCCGGCTTAAAGATAGTTATTAGCTGCCATGTGGGTGCTGGGAATCGAACCAGGGTCCTCTGCAGGAGCAGTTGGCATCTTAACCACTGAGCCATCTCTCCAGCCCTGATCCTTTCTTATTCATGGGTTCAAATGCTTTCAGAGGCTAGAGAGATGGGCTCAGTGATTAAGTGCACTGTATGCTCTTGCAGAGGATCAGAATTCAGCTCTCAGCAATCACACCAGGAAGCTCAAAAACCACCTGTAACTCCAGCTCTCTGAGATACAGTGCCCTCTTCCGGTATCTGTATGCACCTGGAGGTATGTGTACACATGCACACAACAGACATGCATATACTTAAAAAATAAGATAAATCTAAAAACAAATGCCCTAACAAGTATTTTTTTGCACTTTTTTGCTTTCCCGGGATTGAATCATTTTTTGGAGTTCCTCTCCCTAGCAAGACTGTCTTTCAGATTTCCCAGATGGTCCCCAGAAATCATAAGGAATATGTTCTTTTTCCTATGGGAAGAAGGGTGCAAGTACTAGGTAAAGTTTATTTGATACTTCAACATTGGAGAGTATGGATATATATATATATATATATATATATATATATATATATATATTTTTTTATATATATATATAATAGAGCTAAATCATTACATTAATAAATATTTCATGGTCATCTTCCCTGTTTTGTGTGGATTTTATTACATTTTATTTTAAGTGGCAAGAATTTCCTTAACCAAATTTCCTTAACCAATAAAATATTTTTATCATTTTTATGGTCTTTGAAGTTTTGTGTATTTATACCAGTATTTTGATCATACCTATGCACCACTATCTTCCTCCATATTCTAATAATTCAGTCTCATCAGAATTTATAAGTTAAATATGGCCACTTATACTCTGTTCATTGTTGGAGAGGATTTGTTTTTCTCTGAGGCCTCCAAGAACTTTCTTGAAATCGGGTATCTAGCAGAGATTTTTGTCTCCACCACAGAGGACATTGTCAGAGGTCCACAGGCTGGTAAGCACTGAGTGAATTAAATGTTGAGGCCACAGTCTTATGATGATGTCATTTAACAGTGGGAGCTTCTAAAATCCTAGTGGAGTAGCAGGTGGATTCAGAAGACTGTTGATGTGGGGTCAAGTCAAACAATCATAAGTTACCTGGAACTGTGGATCTTTAAAAAGATGGATGTGGATTTGTTTACACTGTTACTATTTGTTTAATTTTTGATTTTCAATGCTGTGGCTATATTAGGAATCCTTGTGTTCTTATGTTGTCTATCACTCTAAATACTTATGGTATGCACTCAACTTTTTAAATTAAAGTGAAACATTTGGAAATGAATTACTTTTCTCCTGGGCTGATATTTTAAAGAATTCTGAACTTCTTAAATGCACTTATTTTCATAGCAGTGTAGCTACGTGCATACATTCACATTATATAATGCAGTTATTTGCATGTCCTTGTTTAAGGAACATAATTAGAAACATTGGTTATACAACTAAGGTCTTACTTGGAATGTCATATATGAGCATGATGCTTGTTTAATCAGATGCAATCAGACATTTTAAAAACCTAAGGTTGATTTAATGAAGGAAATACATACAAAGCCTTCTCAGAAAACTTACTTGGACCTTCTACAAGATTTCAAGTCTACTAAGTGGGCAAGGCCCATAACTTCCTGATACGACCACTAATCTTAGAACATGGGGGTATCAAGAATGGAGCAATTACCTAAATGATTGGTGTTAAATTCTTGCTTTCTTGACTTCCTATAGCAGCTTTTAAAATCCAACCTGAGCTTCTGTATAAATTCTAGCAAAGCAAAAAAGGCAGCAAGTGTGGCAATTTACCATCCTTGGTACACCTGTGCCAATAATCAGGCCAAATCTAATGAGATCAGACTTTGTGATTAAAGCTGATCTTTCTTTGAGATTACTTATATTCAAAAAGAAGCTGAGCAGAAATTATGTGTCTCAATGGGAAACTATGTCATCTGTGGCATACATTTCTGGGTCACCAGTTTTTACCTTTCTAATTTTGCCATCCTTTCATTTTATACCTCTCTGATAATTTTGCATAGTTTATAGAAGTACAAACTCTTGTCTTAGCTCGATGTCATTCAGTTGACTTCTGTTGAGGAGACATGGTTTTTGCTTTTACCTTCAAAATGGGGAGGATCCTATTAACCTTGCACAAATTGACCATCATAATCAGATTTCTGTTGTTCATAATTTCTTGAATATCTGCTTTTAAAACTCCAAGCTGCCTTTTCCAGTTCATCTCACTGTGACCTAAAGTCAGTCACTCGGGAATGATTCCTGGTTATCTGGACTGGCTCCTGTGCATTCCTGACCATAGGCTCTGAAGTAGTCCAGACACAGTGACCAATGGGACCTTGACGGGCTCAGTGGATCAGACAAGGACGGGCCAAGGTCACCCTGAAAAAAGATGCTAGATAGTTCAGCAAAGTGCTTAGGAGAAGATAGAGGAGACCAGAACTGGGAACAGCATCAGTGTGGACGACGTTAAGACTCTAGACTGAGAGCCTGGAGGAATAAACTACTGCTGCTGGGACTTTCCCATCACGATCTGTCTCTTGGATTCACGGGATGATGGACCTCAGTTCAATCCTGGGTCTTTACACAACTATTTTATTATTATTTCTGTCTTTTCTTTGGACTTTCTCTTTTACCAAATCCTGACTCTATGAACCTGGACCTTCCCAGCAGCTCTAAATACTTTAAACTGGTTGCACAGAATCAGTCCCCATAAGAGACCATCTCAAACTAAAGGGGTCTGACTAGTTAACTGGTTCTATGTCATTCCAGGATTCGTTTAAGCAAGCGAGATGACTTATGATGCTGAATTTTAGCTCTAGCAACAGCCATGGTTAAGAAATACCTCCATCCTTTTGTGTTCAGGAAACTGGCCAATCAGAAAGCCTTACCCTGCTTTGAGTATTCTGAAGTAAGTCCTATCACTCCCCTCCCTGTAGTCACCTTGTTTTGTGTAGCTCTAATTTTCTCCCACTTCTTTGAGATGTCACGTTGCCTATGGGAATTCCTCACTGAACTATCATCTTAATTATCCCAAACATTGCTGCCTGCCCTGGCACTCTATGATATCATTCCAAATGCTTAAATTTGTTGAAAGAGCTCAGTATTTCTTGTGTAATTTATGAAATTCATACTGATAAATCAGGCTGATGATTAATGTTCCATTTACCCTGACTATTACTATAAAATGTGCATATTACAAGAAGTAAAGGAACATTGTAATTAATTTTTGTTAAATGCCAAAACAGGTGGATCTTCTTATTAGGATGGTATAAAGGGAAAATGACAATTGGAGGTAAACTTAGAAAAAATAAATTTCCAGAAAGTAATGAATACAAAAATTATTGTTCTGGCTTAAAATTATGACAGAAAATTGAGGTACCTTGGTTACTGTCTTCAAGGGACTTTATTGATAACAAATGAGCTTGCCCCACCCTTAGTGAAAGATATGGTTATGGTTTTGAGAATGAATTCTCTAACTCATCTGAGGAGGTGACTTCAAAATCAGATAGAAATAATATCTAGGTGTCTGAATGTCAGAGGGATGAGGAGCACATACAGAACCTGAACAAGAATACTCTGTCCTGTTATATTTCTTTTATTATTTAGTATATAGATCCTATCCACTCTCCAGATCTGATGTCTGGGGCTGGGATTGAAGCCCAAGTATTTATTTCAGGACTCTGTAATTTCTTTCCAGCTGGCTTGGATAAGCTATTAATTTTTAAATCAATGGGTTTCCCCATTATTTAAGTGATATATAGTTATATCAAACTAATCTTTCATGAATTTGGCTTTTTGTTAACTCCAAACTCCATAAACCCTACAATCCTTTCATTTATTGGCAAATACCATAGATAATTTATGAAGTGGCTACCCGTGTGTTTTATGCTTTTTTTCACCTCAAATAGGTTACCAATAACAGACCAACCAAACAAACAACAAATATATTGGTGACACAATACTTTTTTTATAGGAACATGGGAACACAGGCACCTGTATCACCAAAAAGCCCACTCGAGTATGTGTGAAAACTTAAGAAGGCTGGATCCCTGGACTCCCTGTCCAACCTGTAGGCTCCTCCACTGAAGTGTCTGCTCAAAGGAGTAACCTTGTGGAATGGTATTATGTAGCAATTTCCTCTGAGATAAAAAAACTTGCACCTTGGAAGGAAGCTCCTTAAGACACAAGATGTTCTAAGGGGAGATGGAACATTCCATACTGCTCAGAACATTTAGCCCTCAGGAAGTAAAAACCTCAGAGGCTTCAGAAAGTCCTCTGACCAGATTCATTAGGATCTTCCCCCACAAGTGTGTATAAGCAGTAATAACTGCTGAGATTCTCTTAGATGAACTGAGCTGGCTAGGAGATTCTTTGACAAGCTGGGCTGCCTGGAAGCGGCTGAGAATAGCAGAATTGCGTACAGGAAGTAGAGACCCCTGGAGCTGCAGGAAGAGGATCGGTCCAACAGAGAAACCAGAAAGAGACTTTCTCCAAACTTTTGAGCTGCCTGCAAGTTCTACAGTAAATATCAGAGTGCCACACTGGTGAGTTTTTGTCAGTGCAGCTGTCTTGAGTCATTTCTGCTCTTGAAAGGAACCCATACTCCTGCAAGGAGCCCCACGTTGCTCATTGGTAGTCTCTTTGGTCTGTCTGGGGTGAATAGACATTTGCTCTCATCTCTGTATTTTTAATATTTATTATTATTTATTATTATTTTTTATATTTATTATTATTTTAATATTTATTATTATATTTATTTATGTGTATGAGTGTACTGTCTGCATGTAGTTTGGTGCACACGTGTCGTGCAATGCTGCGGAGGTCAGAAGAGGGTGTCAGATTCCCCTGGAACTGGAGTTAAAGACGCTTCTTAGCCACCATGTAGGTGCTGGGAATCGAACCCAGATCCTCTGCAAGAGCAGTCGGAGCTCTTAACCCCTGAACCATCTCTCCAGCCCTGATCTCATCTCTTAAGTAATAGTGGAGAACGCCAGTCTGAATCAAAAATGTTATCAGTATAACAAGCAGGACTACAAAAAGCTCTTGACAATAAACCTGGGCTTCATTCACTACATTAGTTCTTATGGACTATCTTAAAGGAAGCAATTCAATTATATTAAGGTTTTTAAGTGACTCTGTCTCTCTCTGTTTCTCTCTCTCTCTCTCTCTCTCTCTCTCTCTCTCTCTCTCTCTCTCTCTGTGTGTGTGTGTTTAGGGGAATATAGTCATAAAAACAGATGACAAGTAAAAGTACTGTATTGTTAAATTTAATTGGAAATATTTTGGGGAAATAATGATTCCTTTTCCTTTCCCAAACACTGTGCTTCTTGCCTCTGTTCTCTGAGAACATGGAAGAGACTGGCATGGAAGAGACTGCCTGTAATTACTACCTTCTGAGGTCCCCAAGACATGAATGAAAGTTTGCGGGACAGTGCCTAAAGGTTATGAAATCCAACATGATTCATGTGCCGGATGAAATTGAAAAAATAAAGTCTCAAAAAGGAATAAAGGTAATTTGGTGGAATGTATGGTGTGTATACAAACTCATGGGGGCATTTACACAAGATGGGGAGGGGGAAATCTGGCAGTGGTATTAGCAACGTATTACTCATAGTTGAACTATAAGATTTTTAAAATATTCCTCTAAAAATTGAATTATTGACAAAGGAAAAGATAAGGTGATTATACAGAGTGAATATCATGACATTCACACAGACACATTATTTTCAGTTATTTACAAAAGATTGTCAGCTAGAACATATGCAGGGAGTGATAAAATGAGATGTTTATCAAGACAGTTAAATGTAAAGTTGAATCAAACATTTACATTGCAGGGAAGAACAAGCATCCACTCATATGCCCCCCACAGCACAAATGCCACTTATAATAGGATACTGTTGCGAAAGGAAATGGAGGGAGGTCTTACTTTGGCACACCCCTGTGTAAGAATTATAAATCACTGACATTCCAATGACATATGAGTTCTCCAGCACCCAGCTCAGAGGTGTAATGTAAAGAGGATGGGGTTTTCATTTGCTAATAGATAACATGAAGCTGGGGGGTGGGGAGTGGGAGTGGTAGAGTGGGCGTGGAGATGGGGAGAAGGTCTGAGCATAATAAAAATTTATTGTATGCAATTCTTGAATTAATAAAATTACTCTTAAGGTTAAAAAAATAAGAAAGTGCAGAGGTAGGTTTGACCTTCTTTGGATCTTATTTAAAATAAATTCACTTTTTAAAACATTATTTTTATTTATTTTCAGACATGGTTTCACTACATGTAGCCTTCTACCCTAACTTCACTGTCAATATCCTTGAATTACAGAGGCACACCACCACTATCAGCTCTTAAAGACAAATATTTTTAACTGAAGCTTCATTGTGAATCCAGTTTTGGAGATATATATATATATATATATATATATATATATTCTTGTTTTAAATGGTACCACTTTGTGTTGTGGCTGATCATATTAGGTGTGTTATTTGCATTAAATGTGACAGTGGCCTATCTTTTTAAAACTAGAACAAAATATATATCAAACATTAAATATTATTCAACAAAGAAAAATTTTAAAATAGAAACTGTCTTCAGGGAGGTGGTTCCAGGTCGTTCTACCTCCACTGCTCCACTTCCTGTGTCCAGAGTATGTCTTGTCTTCTACAATAGGGTCTTTCAAGTTCGGGGAGGCAATCAAGGCAATAGACTATGTTATTTGGGAGTCTCTTGGACTAACCTGACAAACAACTGGATGGGAGGCTTTTCCTCTCTGGCACTGTGTTTATTGCTATATATCCTTCATCAATACACATACACAAATATACATAATTTTATGTATATTTTCAGTAGGCTTTTGAATAAAAATATTTCCCTCTGGTTTTTCATCCACCTAAGCATTATGTATTCTCTCTCTCTTCTCTCCTCTCTCTCTCTCTCTCTCTCTCTCTCTCTCTCTCTCTCTCTCTCTCTCTCTCTCTCTCTCTTCCCTGACAAGCCCTCTTTTCTCCCTCCCAAGGTAAAATATGCCAATCTTTCCCATCCCCTTGATAATACCTGTCTCCTGTAAGCTCCTTCTTCCTCTTTGCTCTCATGGGTCCTTGTATTTCCTTACCTCCTTTCTAAACACCATTGCAACAAGTTCACATGTGCGAGCTTCCAGTGGCCTGAAAGCTTCTGCTTCCTTTATGTCATGGACCAACCCTGGCTCTTACAATCTTTTCCACCCTCTTCTGCAATGGGTCCCGAGCTTTGGCTGGGGAGTTTTGATATAGGAGTCCTTTCCAGAGACGCACATTCTGTAGTCTCTTATCATTTAAAGGTGGGCAGTGTTGGCTTTTTGCGTACATCCCACTCTGTTGTAAGGAAGACTTTCTGGTGAGAGTTGAGGATGGACTAGTTTTCTCTCTACTCACCCCCACTTTCCACCATGAGTTTTAGGCGTAAGAATTTCCACCTAGATATGTCACCTAAGGCTGAGCATATCTCAGATGTATAGTCACTGAGGGATATGTGGGGACAAAAACTTGACTCTATGGGCCTTGGCGTATGTAATAGAATAATCCAGTATGGGGGATTATGGGAGGTGCAGAGTGGGAGGGAGTTTAATTATGATTAAGATGTATGAAATGCACAAAGTACTAAAAATTATACATTTAAATAACAGGAACTGTGAGATTTGCAAATGTAGCAAAATACGGAAAATAGTTGTTCCTGCGTATTGGGTATTTAGAAATTAATTATACTATTCTTTAGATAACCAAAAAATGAGACATGGCATTGCTATGTGGCTGTCTGGGTTTAAACTTTCACTATATAGAGCAGGCTGGCACAAAGCTTGCTTCATTCTCCTTTGGCCTTCATAGTGCTGGGATAGACACATGCTACCACAAATGGATTTCCTCCTAAGTTTTAAATATTGTATTTATTATTTTTATGTTATGTATATGAGCATATTGCCTGCACCTGTGAAAGTGCATCCATGCCATGCAATGCTTGCGGGGATCAGAAGAGGGCATTGGATTCCTATGAAACTGAAGCTGGGAACTACCGTTAGCTACCATGTGGGTGCTGGAAACTGAGCCCGGGTCTTCTGCTAGAGCAGCCAGTATGCTTAGCCACTGAGCGATCTGTCCAGCCTGTAATCTTGTATATCTTATAGTATTAATAAAAGTTACTAGTCTCTAATCAGAGAAGATATATATATATATATATATATATATATATATATATTCTTGTTTTAAATGGTACCACTTTGTGTTGTGGCTGATCATATTAGGTGTGTTATTTGCATTAAATGTGACAGTGGCCTATCTTTTTAAAACCTATAACAAAATATATATCAAACATTAAATATTATTCAACAAAGAAAAATTTTAAAATAGAAACTGTCTTCAGGGAGGTGGTGTCCAGGTCAGTTCTACCTCCACTGCTCCACTTCCTGTGTCCAGAGTATGTCCTTGTCTTCTACAATAGGGTCTTTCAAGTTCGGGGAGGCAATCAAGGCAATAGACTATGTTATTTTGGGAGTCTCTTGGACTAACCTGACAAACAACTGGATGGGAGGCTTTTCCTCTCTGGCACTGTGTTTATTGCTATATATCCTTCATCAATACACATACACAAATATACAGATATTTTATGTATATTTTCAGTAGGCTTTTGAAATAAAATATTTCCCTCTGGTTTTTCATACCACCTAAGCATTATGTATTCTCTCTCTCTCTCCTCTCTCTCTCTCTCTCTCTCTCTCTCTCTCTCTCTCTCTCTCTCTCTCTCTCTCTTTCCCTGACAAGCCCTCTTTTCTCCCTCCCAAGGTAAAATATGCCAATCTTTCCCATTTCCCCTTGATAATACCTGTCTCCTGTAAGCTCCTTCTTCCTCTTTGCTCTCATGGGTCCTTGTATTTCCTTACCTCCTTTCTAAACACCATTGCAACAAGTTCACATGTGCGAGCTTCCAGTGGCCTGAAAGCCTCTGCTCCCTTATGTCCATGGACCAACCCTGGCTCTTACAATCTTTCCACACAGTCTTCTGCAATGGGTCCCGAGCTTTGGCTGGGAGAGTTTTGATATAGGAGTCCTTTCCAGAGACGCACATTCTGTAGTCTCTTATTCATTAAAGGTGGGCAGTTGTGGCTTTTTGCGTACATCCCACTCTGTTGTAGAAGGAAGCTTTACTTGTGAGAGATGAGGGATGCACTAGTTTTCTCTCTACTCACCCCCACTTTCCACCATGAGTTTTAGGCGTAAGAATTTCCACCATAGATATGTCACCTAAGGCTGAGCATATCTCAGATGTATAGTCACTGAGGGATATGTGGGGACAAAAACTTGACTCTATGGGCCTTGGCGTATGTAATAGAATAATCCAGTATGGGGGATTATGGGAGGTGCAGAGTGGGAGGGAGTTTAATTATGATTAAGATGTATGAAATGCACAAAGTACTAAAAATTATACATTTAAATAACAGGAACTGTGAGATTTGCAAATGTAGCAAAATACGGAAAATAGTTGTTCCTGCGTATTGGGTATTTAGAAATTAATTATACTATTCTTTAGATAACCAAAAAATGAGACATGGCATTGCTATGTGGCTGTCTGGGTTTAAACTTTCACTATATAGAGCAGGCTGGCACAAAGCTTGCTTCATTCTCCTTTGGCCTTCATAGTGCTGGGATAGACACATGCTACCACAAATGGATTTCCTCCTACGCTTTGTAATCTTTTATATCATTCTTTTAAATAAGTTTTAAATATTGTATTTATTATTTTTATGTTATGTATATGAGCATATTGCCTGCACCTGTGAAAGTGCATCCATGCCATGCAATGCTTGCGGGGATCAGAAGAGGGCATTGGATTCCTATGAAACTGAAGCTGGGAACTACCGTTAGCTACCATGTGGGTGCTGGAAACTGAGCCCGGGTCTTCTGCTAGAGCAGCCAGTATGCTTAGCCACTGAGCCATCTGTCCAGCCTGTAATCTTGTATATCTTATAGTATTAATAAAAGTTACTAGTCTCTAATCAGAGAAGCACATCTACACATCCGCCCTTCATGAGTTCAAGTCTGTCACACTGATTGTAATGAGCCCAACAGAGGATTTGTGCTATCAGCTCACCTGGCTGGAGACCTAGATGGTCAGTATAGACTGATTCTCTTACCAGGGTGCTCCAGGACACCCCACAGTAAAAGCAATGAAAACTGAACCAATAATTCCTTATTAAACTAAATATTAATTTTCTCTCCTTCCCTGATTAAAAAAAATCCTATCATGCTTGATCAGCTCCCTAATCTGGAAACCCAAAATTTCTCATGACCACCTTCTTTTCTTCTAGGTTCTGGGTTCAAATTTTTAAACTAACCTCTAAATTTCCTTTAGCATGTGCATAAATGCATCTAAAAGTCACTCCTCTGGACTTTTCTCTCATTGTCCTGCACTTTGTCAACTGGAACCTGCTTCATACTAATATTTAGAAAATACTTTTAACAGTAAAGTCTGACAATTGTCATACGTCCCTCAGAATGAACATTAATATACCCCCATGTCTCCTCAGGTAGAGCTCTGTGTCTTTCTGTTCAGCCATTCTCAACTACTATCAGCCACAGTAAGCCTTCCGTTCCTCACATGAGTGATGGCCATTGTTCCTAGTTACTTTCGATTGCTTCAATAAAACACTGACCAAAAGAAAGATGGGGAGAAAAGGGTTTAGATCAGCTTGTGACTCCCAGGTCACAGTCCTTCATTGGATGAAATCAGGGCAGAAATTCAAGCAGGACAGGAACCTGGAGGCAGACATCATGGAAGAGGCTGCTGATGGCCCTGCTCCTCTGACCTGTGCTCAGAGTGCCTTCTTATAGAACACAGGTCCACCAGCTCAGGGTTGGCAGCACCCAGAGTGGGCTGGGTCCTCCCACATTATTCAGCAATTAAGAAAAAGTGCCCCACAGACATGGCCACAGGCCAATCCAATGGAGGGGATTTATCAACTGAGTTTCTTTCTATTCAGCACAGCTATGCCATCCACAGTACTTTGCACACTTTTGTCTGCCTTAAAGGTACCTCAAAGCCTCCCTGTCTACCACATGCTGTGCATTTTCTTAGTGAAGCACATTTTCATTCTATAGATTAAATGAGACATCCCATTATGTATGTTATCCATCAACTTTACTTTCCTCTGAGCAGTTGGCATTCTTGTTTAATTTTTGTATGATTTTAAATTTTCATCTTTGTCCTTCAATTTTCTGCGGGAGTACATGGAGTACACGGGTGTTCCTTGGGTTTTTCACATTCTCATATAAGTTTTGTCAATTAAGAGGAAACAGATGGAACATACCATTGTTCTCCAGCCCAACTAGAAGTCACTATATGGACAGGCTGGCCTGCATCTCACAGAGATTTGCCTGCCTCTTCCTCCTGAGAGCTGGGATTAAAGGCATGTCCTGCCTTTAATCCCAGCTCTCTGCCAGGGTATTTCTTAAATGAATGAATGAATTCATTACTGAATGAATCTGGAAGTGGTGTAATGCATGTGTTGACTGGAGTCAAAACCACTTGAAGATATCATCTTACTCCAATAAGACTGGCTAAGATCAAGAAAACAAATGATACCAACTGCTGGAGAGTTTGTGGGGATAGGGGGACACTCATCCACTGCTAGAGGGGATGTAAACTCGTACAGCCACTATGGAAAGCAGTGTGGAGAACCCTTGGAAGACTTGGAATGAACTTGCCACCTGACCCAGCCACACCACTCCTGGGCATGTACCCTCAAGACTCACCACACCACAGAGATACATGCACGGCCGTGTTTATTTCAGCTCTCTTCACAATAGCAAGGAGCTGGAACCAACCCAAATGCCACTCAACTGATGAGTGGATAGACAAAATGTGGTACATCTACACAATGGAGTTCTATGCAGCAGTAAAGAAAGACGACATCATGAGCTTTGCAGGAAAATGGCTGGAGCTAGAGGACATCATGCTGAGTGAAGTAACACAGTCCCAGAAAAACAAATGATGAATGGTATCCCTCATCTGTGGATGCTAGTGCCAATTACCTAGTTGTAAGTATTTCTTGTGTAGGGCCCCCTGAGCTTTTGTCCAAAGCAGTTGGGTGCGATGCATATTGGAAACAACAACAACAACAACAACAACAGAAAGGACTGCATTGAAGAACTGACTGAAACAGTGAACTTCTGCTCAAAACAGTCAACTTTCTCATGGAGAATATTAAGAAAGACTGAGAAAGAGATGAAAAGCATGTTTGGCAGAATGCATGAGCTCTGGTGGGGTGTGGGAATGGGGGAGGACACAGGTCTAGATTTGTTAAAAAAAATAAAAATAAATTTATGTGAAAAAAAAGAGTCTTTAGAAGTCTGGCTGAAGGAACATCCAACTATTTCTAGGATGGGGCCCTACCTGAGCATCTTTTACATCTTCAGACTTCATATTTGGACGTGTACATCCACTCACACCTTCCACCACTCTCCCTCTTGGTGACACACCTGTATAGTACTCCACTAGAAAACACCTCTGAGGAAGGAACTGAAGTTCATTCATGTCAGTGTACAAGGGCTGAAGATAGTCCTCACATGTAGGCATATTTTATTATTATTCCTATTTTGTCAGAAACTGACATAAGATATATTGTTTAATAAAGAACAAAAACTACGATTTGTTATTAATTTTAAAAATACTTACTAGTAGAGGAAAATTCCATAACCCCCAACATTCAGAAATGTTTAAAGTTAGTCTTGGTATTATCTGGGCGAAGAAAAGAGAGCTGTTCTTCTAAACATAAACTTGCCAGCTTGCCAGAAAAACAAGCATCACTCTTCAAAGTATATAACGAAAATCTGGGTCCTTTCTAAAAGGCTGGAAGGAAGGCAAAAAGCATATAGGCACTCTCCACACTGACAAACAGTAGCTCATGTAGTAACACTTGAGACTGGCTTACAATGCTTGAAATCTTTCCTTCAGACCTCCAGCTCCATGTGATCCAACTAGAGCACTGGAGCTATTCAACCAGCTTCACTGGTTTTATCTATGTTGGACCAATGTCTAAATGGATACAAGCAAGTTACTCTCTATGGTCCAGTTTTTCCATTTTACATAACTTTTTTTTTTTATTTATGTGTATGAATGTACTATCAGCATGTAGGTTTTTGCACCCATGTCGTGCAATGCCGGGAGGTCAGAAGAGGGTGTCGTATTCCCCTGGAACTGGAGTTCTCCTGGTATTGGAGTTACAGACGGTTCTCAGCCGCCATGTGGGTGCTGGGGATCGAACCTGGGTCCTCTTCAAGAGCAGTCGGTGCTCTTAACCACTAGGCCACCACTCCAGCCTGATTTTACATAACTTTTATGAGATTTTTCCCCACCATTGCATTCATTTGGTTTGTTATCCTACCTGTAGCACCTATCATGTATAAAATACAGAATGTTAAAACTATACACAGTCATTAAAACCAATGTTGAAGGCTGTGCATTGGCAAACTAATAGATACAAATGGAAATTTATCTGTCACTCAATAGAAGAATACATAATAATATTCTGAATTCTATTCTGCCTATTTATTTTTCTTAATGAAGTACAGGATCACAGAAACTACAACACAGATATGATCAGAAGACATTTTATAGAAAAGGATTCAGCACACTCTACATTTACTTGAGTATTTTATATGCATTATTATTTCTAGTAGTTATGTAATTGTTTTATTGATTCATTTATTTTTATTATATGTGTATGAATGTATTGACTGAACAATTGTGCAGAAAACAAAACAGAACCATGGCTCAGGACCAAATGCAGCCTCAGCCAAACCCACAGAGAGCTTTTGAGATATAAGAGACATTTGGAATTGTTCTCAGAGGGACTGAAGTGACCCACCACAGGTATCACCTTCCCCTCTAGGAGTCAGTTGCTAGATTTGGGCTGCTTTTGCAAGAGAAAGTGGGGACAATCTTCAGAGGAGCTACATAAAAAAGATCTATGTCATCAGCATTTAGGCATGTGGGCAGTAGTCCCATACTCTGAAGGGGAACTGTAGCAGCCCATCTCTTCTTACCCTGCTTCCAAATATTTGATTCTGTTCTTGGTATTTTGAAATGTGTATACAACATCTTTGCATCTCCTCTGGACATAAGCATCTGAATCATTCATCCTACTTAACCATTTCCTAGCTATTGTCTTATAAGCTGTTCATTATTTCTTCTCTCTGTGTGAAAAAGGTTTGAAGGATGCATCTACATTTTCTCATTATTTCCCCCGTGTCCTGCATGGATTTGTTTTTTGGTTAGATGTCTGTACTTAGAAATTCATCCTGTGGAAATAGAATGGAGAAACTATAATTAAAGTGGAATTGAAGTCATCACCTTGGCCTACTTAATATGTCTCATAGACCAAATAAAATGATCCCATTTGCTTTACTAGACTCTTCCCTTTGCAAACAAAAAAACAGGGACAATCAAGCATTTACTGTATATAAAAAGGAAGTATAGGGAATTCAGAAATTTCAACAAAAATCCATTTTAGAAAAACAAAATGAGTTCATCTGATCAATGGTAACAGACCCAGTTGCTATGAGCATACATATTGTACAAAAATGTAGCATGAGCTGAAGTACAAGATAATTAGTCTCCACTGGTTTGTTACATATAAAAAAGCATAGACCACTAAACAAATATACAATCAATAACTACAGAGCATGTACTAAAAATTAAAACACCCCCAAATTAAGCACAACATTAGAACTACACTGAAATTCTGTGTTAGAGGGAAGCAAAAAAGAATTAAAATGGCTCAGTGGAAGAATTTGCCTAGCATGCAGGAGGCCCTAAGCTCGTTAGCACCACAGGGTGTTCAGGGAGATGGTGGTGCAGAAGTCAGCTTGGGGCTAATTTGAATATAATATTTGGTAGTGCTTCTGGCCAGGAAGATGGGGTTAAATGTTAATCTGTGTTTTATGATATTCATGGATATGCTTTATTGCTAAGTCTTTGAAATTGAAAACTCTCAAAAAAATCTTAATATTTACAAATTCAATATTTTCAATTCTCTCAAAGCTGTAGGATCAGGATCAATATTTCTTCAGTAACTCAGCTTCCTTTCCTTTATATTATACAAGAGGCAGTTAGTTAGCATTAGCTACAGAGCTGAAGAGAAAACATGACAAATATGTGATACATCTGCTTCTAACCTCCTTAAAGCTTAGACTATAAAACTTCAAACATTTGTAATACTATAGTTTTTAGTATAACATTCCAGAGAGCCAGTCGTGGTGGCACACGCCTTTAATCCTAGCACTCGAGAGGCAGAGGCAGGCGGATCTTTGTGAGTTCAAGGCCAGCCTGTTCTACAGAGTGAGTTCCAGGACAGCTGGGGCTACAGGGAGACCCTGTCTCGAAAAGACCAAAAAAAAAAACATTCCAGAATTCCAGAGATACTGGGCTCCCATTTGAATCAACCTATCTATGTGTCTCTTGACCAAACAACCAGACTGGAAGTTTTGAAATCAGTGGCTAAGTTGCCATTGTAGGAAAAGGGGAAATATCTAACATATTTTAGATATTTTGTAACTGTGTGCCCAGGGCTATATACTTTTGTTACTATAGATTCATGATAAGATTTAATACCTGATAACAGTGACAGCCCCAAATAGAAGAAACAAACATTAGCATGGTTATCAGTTTTTATACTGCTGGAGGCATTGTAAGGTGATATCTGGATGGAAGTCACAAGCGTGAAGTACATAGGTCTGGAGGGAAGATCTGAGAATCAGTCATGCATTGTAAAGAGGAAAGCTCTTGTGATTAGCCCTGCTCTATCTCAATATTTTAACTGCAGCCACAGGTTTCTCTCTCCATTTCACTCTTAAATTCCTGAAGGCAGGGGTATTTAAATTTCTTTCATGGCATTTTTGTGCATTTAATACAATGGTTTTTAATTAAATTTAGACCTCCTCCACCATCCATGCCCCTCCCCACCACCACGGAGCCTCCTGTACTCTTTCACATGCTTTAAGTTTTATCTGGTCAAGCATTTGTACCCAGCTGTCCTTCAGTAAACTTTCATCCACTGGAGTCTAGGCAGCCTATCTAGAGAGCTTAAGGAAGGTCTGTTCTCGCTCACTCAACAGTAATCTGTTGCCAACAGTTCCCAGGCTATGGCCATGATCTGTACCCCATTTCAAGGCAGGGATTTTGTTAGCCCTAATTTACCTAGCAGAAAATATATTGTAGGGAATGTAAACTCCCAATTAATGATTAAGAAGGAATGGGGCGGACTGGAGAGATGGCCTAGCGGTTGAGAGCTCTGACTGCTCTTGCAGAGGACCCGGGTTCAATCCCCAGCACCCACATGGCGGCTGAGAACCGTCTGTAACTCCAATTCCAGGAGAACTCCAGTTCCAGGGGAATCCGAGACCCTCTTCTGACCTCCGCGGCATTGCACGACACGGGTGCACAGACCTGCATGCAGACAGTACATTCATACACATACAAAGATAAATAATAATAAAAAAAAAATTAAAAAAAAAAGTAAGAATGGGCCACTTTTACATATATATATATACTGCTACTGCTATATGGGGGAGAGAGAGAGAGAGAGAGAGAGAGAGAGAGAGAGAGAGAGAGAGAGAGAATATTGGAGCATTGAATTGACTACTGCAATGATACATCTGCATGGTGACAGACAAGAATCCAACAGGCATTATCAGATTTTTAGTCCAAATACTCTTTCAAACTTAGTCATTCTACTGGTCAGTGATTAATATCTCCTGAAGTCCTTTGCTCCTTTTTCTATATAACTAAAGATGCCAAGACCTTTGCAGTGCAATTGCTTCTTCTAGTTTATGCAGACACAAAAGAATGCATGCATTTGTGTACTGAAATCAACATGAGCCACATGCATGTTATGTAGAAATAGTCCTTACTGAATTCTCAAACACAAAATTATGAGCACAGTTATTAAATGGTTTTTGCCTTAAAGCTCATAGCCTTACATTAACTAAGAAAATGTATCACCAGCTAAATCTGTATTCATTTCCCTAAAGCAATTCCTTAATAAGCATGTTAAGTGAGACAAGTGTCCCAGAGAGAGATGTCTGTGACAACATACTAACAAGATTAAATGTTTTCAAACTTCTTCAATTAACTTACTGAATCATTTTTTTTTAATATTAACATTTTTATTTCCTTCAAGTGAAATGTCTTAAACAATGTTTTGTTTTCTTTTGGGAATTGATCTATTCAAGTGCTAAACATGGCAGCTACACTTTGGGAACAAAAAAGCAAAAAAGCCTAGAGAGCAATTCACTATCACTATTAAATGATAATTAAAATGATAATTGGGGGCTGGAGAGATAGCCTAGCGGTTAAGAGCTCCGACATGGCGGCTGAGAACCATCTGTAACTCCAATTCCAGGAGAACTCCAGTTCCAGGGGAATCCGACACCCTCTTTGACCTCTGCTGCATTGCATGACACAGGTGCACAAACCTACATGCAGACAGTACATTCATACACATAGAAAATAAATAAATTAAAAAAAATTTTAAAAAAAGCAAAATGCTAAAATGATAATTGTACTGCTTCAACTTTCTGGGAGTTCTGAATTTAAACACTGAATTAAATCAAATCATATAGGTGCATTACAGTTACTAAACATGAAAAGTTAAATATGTATTTTTTATTTATTATTTTTATTTTTTCTCTATTTTTTATTTTCACAGGAAAACAGAAACAATACAAAATAACAAAAACAAAACAAAGCAATAAGAACAAATAAAGGGGGATTTCCATTTCTTATTCTGCTCATGGATTGGTATGTACTTCTCTTTTTTCTCCTTCTTTCTTTTCTTCTTTTCCTGCTCTTTCAAGGCCACCAGAAAGATAAGTGTTTACTGGCTATTTCAGGAAGCCTTGAGTTCTCAGCTGAGAAAGAGTCTGGTTAATTTGGGGGTGGGGGTCTAATCCTTAAATTGCCTAATCAATTTTTAGCTCCTGTTTAGTTATGTTACCCTCTGTAAAGGGTCACCTAAATCACCAGAAGGGAATTGGGACACTGACCGCTCTTTCTTCCATGCTGAAAAGGGATGTTGAGTGTGGCAACTGGGGCATCCCCCATTCAGAGGTCAATCTAAAGGACTCCAAAAGGATAACTATGTAGGGGGAAAAAAGCCCTTGACTAGTGCCCTTGAAAGTGAAATGAAGGCAGGAGTAGTTAGGTACATGATCTAGGCAGGGGATCAGGAGAAGTAAGAACAGGGTGAATTCCAATGTCCAACTTAAAAGTCCATTAGAATTTCTTGACCAGGTGTTTCAAAGCGTCCATTTACTAGGTTTTTCCTTTTATTTTTTTTCATTTGGCCATGATGTCTGGACTCAGGATCTGCTTTTCAGGCTTTTTAATAGTCAGGATATGAGTTTCTACTTAGTTGCTAGAAAGAAAGAAAATTTTATTATTGAACATTAACAATAGTGGACTTGTCCTTTGGTTGCGGATGACCCTACTCTGTTAATCAAAGTCAAGATCTAAGGTTTTTATGCCTGTTCAACATTATTTAATATAACTTTATGCCCAATATGTGAAGGCACAATTTTTCAGGCTTTAAAAGAAATATATTGACTTTTGGTTATACTTTCTTTCTGGGTGCTTAAGTCCATGCAATTAGCCCAGATTAACAAAACCATTTTCTTAAGGTCTTTTGAGGTTCTTTTTGGTCTTCAGGGGGTACTTGGGTTTTTTGGGGGGTTGGGGGTTGGGGAAGTGCCTGGATCCTTTTGGCCATTCTTAACTGGTTCTATCTACTGAGGACAAGGTCAGGATTTGCTAGATTGAACTTCCTTTTGGAGCACAAGGTGACTTTCCTCTATATTGAGCTTCCTCTTTATAGACTAGATGCTGGCTAGGGTTCTGTTGGTAGATCTCCAAGACCTCCCTGAACAGAAGCCTGGTGACTCACAATTGCAGAACATTTTAAGAGTTGTCCCCATACAAAAGCTCCTGGGACCAACTGATCTCAGAAGGCAAGAAACAAAATTGTCCCTTAAATCCTTTGGCCAAATTGTTATGGGCCTTAGGTATGGATATTAAGCAACCAAAAAAATTAAGTTACACTGATCTGGTACTTTTAATTACTGTATCATATTTAGGTAAAACCTAAAGAAAAGCCTAAGAAACCTTGCAGAAACACTGACTGGAAGAAATTTAACATCATAAGATAAGCAGGCAAAGCCTATAAAAGAAATTTAAACAATTTTAGGCATTCTTAAATACAAATACAACTTACTACAAACATAAATAGTCTCTACTTTCCCAAACTCCATATCCTGGTTTGTATTTTTTCCAATAACAGGGACCATACCTGTTGACCAGAACTAAGCTGAAAAAAATTTACCAAGTCCTTCCAAACTGTCTCCTTCAGGGGTGCATACCACTGGCTAAGGGAAGTAAACCTAGCTTTTCTTGAGTCAAGTTATCTTGAAATGGGGAGAACAGATATCAAAAATACCAGTTGCATAAGAGAGAGAGAGAGACCAAAAAATATCTTTCAGTAGCCAAAGGAAATCCATTACTTGTCTATGACCCTTTAATCCAAATTTATAACTGCAGTCCAATACAAGCCAGGAATGTAACAAAAACAACCACAACCTTGTGTGGTTATAATCCCATTTAGACCATTAGTAAACTGGCTTTAATGTTTATACCATTCTACTCTAGAAACATTGAACCACTTCAATACAGTACAAATATCTTATTTTCTTTTTTAAATTTATTTTTTATGTGCATAAATGTGCTGTCTGCATGTAGGTTTGTGCACTCGTGTCGTGCAATGACGCAGAGTTCAGAAGAGGGCATCAGATTCCCCTGGAACTGGAGTTAAAGACAGTTCTCAGCCACCATGTGGGTGCTGGGGATCAAACCCATGTCCTTTGCAAGAGCAGTCAGTGCCCTTAACCACTAGACTGGAGGGATAGCACAGCCGTTAAAGGCTGAGGCTAAGAACCGCACAAAAAGTATCTTATTTTCTACTAAACATTGCAATATTTATGCCCATCCAGTCAAACAGGGTAGTTCCCCAAACATATCACCACAAAATAAAAGTTTTAGTGACCCTGCAAATCCCAGGGCCAGCTCTAGCCACCCAAATCTTTCCAGATATTCAGAAATGCATTTAAATATATTTTACAATTTATAATATATAATTTATAATTAAAAAATATTTTGTATACATTTCTTAGGCTTAACTACTATAATTATTATGTTCAACATAGCATCCATTCCAATTCCAGAAACTGTTTTGGTAATTGTTCACTTAGAAAATATGGGTTGAGGATGGCTCTCTGTACCTGCAAATCAGTGTCACTAAAGGAATCAGGCAAGTCTCAAGGGCATATGCAAATCCAGGATGAGAAGTGCAATTAGAATCTCCCATCATTTGTAAAAGTTCAGTCCTCATAAACCCTGACATTCCTGTCTCATGCCAAATCTCTTCAAAACAGCTGTAGCTGTAGCAGTATTCATCTGGGATTCACTCAGGAAACACAGTTCAAACTCACACAAACCCAGGAATCACACCATGCAGTAAAGAAGCAGCTTGATCAAGCAGCTCACAAAGAGTTATGCGTGTATTTAATGTCATCCTATTGATAAGGAGTAACATCCTTAAAATGCTTCTTTTTAGACTGAATTAGACTTACCTTAATTGAATCTATTTGCTTTTTTCCTATCATCCCAACACCAAGGGATATTCCTAACTTAGAGATGACTTTTTTAATCAGTACTTGGAAACTATCAAGGGTAATGTTTTCATACTTAAAATTTAAAATGACAAAATTATGAGAACATTAACATAATTAAGCACTTATTCTTTGTTAGACACTTTCAATATTTATATATGGAGATAAATGTAATTAATCAATCAGTGACGCTCTGAAGATAATTATTTCAAAGTCACTCATACGAATCACAGATGACAGAGTAGGGATTCTACATCAATCAGGGCTCTGTCTTTTTACCGGAAAAGGCTTTATCTCACTTGCTTTTCATATATAAATTTGGCTATGGAAAACTTGGCAATTTGAAAATAATTTTTACACTGAAGTCCAAAGTGAATAAAGAAAGATTTGGGGAGGGGGTGTCTCTGAAGCAAGTTCCCCCCTGTAGCCATAGCTAGCCTGGAACTCATATATGTACACCGGCATGTTCTCCATCTCATGGAGATCTGCCTGCATCTGCTCCTGAGTGTTGGGATTTAAGGGGTGTGTGTGTGTGAGTGTGTGTGTGTGTGTGTGTGTGTGTGTGCCACTGCATCTGACTAGGGAGGTTCTTATTTCAAATGCAGCGCTAATTAACTATCTAGAAGTGCTCTGAAAAGTTGTTTCCTGTTTTATACATTTATATTAAAGTTATGTGATTATATGTTCACTTCCAGCCGTAGACTTTGCTCTTTGCTTCCCATCTATCCATCATCAACTTGTTCTTTCACGTGGTTGCTCTACCAGTCTGCTTAGACTCCGTGTGATCAGATCATACATCTTCTTTAAGACTTTCCATGCTTAGATCTCTCATGTCTAATTAAAGTCTCCTATGCTACTTAGCAGGAGAGAAGCAAATATACCTCAAACTTCTTTTTGCAGCTACAAACTATTCTCATAGCCTCACACCAGCTTGTTCACACAGAGAGTTCTTCAAATATCCCTTGTACTGTAAGACTATTAAGTATAGGTCTTAAGAGCCAAAGGACTCCTGGTTGTACGCTTTCAGAGATGTGTGCTATAAGGCAAGAAGCACATGTCTTGAATACAGGTGTCACGTATCCAATTATTAACAAAGCATTTGCCACAATCTAATATAAATTAGTGTCATTTTCAAGAAAATAGGAACAAGTAGAGATCACGATTTTACATGAAACAAGCCAACTCAGAATGACAAATACTATCTATGATTCCTGATTATTGTATAGATACATAAAATGGTCTTTCTGTATAGGACTGGAAGTAGAGGCAAACTTGTCTCAGGGAACGGAAGTAAAGAGAATGGATAAAGAGGAGTGGCTGAGGAGAAGCATGCTCCATGTGCCGTGTGCACTGGTGTGAAAGTGTTGCACTAAGTACAACATTCACCAACAATGAAAAATTGAAAAATAAATAAGTAAATACAAAAGGAACCTACCATGATCCTGGAGTGCTCATCCCGTGCTCCTTTACTCAATTTCCTCATTCATTAGGTAGAAAATTAGTCTCTGTTGTGCTGTGTAGTTTTGAACAATAATACAGAGCTTGGAAATGCTGTGTTCAAACTCTCAGCAGTCGTTACATTCATCTTCTATTTTATTTCCTTATAAATTTTCTATACAACTGGACAAATCATCTCACTTCCGAGTCTTTCTCAAACTTCATGAGGCATATATACGGTCACTGTGTCATAATATTCTGGATTTATCGTTATTATTGCTTGTTTCAATATATTTTCCTTATTTATCTTTACCTTATTTTTCTAAAGACTGTGTTTGGCTTGTCCCTAGAGAGGCTCTGTGTTATTCAACACTTCCCTAATGCATGGTTACATTTGACAAAGTGAAAAGTATCCCATATTAGTTGCATCAAAGAAATGATGCCAACTGGAGAGGATCTGGCTCACAGGGTCAACACCTAAACCTTGTGTTCCTGGGATGTGGTGCAGCCAGAGAACTCACAAGAGACTGAAGGCCGTGAATGGAGAGAAAATAAACTTCCTGGCTGGGCATTGTGGCACATGCCTTTAATTCCAGCACTGGGGAGGCAGAGACAGGAAAATCTCTGTGAGTTCAAGACCAGCCTGGTCTACATAGCAAGTTCCAGGCCATCTGAGGCTACAGGAAGACCCTGTCTCAAAAAGACCAAAGAAATAGAAAATAAATGAATAAAATAAAAATAAACAAACTTCCTGAACACCCACAGTTGAAACTTACTGTGTGTGTGTGTGTGTGTGTGTGTGTGTGTGTGCGCGTGTTTAGGTTTGTTTTTTTTTTACAGTGTTCTTACATATGTGGTGGGTATATAGGTTAGAGTCTGACATTACAAAATCTTCCTAATCCAATTCTCTATGTTAGGTTTTGAGACAAGATCTCCTGCTGATCCTGAATATTGTTGTTTTAGCTTGACTGTAGCCACAGAGCTCCAGGGACCCATCTGTCTCTGGTTACAGATGTCACCTGACATTTCTGAAATTACATGGGTGCTAGGGATCCAAACACAGGTCCTCATACTTGAGCAGAAAATAAATGAACCACTAAGCCATGCCCACAGCCCCCAACTGTAAATTTTTGATTGTAATAAATCAACAAAATCATTCAAAACTCTCACTGCTTAAAAATAATGTATTTTTCTTTTTTCTTTCTTTTGGTCATTTTGAGACCTGTAGCCACAGCTGACTTGGAACTCACTATCAGGTTGACCTGGATCTCTTGAGATCTGCCTGCCTGCCTCTGCCTCCCAAATTGGGGAATTAAAGGCATGTGCCACCATGCCTGGAAAAGATTATATTTCAAACACCCCTTTTCCTGCTGTGCTAATTCATTTAACTGTTATGAGAAACTGATTAACTAAGTTAAACATAGATACTTAAATACTTAAATTAAGTTGATTTAAACTGAAATTGAATTTCATAAATGTGATTAATTATTTGTTCCTAAATGTTTTATTTCTCTTAAAGTGACAGATTAATGTTATTACTACATTTTAAAAAATTACTGCACCATTCTACTTGGGAAGTTTGATGAGATAAAGGCAAGAGGTTTCCATGAAATTTAAACTAAAGTTCTAAAGAGCATTCCTTTAGAAACTAACTCACAAAATCTGAAATTTTAGAAATTTTTCATTATTGGGATATACCAACTTCTTTTTAAAGTAATATGAGTTATTTGGGATTTTTTATTTTTTTTAATTTTATTTATTTTCATATGTGTATGAATGTACTGTCTGCATGTAGGTTTGTGCACCCGTGTCGTGCAATGCCGCGGAGGTCAAAATAGGGCATTGGACTCCCCTGGAACTGGATTTAAAGATGGTTTTCAGCCACCATGTGTGTACTGAGGATCGAACCTGGGTCCTCTGCAAGAGCAGTTGGTGCTCTTAACCTCTACGCCATCTCTCCAGCCACTGGGATTTTTTTTTTAAACAGGTTCTTTATATAATCCAGGGGGTGTCTTGAACTTGCTGTGTAGCAGAGGATGACTTTGAACTCCACCCTCCTGCACCAACCCCTCAAGTTCTGGGATGACTGGCATAACCTCAAGTCCTACATATGTAACTTTTAAAATGAATGTTTATTGTACGTGTATGAGAGTTTTGCTACCATATATGTAAGTGTACCACATGTATGCAGTGCCCATGGAGGCCAGGAGAGGGCATCATCAAACCCCTGGAACTGGCATTACTGATGGGTGTTAGCTTCCATGTGGGTGATGGACACTGAACTCTATCCTCTTCAAGAGCAGCCAGTGCTTTTAACTGTGGAGCCATTTCTTTAGCCCCAGAATATGTGAGTTTCACAGAAGTTCTGCATACTGTTAGGTCATAGAAAAAAGATTATGCTATAATTTTAATCAACTCAAATATATCAGAGTATCTCTTCTGATTTCTTTTTTGATCTACTAAAATTGTTTTCTTTTATATTGGCTGATAAAATGTAATTCAATTAAATATCATTTATGCTTTATGAAAATATAAAAGTCCATATGACATGTGATATAGAATGGATCCAGATAAACTGGATAAGATACTATTAATTAGTAAATTCCAATCTGTGGGCATGCATAAGCCTGGGTATGTGTTTGCTAGCACTTCAACTAGTATGTTTTGAGATCACACACTGGGTCACAAGGCTTCTCTGTTTACAAGCCACCAAGCTGGGAAGACATGTGACAATGTAAAGGGTCTGGCATTAGCTGCTAGAAAGTGAGGTCACACTGCTTATAAAAATAACCTGTTGCATTGAATAAATTGGAATTGCACTCTCTGCCATGTGTCCCTGGGCCATTACTGAAGTGACCCGACACAGGTACTCTCTCCATAGCCTGTTCCACCTTGGAACTGATACCATCCCACACTAATATAATTGAAACTAATTTTTAAAATTCACACATTAGTCATGTACATGTTCATTCATCCATGAATCCATTCATGTCCACTGATCAGGGGCATATAGTGTGTAACCTTGATGGGAATGCAGGGAGGACACACGGAATGCAAGACATGGCGGGGGGGTTGGGTTATAGAACAAGAGATGTGATGTATATGCAGGTAGATATAGACTAACTTGAGACCTGATATACAAGGTCTGTAAATAAATAAATAAGGGAGAATTTCAGAGAAAGGCCAATACAGCAAAATAATACTATTAAAACTTAGTCTGGATGATTACTCAGGGCAGGCTGGGATCAGTGATTCATAATTGTAACCACAGTGTCCTCCTGTGGCCGTGAGTTAGTTCTACAAAGTAATGATCATTACTTACTCTCTAATAAGACATTACAACATTTTCATATGCTTTTCACACTTGTTGTAAGTTAAGAAAAGTGAACAGAAAATGACAGAGAACTATTTTTCTCCCTCAGCATTTCTCTGGGCCCAAACAGTTCTTGGGGAGAGCTGGATAAGATGGTACATACCTGTGATCCTTGCACTCATGAGAGGCAGGAGGGTTGTGAACTCCAGAACATCCTAGGGTGCAGAACAAAAACTGGCCACTTGACAGTTATGGTCTAGTTAGGTCAATCCCTGCTTGACCACAGTGAGCAGAGATGTGCTTACTCTTGTCCCTCTGTGTCTTCCAAGGCTTACAGTTGCTTCTGTTGCTAGGCTCAAGGGCTTGCACTGCTTCTTAGTTACCTGTACAACCTTTCTACTCTAGTATGTTCCTTAAGAAAGTTCCCACCTTGAAACTGCCAAACCAGTTAATGGAGCCCACTTAAACTGGAATGAGTCAAATCATCTGTGTGAGTGCTGGTCTCCAGTGGTGTTAATTCCAGTCTCAAAATAAAACCAGCATCAACACCTTAATACAACTTGTGTCCTTTTGGTATCTCACAAGCAAGGCCCAAGAGTTACTCACTGTGCATTTATTCAGCAATTTTCTCAGCAATTAAATGCTGCATTCAGAACATGTCAAATCCTTAATCACTCTTTTCCCCCTCATAATCTACATGTGACTGCATGATAAGCAAATGAAAGTAGGTTTGGAAAGAGCAAGCCATAGGAAAGAAACCTGTTGGAGTCATTTCATGATATTCTTTTCCATAATGATTTATCATCCTAGTCCCTAGGGTCAATTTATAATATATTAATGTTATAAAATAATACGTGACAGAACATTTGTAAAAAGAAAAGATCAATCTTAATTATTTTAAAGTTAAGCTAGGGGGCTGGAGTGATGGCCTAGTGGTTAAGAGTGCAGACTGCTCTTACAGAGGACCCGGGTTCGATCCCCAGCACCCACATGGCGGCCGAGAGCCGTCTGAAACTCCAATTCTAGGAGAACTCCAGTTCCAGGGGAATCCAACACCCTCTTCTGACCTCCGCGGCATTGCACGACACGGGTGCACAAGCCTGCATGCAGACAGTACATTCATACACATACAAAAATAAATAAAATTAAAAAAAATAAAGTTAAGCTAGATATTTAAAGAAAACAAAATTATTTGAAACACACAAGGGAGATTGAACTAAGCATTATGATGCACAGCTATAATACTACCACTCTGAGGGCTGAAGCTGTTTGAGCTCCATAGTGACACATCCTAGTGGCAGGTGTGTGCGGGGGTGTTGAACTTAAGTGTTTTTTTTTTTTTTTTTGGTCTTTTGGAGACAGGGTCTCCCTGTAGCCCCAGGGGTCCTGGAATTCACTCTGTAGACCAGGCTGGCCTTGAACTCTCAAAGATCCGCCTGTCTCTGCCTCCCAAGTGCTAGGATCAAAGGCATGCGCCACCACGCCCAGCTCAAGTGTTTATTTTTTAAAAGTCAAACTAGGTTGAATGGTAAATGAATCTACTAACCTAACATTTAAGTGAAATAATACCTTAAATTTCAAATTATTCTCAACTTTGTCACAATAGAAAATAAAGTCATAAGAATTAGTTATATTTATTTTCATATTTGTCCATGGAGAACTTAAAAAACAGGAAGCTATAAAATTTACAATGTCTATATACCTGCAAATCATTTTAAAGTAGAAGTGTAAATGAAGATAAACAAATGTGCCTACAGTCAAAAATCTGTTTAATTTTAAAATTTGATGCCTATTGTTAAAAAGGAAAAATATCCATTTGAGAAAATTTTAAATAAGTTATCTATGTTAATAAATGGTAACATTTTTCTACTAATGTTTAAACAGATTCTAAACTCAAATTTAACTTTTTCTATTATAAGTCAGAACATCATCTAAACATTAGAGAACTCAAACACTATGTAAGCAGTCTTAAAGGACCCTGCAGTCTGTTGATTTCACACAAGGTACTCTTGTCTGTGGACAGACTATACAACAAGGCAGTATAGTTAATTGATTATTTAATATGTAAATGCAACCATCATAGCCAATAAAAGGATGAAAAGGATGAACTCTGACCCTGTTCCCTTGGGCAGCATGGTCTAGAGTGGGAATTTGCATTCTTATGGGATGCATTTCTCCAGTCAGGTGAATGTTTTCTAAGCATCTACAAACACATCAAGGACATTCCCAGGGTAGCCCTGGCCCCACTGCCAACAGCTTCCCTTTCTCCTGGCAAATCTAGATTCTGGAGGAGGCCTAACGGTTTATTCAAAAGCATAAAACACAATTCTGCTTTCATATTTTTGACATTCCATATATAATAAAAAATGTTTAGAGGAAATATTGTAAGATAGGGCCCTATACCCTGGCTTTTTCATATGCAAAATGAAAATGGTTTCTGTTTGACAAGGTTTTAGTAAGGAATAATTACACATTTTTCAATCCCTGACATGAAAGATTCTCTCACCCGTTACTGTTAACCTTAGATTTATTCATTTCAAATTTCAGTTTCAGTCATATAAAAAGATTATAGAAATGAAAGAATATTTTAACTGTTTATCCCACTTAGGATAATAAATCATGATCACGCTCAGTGCTTAATGAAAATAAATCTGCAGCAAACCGTAATTAAAATGTCAGAAGAACCAGGATCGTGAGAGATTCTCTCCATTCACATGAATTTTGAACTTAGGCAACAATTTCAGAAAAAAAATCAAACACAAAATATTTTATATTCCATGTTTCTATTTTCAGCAAGACAAAAGGTATTTTAGAATAAGTCTAATACTTGCAGAACAAGAGAAAAATAGCTCTCATAGGTGCCTGTATTGGACGAAGCTGGTTACCTGGGACTGGCCTGTTATGATCACTCATGATTAGTCAGAGGACTGTTAAGTAGCCAGCCCAGTGAGGGCAGGTGAGAATCTGGGAGCCAAGGGTTCCCCTCTTGAGAGTCGCAGCCCAGGCAAGACAGCAGCTGGCAGCTTTTCTGGGAGCAGGCTGGAGCGAATATAAAGCGACAGCAGTGTGCTTCTTGTCACATTTGAATGAACAGCTATGTGACAGGAAGAATTTTTCTGTCAACACAATAACCGTAGCTCTGTGAGAGCCCAAGTTATGTGTTATTTCCCCCTGGAGGGAAATTGGTACCTGATAAATAAAGACTTCATTCAGCTTATTTTAAGTATTCCCTCATTGACAGGTACTGAGATCACCAGGTGATTGACGGGCGAGATGAATTCTTACTCTCATGGGGCTTTCAGTCCCTGTGAGGAAGCAGGAAGAAAGGTAGGAAGAAATCAAACCAACAAATAAGATTATTTCCAAAAGCGGTATGTGCTGGGAATTAAGCAGGTGATAAGGGGGGATGGGGGAGCAAAGCAGCCCTAGGAGGGATGGAACAGGTTAAGCATTGAGAAGGAAACCAGGATGGCTTTGAAGGGGGCTCAGCCTCTCTGTGGGCACGGAGGCCATCAGGGGCATCAGCATCCCAGGTCTTTGTGGCAGTGAACCCGAGATGGTTTACAGAGAACTCATGTTCTGGAAGAGGGCCTTGCTCCTTCCCCTGTGGGATACGCCTCCATGCACTGAGCTGCAAAATGGTCTGTGGCTGCCAGGAAACTCTAAATGAATGCTGTTACTAAGGAAGCACAAGTAGGTAAGGGTTAGGGGTTCCATTTATTTCCTAAATGTTTATTATATTTTCTGTATGTCTGTCTCTCACTCCAAAAACCTGACTTTCTGTAAGATAAAAACCTAAATTCTTTCGGGCTGGAGGCATAGTGTGACAGTTAAAAGCAGAGGCTAAGAACCGTAACAAAACAAAACAAACAAGCAAAAAACCCCACTAAATTCTTCCAAGTTTTATGCTTTATCAATTTCTCCATCCTATTCTATTTCAATCCTCCCAGAAAATAAAAATCTATTCTAGCAGATGTGAAGAAGTGCTGTCAAGTAATCCCAGTTTGACTTTTTTTTTTCTATCTAGTTCCACTCTAGACTGGGCTATGGAAGATTGTTAAACTTGCCAATGGATGCAAAGACCTCCTCTAAACTCTTTGTACGTTTATGCTTATGACTAAGTTCCAAGTGCCCTGTGATTCATCTGCTATTTCCCATGTGTCTATTTTAGACTTGCCACTGGGGAAAAATCATTTCTAAAATATGGTGTGTTTAAGCAGTGCTTTTTGAAAATGACATATGCCACCTCAGCCCTTATGCCACAATGGAAAATCCCAGGCCCTCATCCAAGGGAAAGTCCTGTAACTGGTCTCATGGGAATGAAGATTTTTTTTTTCTATTTTAGTTCTCATTATCTGCACATGGGTGGTATGTGTGGATATGTGCATGTGGGTGTCCATCAAGGCCAGAGGCATTGGATCCCCTTGGAGCTGGAGTTACAGACAGGACAGTGGTGAGCCACCTGCTGTGGGTGCCACAGTTGCTAAGAATCAAATTCTGGCCCTCTGCAAGAGCAGTGTGTGCTCTTAACCACTGAGACAACTCTCCCAGTCCCATTGGATGAAGACATTTAAAAAAACACACGTGTCCCTCAATCTGTTAATCAGACTATTAAAACAATGGTGGTCAAGAAAATGGAATTTCCCAGGAAATCTCATACTGGAAGAAGAAACCATGTAGTCTGGGGGGAAAAAAAAAAAAAAACAGAAGGTGTTTTTCTCCCAGAAAGATATTTAGAGCCTGTCAAATCATCTTGAATCAGGCTAGAGTCCAGACAATGGTGAGTAGGGACAATCTGTAACTGGGAGGGGACTGTGTTATTGGAGATTTGCATAACTTTGGCCCCTACTTAAATCTTAACTTTACCTCAAGGCCCAACTTGGACTTGAGGGCTCACTGAAACTCTATCTTACTAATGTGACCATATTGGATAAATTTTTCAGCTTTTCAATATTAATTTAGTTGTTTCAATTGGCTCACTGAGCACTGGCGGCTAGACCTCCCTCACTGGTACACAGGCTGTGACCCTGAGTTCTGTAATAGTTTCACGCACTACTGTCAACAGTATCACTGAGACAATGGTTCCCAATGGGATCTCTCACAATCAGGAGGCTAGCAGCACTGAGAGCCAGTCACTAAAGCCTCCTGAGTGGCATTTTGAGAATTTTGAGAGGGAGCAAACATGTGGCATGTGACTGTCAGATTGATGCTTCAGAGCCATGTCAAGGAGCCTTTGCTTCCGCTGTACAGTATTAGGCCCAGGAGGCTGGCAAGCTCTCAGATCAGACTGTAGGTATTCAAGATGCCTTATTTCGAAAGTTCGGGTTCAAGCAGAGCTCATTATTTGTGGAAATTGGTGGTCAACAAGTCAAGGACCAAAAGCTTTAAAGCATACAACCTGGCCCTGCCTTGTTCTGCAGCACAGTCTATTTGAACTTTTGTTTTATGTTTTTTTAATTAGTAAAATGCTACTTTGTGTCCAAAGCAGTGATTTTATGGTTTGTAGTTGATACTAGGTGTGCGTGTGTGTGTGTTTGTGTGTGTATACACATGTGAATGTGTGTATATGTGTGTGTTTGTGTGTGCGTGTGTACACAGGCTTGTTTGTGTACAACCAAGAGATGCCATTGACTTAGATGACAGTATGGATATAGTGGGTGAAATGTAACAGGAAGAGTGAAGCCTGGTGGTAATTGTACAAAATGAAACAAACCCTTATTGACTCCACATGAAAGCTGAAACTTCAAAAATAGTCTGGAATCCTGAGATTCACATATATGTTCGTGGTTACCCCTATATTTCTAGACAGTCTAGGAACTTAGTTTTATATCTGAGAAGTTCTTACAGAAGTTTGGTCTAAGGTCAGTTACCTTAATGGCTAAGATACAGAGAAAAAGGCACAACCGAATATTCATATACAAGAGTTTAATTTAGGGTTTCATGTTCCAGCTCTGGGTATTGAATGCAAGCATCACATATGCTAAGCATATATTCTTCCACTGGGCTGTAAGTCACGGTGACTTGGAGTTTTGCTAGGGCTACCACACAGGTCTCTTGGGAGTCCAACCTTTTGTGGAAGTGTAGGATCAAAGTAGAAACGCTGCCATATTTGAGATTATGTGTATCATAGAGATGATGCAATAGTCTGTGTCCTTGAAGGCAGGTGAATCTGGGCCACTTGGCCTTTACAGGGGGATCACAGCAAATGCTGCTTTTGTGAGGTGGTTCATAATGATGGTCAGAACCACCATATCTGAATCTTGTTGCATAGGAAAGGTTTTCTTCCTTAATGCAGTATAGAAGTAGAAAACCAACTCAATTACTAGAAATATCATTAAGATATCTTGAGATGCATTTCCTTATTTATTTATTTAATCTTTACTTTTTGTGTGTATATGTATTTTGCCTGCATGTATGTAAGCATACACATACATGCAATGACTGTGGAGGCTAAAGGGTTTCATATCCATTGGAATTGGGTAGGTTACGGAAAGATTTTAGCTACAATTTAGGTGCTAGGAACTGAACGCAGATCTTCTGTAAGAGAAGTAAATGCTCTTAGCTGCTGAGCCATATCTCCAGCCCCAAGATACATTTTCTTTAGAAAAAAATAATACTAATTTTACCTCATATTAAATAAGAACATCATTTATACTTTTGATCACAATATTATAACTATAATTTATTTTTATTTGATAAAATATTTTCCTCCAATTTAAATTGAGCATTGTACTTCTAGTTAGATGAATATGATATTTAGTTAATGCTATTTGTATTTTGTCATAAATTGATTTTGGCATGATCATTCTTTGAACTGGATTATTGATAAAATGTTTTCACATGAGCCTTCCAGGAATGATTCTTTTCTATGGTAACTTAAAGTTATCTCCTATATTGGGCCTGGAGAGATTGCTCACTGGTTGAAAGCACTGGCTATGCTTGCAGAGGACCTGGGTTCATTTCCCAGCACCTACGTGCTGGATAGCTTTAGTGTCCACTTGACACACCTGGGTTGAGGGAGCCTCAATTGGGGAATTGGCTCCATTGGACTGGCCTGTGGCCACGTCTGTGAAAAATTGTCTTGATTTTTGAGCAATGTGGAAGCGTCCAGCCCACTATGGTTGGTGCCACCCTGGGCAGGTTGTTGTGTACCCTATTAGAGGGCAGGCTGGGCATGCACTAGAGGAGCAAGCCAGTAAGCAGCATTCCTCCATGGCCTGTGCCTCAGCTCCTGCCTCCAGGTTCCTGTCCTGAGTTCCTACTTGGGGTCCCTGAGTGATGAACTACGACTCAGATGTGAGCTGAATAAACCCTTTCCTCCCCAAGTTGGTGTTGGTCAGAGTGTTTTGTCCCAGCAATTGAAGAGAAACTAGAGCAACCTACATGGTAGGTGAAACTTAATTCCAGTTCTAGGGGATCTGCTGCCCCCTCCTGACCACCACAGGCATTGTCTGACATGGGTGCACTTACATATATGCATACAAAGAACTCACGCACATAAAATAGTAATAGATAAGATATTAAAAAGATTTCTCACTAATTTATCATTTTCCTTTGACCTTATTGAACCATATTTTAAAATTTGTGGGGTTTTTTGTTTATTTGTTTGTTGGTTGGTTGGTTTGTACTGAGAACCAAACCACATGTATGGTAAGCAAATAGTCTACCACTAAATAGTTGGCTAGTTGGCTGCACCTCAGAACATGGAGAAGGTAGAAAGATCACTGTAGACATTAAATAAGGAACACTAAACTGAGACAGAGAGTTCAGGTCAATGCGTGCAACTCCTGGGAGGAGGGTAATTAGGAAGAGTCACCCAGTGTGCCAGAGAACACACAGCTGTCAGGACAAACAAAACCCGAGAAAAAGCACTTGAATTTATCTGCTTTTTGTCATATCCATGGACTCTACAGCTGTTCTAAGACGTTAGCTGTTCTAAAATGCTATTCTGTTCCTCAATTCATTTGAATTTTACAAAATATTTTACTACTTTTATTTTGTGTGTATGAGCGTATTTTCTGCATGTGTGTAAGTTCACCCATGTCACCCAGTGCACACGGTCAGAAGAGGATATCAAATCCCCTGGATTTGGAGTTACAGATTGTTAGTAGCTGCCATGTGAATGCTGGGAATATAACTCAAGGATTCTGGAAGAACAGCCAGTGTTCTCATCCACTGAGCCATCTCTACAACCTTGCACCCATTTTATATATTGTATAAGTACCTGTTTAAGTGCAATGAACTTAACAGTGAAATATTTTTTTCAAAACCAATTTTTATTGAAGCTTTGTGCATTTCATACAAAATTTCCAACCAAGTCTAGATCCATTCCCCATTCCTTGCCCCCCCCACCCCACCAGAGCTCATACATTCTGTCAAACATGTTTTTCATTTTTTCTCAGTCTTTTTTAAATTTTTTGATGCAGAAGTTTACTGTTTTTAGCAGAAGTTCACCATCTCAGTCAGTTCTTTGACCCAGTCTTTCCATTGTTGTTCCTTCCAATCTGCATCAATCCAAAATATGCATATATGCATGACACATATATCTTTTCACATCAGCTTATGATTTTTTAATTAGGCTGAAAGATGTCATGTTTGAAGGCTCCTCCTTGGCAAGCCCAAACTACCATCAGTTCTGCCCTTGTGCTCCACACTGGGGTTTTCCCTTCCCATGGTCACCAAATGAGGTCAAGTAAGCATCACGTCCTGTCTTGATCCTCCTATACTGGACTCCATGATACAGCCTGGGTAGTCCAGCAATGACAATCAATATCCTGAAGAGGCTGAAACCCCAGTAGTAGCTCAGTCCACAAGCTGGCTGTCTCAGCAGTCCCCATCTGGCACTGAAGGTTTGGAGGATTCTTTGAGAGACATGAGTCTTCAGTCCATATTGGAAGGCTGAAAAGTTGTGTATCATGTCTTTAAAGGATGGCAAAAGCAGTGGCAGCCTCCAGGTAGCTGTACTTGACAGTAAGACAGGCAAAACAACTGTGTTCTTTTTTTATTTTATTTTTTATTTATTTTTTTGCTTTTTGTCTTTTTACTAAGACATCAGGTTTTATACCTGAAATAAATTTTTCAGACCTTCCTAATTATTTATTTCTGGTTATACTTTCCTTTTGGATGCTAAAGGCCACACTGTTAGCCCAGATTAGCCAAGGTTTTTGTTTTCTCAAGGTCAGTTGAAGATCTGGTCCTCAGGTGAGAGTGAAATATTTATACCAAGAAAAAGGATGCACAGAGAAATGAGGAAATTATGTAAATATGACAGATGTGTAATTGGGTTGAGGTACTAAGAGAAATAGTTGGCACCTGAGAATTTGGAGAAGGTAGAAGGAGCACTGTAGACATTAAATAAGGAGCACTACACTGAGACAGAGAGATCAGATCAATGCAGTACAATTCTTGGGAGGAGGGTAATTAGGAAGAGTGACCCAGCACGCCAGAGAACGCACAGCTATCAGAACAAACAAAACCTGAGAAAAGGCACTTGAATTTATCTGCTTTCTTGTGAAACATTCATCTGCCACTCAAATTATCATTTGCTTTCTTGATAATTCCTTAGTTGATGACTATAGCTATCATCTACAACACAACACAGATATTGTAAAATCCCATGTAATACAGTTAAGAAACTGACACTTATCACTCTATTAACCATACTGCAGAATTTACTAAGATGAAATATCTTGACATTGGGAAGATTGGGGAAACAGGAACACTGGCTTCAAACGTTCAAAAAGTGACATTTATTCTGAAAGTTTTTCATAATATGGCATAGATACTTACTTTAAAAACAAATGCAGCTTCGGGCTGGAGAGATGGCCTAGCGGTTAAGAGCGCCGACCGCTCTTGCAGAGAACCTGGGTTCAATCCCCAGCACCCACATGGCGGCCAAGAACGTCTGAAACTCCAATTGCAGGAGAACTCCAGTTCCAGGGGAATCTGAGACCCTCTTCTGACCTCCGGGGCATTGCATGACACGGGTGCACAGACTTGCATGCAGACAGTACATTCATACACATACAGAAATAAATAAAAAAAAAATTAAAAAACCAACAACAAAAACAAAACAAAACAAAACAAAACAAAAAAACAAATGCAGCTTCAAGAAGCTCTCTCCCAAATAAGGACATCTTCTATCACAGCTTCAGTTGTGAAGTGTGATTTCTATTTGGGGAAATGATGTGGATATTCACCTTAGGGGAAAAACAAACACAATCTTTCTTATTATTCTTGCTGAGCTATGCACATACTCACCTCTCTGTTCAAAAGCACAGAGAATCTTCTTTAATGCCACAAGTCATTTGTCTATTTTTCAAATTTACTTTTACAACTCAAACTCTGGAAAAACAGTGGACAGCTTTTAAACTCTGACTTCCATTACTTTAGCCATATAATATGATTTTAAAATTTCCATTCACTGCACCGAATATATTTTCTTTAACTTTTGTGACATTTTTCTTTGTAGCACTTCATGACTGTGGCACCTTTCTTCTCTCTAACTGTATATTCGTTCTTTAATGAACCCTTTCTCATTTCCAGTTTTGAATATTTTAGTAATTTTTGAGCTGTGATTTTGAGCTCCATTAAGTCCCCCAGCCTCTGTCTCTTTGCTTCTGACTCTGTCTCTCTGTCTCCATTTATTTTTTTATTTTACATTTTTATTTATTATCTTCTTATGTGTATGAGTGTACTGTCTGCATGTAAGTTGGTGCACCTGTGTTGTGCAATGCCACAGAGGTCAGAAGAGGGCGTCACATTCCCCTAGAACTGGAGTTAAAGACGGTTCTCAGCTGCCATGTGGGTGCTGGGGATCTAACCTGGGTCCTCTTCAAGAGCAGTCAGTCCTCTTAACCGCTAGGCCATCTCTCCAGCCCCCCTCTCTATCTCCATTTGTATCTGTCTCTATGAAATATACCTCATTTTACCTCCAATTAGCAATTTTATAACCACCAAGGATTTAAATGTATGTAGCTATAAGAAGATATGGCTAGATAGTTAAAGGAATTGTCCAAAGGGTATCTGCATTTGATGACTTATTCAACATCTAGTAATAAGTCTTCTGTACTGGTAGCTCCTAACTTGCTTTAGTCACTTCCTAGAGATAATCACAAAAGAAGACATTGTTTTTGTGGGAGCACAAGATGTTTGAGGATTGGCAATTTGCATTTTAGGAACAAGATACATGATAAAGAGGTTTGTTAGAGCAAAGAGATAGCTAACTAGTTTTTGAGGAAGATTGTTATAAATCCATCATCCTTGGATAAATTACATGCCTCTACATTAGGGAGAGTTTTAGAAATTCAGGACTAGTGATAAGCATCATAGAATTATCTTCTGCCTTCAACAATTCCATCGGTTCAATTTGCTAATCAAGGTGCCTTATAAGGTGGCCCTGCATGTAAATCATAGTTTTGCACTGTTTTCCTCTCACTCTGAACTGAAACATTCTTGTACTCTAAAAACTGACTTCTGGCTTCCTATGGAGGTAGGAAGGAAACTGGTTTTATCATCAGCAATGGAAGGAATGCTTCTGTAGTGGCTTAGTTTGGGGAAATATTCCTACAAACAATTCTCATTCATCGTGTTTTGATTTTATTAGTATGAAGTTATATGTATTAATCACAGCTCTTTAGAGGAACAGACTATGCCAGAATGAATATATATATACATATATATATATATATATATATATATATGTATATATATATATTTGGCACCATCCACATTGGGTTGTATCCTTCTACATTAGTCTGAAATCAAGAAAAAGCCCCTAAAGACTCACCAATGGAGCAGTATGATGGAAGGAATTCCTCAGTTGAGGTTCTCCCTTTCTAGATGTCTAGTTTTTATCAAGTTAACAAAAACTAATCAGAACAATTGACCCCTTGACAATCTGACACAAAACTACATCACTCTTAAATCATAACCTTACCTTTCTTGTTTATCTTGTTTCACAAGATCTCATGTTATTATTATAAAATATAAAATATAATCTAACTTTAAAATCTCACAGTCTTAAAGAAATTCAAACACTTTAAAAGTTCAGAATCTCGGGCTGGAGAGATGGCCTAGCGGTTAAGAGCGCCGACCACTCTTACAGAGGACCCGGGTTCGATCCCCAGCACCCACATGGCGGCCGAGAACCGTCTGAAACTCCAATTCCAGGAGAACTCCAGTTCCAGGGGAATCCGAGACCGTCTTCTGACCTCCGCGGCATTGCACGACAGGGGTGCACAAACTTGCATGCAGACAGTACATTCATACACATACAGAAATAAATAAACTTAAAAAAAAAAAGTTCAGAATCTCTTTAGAATATTCAAAGTCTTGCAGGGGGTGGTGTCAAACACCTTTAATCACAGTACTCTGTGAGTTCAAGGCCAGCCTAGTCAACATAGCGAGTTCCAGGCCTGCTGGATTAAAGGTGAACTCTTTCTCAAAAAGATACCCGCCCCCCAAAAAAGAGTATTCAAAGTCTTTTAACTATGAGGTCTTGTAAAATTAAATACAAGTTAAATATTTCTTATTTCAAAATTGAAGAACCATGCACACTTAAACAAAACCAAAGTCCACCAATGTAGTTCAGTCCCACATTTGGAACTCAGCCATGATCTTCTGGCTTCAAGGGGCTTTCACATCTCTACTTCACCTATGCCAACTGCAGCACACACACAGCTTCTCCGGTAGGCGTGACTCACTTTCACTCCTCACTTGCCTCTCTTCTCACAGTCCTGGGATCTCCAATATCCTGGGGTGTTTACTGTACCTGGGGGTGCACCTTCACCAATGGCCTCTCTATGTCTTTTACAGAGTCACACCTCTACTTCTTTCTATGACTTGTGCAATCCAAGGTATCGACTGAAATTGAAATGCACACCTTCACCATTGACCTTACCCTGTGCCATGCTCTCCATGACCCCTTCCTGCCTTCAAAACCTGTATTATGTAGGATACTCTTACAAATTGTCAGGTTTGGCTTCCAGCTTAAGATGTATCCTTGGCCTACTCTGGGCCACAGCTGCTGTGTGCTGACCCTGAGGAAATGCTCTCCAGAAGATTCTACCTCACTGATGCAAGTGCCTTATTAATCACAGCAGCATATTTTTCAGCCTCACCTAGCCAGCAATTATTTTCCCAGTAAAGCACAAAAGGTTTCATTTCAGTGGTGCTAGTCTCTTGTTAATCACAGCTGACCAAGAAACTACAGATTCGTATTTCAAAATATAACATGAATGGCTCCAAAATTTTCTGAAGGACTTAAACTTCCATCTACAATGTCATGAACCAGGCCTCTATCTTCCAAGCTTCTACAGAAAAGCCTATCATGCTTTGAGCACTCACAAGCTTTTCCAGCTCAGTGTCCCAAATCCAACAACAGTCCTCCCGCAGCCTGTGAGGTCAGGTCCATTGCAGCTACAATCCTACTCTGGAATCAATTTCTGTTTGAATTTGATTATTTGTCACTGTGATAAAACATGGATCAAACACAACTTTGAAAGAAGGTGTATTTCATCTTACAGGTTACATTTCATCACTGAGGGATGTTGGGAAGGGAGTTCAAAGTGGACATAGGAACTGAAGCAGAAAGCACAAAGACAGCTGCTTACTGGCTTGCTCCCCCTGGCTTGTACTGCTCACCTGCCCCAGAACTGAACTGTCCACCATGAGCTGGGTCCTCCTATATTAATCAGCAATCAATAAAATGTCCCACAGACATGCCCAGAGGAAATAGGATAGAGGTAACCACTCAACTGAGGTTCTCTACTTTGTGTCAAAGTTGACAAAAACAACCAGTATAAGATCTATGTAAAATAATCTGTATTTCCTACCAGCTTTTTGAGCCCCAGAGTTTATTAACAATTCATGGCTCATTACTACCATATCACGAGAAATTACAATTTAAAGAACAAAGACTCCACTTCATCATTTTTCTCTGTCCTCTCACCTAGATCTTCTATAATCCCCTATTCATCTTATTCTGGGATACTACTTTTTCACTTAATAATATTATCCAATTTCATGTTTATGTCTACTTAAGACATATAATTAATCCCATGACATTCAACACAGTCTAGTTCCTCAAAGTCAATAGCCTCTTCTTTGGTTCCAGCTATTAAATCCTCTTGAATCCATCTGTCCACCATGATAGGATCATCCTCAGTAAGAGCCTTGTTCATCTGACATTCCTGCTCCAAGGACTTTATGGGCTCTCCGGATTTCCATAAACTTAAAGTGACATGAAGCAGATGACTATAATTCAAGCATACTCAGAGATGAGTTTGAAACCTAACTATGCTTCTTTTTTGATTTGTGACTGAGCTGAATAATCTCCTTAATAATATACGTGTGATTCTATTACTTTTCTGTGAAAGTTAACTAGGAAAACTTGTATTAAGCTGTTAGTATATTCCTTAACATGTTAAGGGACAGTTATTATGTAACTGTAACAAAATATTGAGGTCAAACTAATTTTTAATGAGTGTGTTCAATTAATATTTCATTAAACTTACCCACCCTGGGTTCTCAACAGCCATTTTATTTTGCTGAGCTCTTTTTTCTCTTATGGCTTCATTTTATCACATATATTCTAGATTCCTATTTTTCAAACACTGCTGCTTCTTTTAAAATCTACATTCATCTGTGATTATCTCCAAGATTACAGCTTCCATCTTTGTCAACATAATAAGGAAATTGATTATATTAATAATAGTGGCTAATGTTCAGTGTAAAATTGCAACCTAGCACATTTCATTCTGGGAAGTTGCTAAATATTGCAACACACACTGCTTCCCCAGGATTCCGTAGCTCAAACTCAGTTTTGCAGTACTGACAGTGTGGTACATCGGAATTATTGCTCTGCCCATGTCAGTCCCCTGCCCAAGTCTCTTTCTCTGGGATACAGTTGTACCCAAAATGATATGCAAGCCAGCCTCTGAAGTGGAGCTGTGCACTCTCTTGAGAGTTCTTGCTTTTCTGATCTCACATCTTTTCTTATGCAACTACTCTTTATACATTTTTGGATATATTTACTGTCTGCTTTTCTGTTTTCTGAGGCTACTTCCAATCCTACTGCCCTCTTTTTTCGTATTTTGAAATTTGAGATATCGGGCTGGAGAGATGGCCTAGCGGTTAAGAGCACCGACTGCTCTTACAGAGGACCCGGGTTCGATCCCCAGCACCCACATGGCGGCCGAGAGCCGTCTGAAACTCCAATTCCAGGAGAACTCCAGTTCCAGGGGAATCCGAGACCCTCTTCTGACCTCCGCGGCGTTGCACGACACGGGTGCACAGACTTGCATGCAGGCAGTACATTCATACACATACAGAAATAAATAAAATTAATAAAAAAAAATAAAATAAAAGAAATTTGAGATATCATAAAATGTAATTAATTTAATTATGGTATTTTCATATGTAAATACTTTGGTCTTATCTCTCCCCCTTCCACACTACCTTTACCTTTGAAGTCTCCTTTCTTCCCAGCAAGAACCCCTATTATTAATGTTACATGTCTTCCATTATCCTGTATTTCCTCCTCTTCCTAAATTAAGATTTCTTCTTTCTCATAGTTCATTTCTAATTTCATAACATGTGCACATATGCCTTAATCAGATGTTGAAATTAGTCAAATGTTTTTTCTACCTCTGTTGATATGACAAGGTGTTTCTGCCCTTAAGGCTAGTAATATGTGGTGTTATATTTATTAATTCATACACGTAGAACCAGCCTTTTATTCCCTGAATAAAATCGAATTGGTCATGATGCATAATCTTAATGAATTATTGGATTAGACTTGAAATATTTTATTGAGAATTTTCATTTCTATTTTCACCAGTGAAAGTGTTCAATAGTTTTTATTATTTCTTATTTCTTTTCTTTCTTTCCTTTTCAACATATATATGTATATTTATTTTACTATTGTATCATTATTTGATTTATCACAGTAACACTGGCTTCATAAAATCCATATAATATTCTTCCTTCCCTCTGTATTTTCAGAACAGTTTGAGAAGAATTGGAATTAGCTCCTCTTTGAAAGCTTGATATAATTTGTTAAAGAATCCATTTAGTCCTGGGCTTTTCTTTGTGGGGAGACTTTTTTATTTAAATTTATTTATTTATTTTTGTATGTGTATGAATGCACTGTCATATGTGTAGTGCACCTCTGTCGTGCAATGCCGCGGAGGTCAGAAGAGGGTGTCGGATTCCCCTGGAACTGGAGTTCTCCTGGAATTGGAGTTACAGACAGTTCTTAGCAACCATGTGGGTGCTAGGGATCGAACCCGGGTCCTCTGCAAGAGCAGTTGGTGCTCTGAACTGCTAGGCTATCTCTCCAGCCCCGTGGAGAGACTTTTAATTGCTTCTTCACTCCTCTTGCTTGCTTTAGATTTGCTTAAGTTGTTTACGTCTCTTTCATGTAATTTCAGTAGGTTTCATTTATTTATGTATTTAACCATTTCTTCTAAATATTTCAGGATTTTTAAAAAGTATTTTATTTTCAAAATATTAAAAAATGATTGTCTTCAATATCCTTCTTCCGGGGTTTAAAATTTTTGTTGTAGAGACCTTTGGTGTTTTTGGTTAGGTTTGTTCCTAGGTAATTATTAGTTAATTAATTTTTGAGGCTATTGTGAGTGGGAAGGTCTCCTTACACTTGTTCTCTAGTACTGATTTCTCTAGGTTAATTTTGTATCCTGCCACTTTACTGAAACTCTTAATAGCTTCTAGGAGTTTTCTGGTAGAGTTTTTATCATTCCTCAGGTAAACTGTCATATCATCTGCAAGAAAGGACAGTCTGACTTCCTCTTTTCTGATTAGTACTCCTTTAACTTCCCCTAACAAGCATTTCAGACACTATATTGAAGAGGCATGGTGATAGGGGGGAGTCTTGTTGGGTTCCTGCCTTTAAGGGGAATGCTTCTAATTTTTCTCTGTTTAGGATGATGTTGGAAGTGGGATTGTTGTATATGGCTTTGATTTTATTGAGGAATGTTCCCTTCAGTCCAATTCCCTCTACAACTTTAAACATGAAGGGATGCTGGATCTTGTCAAAAGCTTTTTCTGCATCAATTGAGATGATCATGTGATTTTTGTCTTTCAATCCATTTATGTATTTTATATTTATTGATTTATAAATAAATAAACCATCCCTGCATCTCTTGTATGAATCAAACTTGATCATGATGGATGATCTTTTTGATGTGGGTCTGCATGTGATTTGCAAGAATTTTAGAGAATTTTTGCGTTTGTGTTCATTAATGAGATGGGTCTATAGTTTTCTTTTTTAGTTGTGGCTTTGCTTCATTTTGGTATTAGAGTGAATTTGGGAGATTTCCCTCTGTTTGTATCCTTTTGAACAGTTTCTGAGTAGTAATGGTTGTAAGATATCTTTAAATGTTTTATAGAATTCTGCTGTGAAACCATCTGGGCCTAGGCTTTTTTTAGTTGGGAGCTTTTTTATTACATCTTCAATTTCCTCAAAGATTAGGGTCTGTTTAAGCTGTCAATCTCTTCTTGGTTAAGCTTTGTTGATTCCCAGGATTACAGATATTCATCCATTTCTCTTAGGTTTTCAAATTTAGTAGAGTATAGGTTTTTGAAGTATTCTCATATTATTTGTTTGGATCTTTATCTGCTGTGATGCTTCCCTTTTCATAATGAACACTATTGATTTGGAGTTGCTCATTCTTTCTTTTGTTTAACTGGGCTAGAGGTTTGTTTATCTTATCTTTTCAAAAAACCATCTTTTGGATAAATTGATTCTTTGTATTGTTTTCTTTGTTTCTATTTCATTGATTTTGCTCTGATTTTTGTGATTACTTCCTGTCTCTGTTGGGTTTAAGGTACATTTGTTGTTGTCTCTCAAGTGTTTTGTCTGCAGTGTTAGATCATTTATTTGTTCTTTTTTTTTTTTTACTGTGAGCACTTAGGGCTATAAATTTCCCACTTCAGACTGCTTTTAAAATATCCCACAGGTTTGTTGTGTTTTATTGTCTTTTTAATTTATTTCCTTGAATATTCTTATATGCAGATTCAATGCCATCCCAATTAAAATTCCCATGAGTTTCTTCACAGAGTTGGGAAATATCCTTAAATTCATATGGAATAAAGCCCTGAATAGCTAAAGCAACCCTGAGTGAAGAATGCAATACAGAAGGGATCACCTTACCAGACTTCAAGCTATATTACAGGGCTATAGCCAAAAAGACAGCCTAGTACTGGCATAAAAACAGACCCATTGACCAATGGAACAAAATTGAAGATCCAAATTTGAGCTCATACAATTTCAGCCATATCATATTTGACAAAGGTACCAAAAAAGCTCAAAATAGGAAAGATAGAATCTTCAGCAAATGGTGCTGGCACCATTTGTAAAAGAACAAAATTAAAACCCCCAATCTCTCATCTTGTTCAGAAATCAACTCCAAGTGGATCAAAGACCTCAGCGTGAAACCTGAAACTATGAAGGTGATAGAAGAAAATGTTGGTAGGAAGTACAAAGACATACACATAGGAAAAGACTTTCTAAATCAAACAGCAGTTGTGCAGGACAAAAGGTCAACACCTGACAAGTGGGACCTCATCAAAATCAAAAGCTCCTGTACAGCAAAAGAAACAATCAAGGACTTGAAGAGAAAACCCACGGAGTAGGAGGAAACCTTCACCAGTTATACATATGACAGAGCATTAACAACCAGAATATATAGACTGCTCAAAAAACAAAGAATTACCAAAATAAATGACCTACTCAAAAGATGGAGTAAAGAGTTGAACAGAGACTTCACCAGTGAGGAAGATGACTGAGAAACATCTTAAAAAGTGTTCAACATTGTTAAGAATTAAGGAATTGCAAATTAAAACCAATTTAATATATCATCTCACTCCAATATGACTGGCTAAGATCAAGAAAACAAAAGACACCAAATGCTGGAGAGGTTGCAGGGAAAGGGGAACACTTATCCACTGCTGGTGGGAATGTAAAGTTGTATGGCCACTATAGAAAGTGGTATGGAGAACCCTTAAAAGACTCAAAATGAACCTACTACCTGACCCAGCCAAACCACTCTTGGGTATATACCCATAAAATTCATCCTACTGCAAAGATACATGCACATCTAAGTTTATTGCAGCTCTCTTCACAATAGCCAAGAGCTGGAACCAACCCAAATGCCCCTCAACTGATGAGTGGATAACAAAATGTGGTACATCTACACAATGGAGTTCTATGCAGCGGTAAAGAAAGATGACATCATGCATGAACTTTGCAGGTAAATGGATGGGGTAAAGAAAGATGACTTCATGAGCTTTGCAGGTAAATGGATGGAACTCGAAGCCATTATGCTAAGTGAAGTAACACAGTCCCAAAAAACCAAATGGGGAATGGTTTCCCTCATTTGTGGATGCTAGCACCAAATCCCCAGTTGAAAGGCAAGCTGAGCAATGTTATTGTTATATTTCATTTTATCTGAGAACAACTGTGGTGTTAATAATGTCAATCTCTTAATTGGCCCTAGAATTAATTTGCCACTTATTTTCAGACATTGTAATTACTGTATATGGGTGGAAGGTATGTATTCATATTTTAGACTAATATAAAATTATAATACAAATGCCAAAATGTATTTTGGAATTAACATACAGTTTATTCCCGGAGGACATAATTCTGGTTCATATGTGATGTTTATATAGGCATATTTTGGAGCAATACAAATGGGAGGTAACAAAAACAACATAATGACTGCATCAAAGAACTGTTTGATATAGTTAAATTCTGACCAAAACAATAAACCTCTGCAAAAAACTTTAAAAAGGCTGAGAGAAAGATGCAGGACATGTATGTCAGAATGCATGAACTGGCGGGGGGGATAGGGGGCAGGGAGAGAGGAATACATCTAAATTGAACTGAAAAATGATTTATGAAAGACACAACACAAAAATAAAAGAATAAAAGTGTTATATTAAAAATTATTGTCTGAGATTCTGTAAAGTCATTTCATAATTTATTTAGAATTGATTTTAGGAATTTTAAAATTTCCTCCCTGGGTTTCTTCAATGTCCCACTGCTCATTAAAAAATGATTTATTTTAATTTTCCAAAATTTCTGCTGTTTCTGTGGTTCACAATGCCTTGGTATGATAAAAGGAATTATGTTGATAATTTCTATTTGTTTCAGGTTACTGCATTTCTGGGGCTAGAGAGATGGCCTACAGGTTAAGAGCGCCAACTGCTCTTGCAGAGGACCCGGGTTCGATCCCCAGCGCCCACATGACGGCTGAGAACTGTGTTTAACTCCAGTTCCAGGGGAATCTGACACCCTCTTCTGACCTCCGAGGAATTGCACTACACGAGTGCACAGACCTACATGCAGACAGTAAATTCATACACATACCAAAAAATTAATATATAGGTTACTGCATGTCCTACAATGTAATACATGAAATTTGAAAGCTAGTTCCATGGACTGCTGAGACGAATGAGTACACTTTGTGGGATGTAATGTTCTGTAGATATCTGTTAAGTCTAATTGGTTTATGGTATAGTTTATCTCTCAAGTTTATTATTATTATTATTATTGTTATTAGTCTTAAATGCCTGATAAGATGATAGTGATGTCACTTACAACCACTGTATCAGAACTTATCTGATTTTTTCTGCCTTTTAGTGCATATGAAATTGGAAGCCCCAATGTTTGGTGCATATGTATTTATAATTGTTGAACTACTTGAAGAATGTTCTCTTTATAATATGTAGTAGTTTTCTTTATCTTCTCTGATTAGTCATGGCTTAAAGTCTCCTTTATTAAGTATCAGAAGAGCTACATGAGTATGTTTTCAGTCTTAAATTGATTGATAGTTTGGCTTTCATCCTGTGGCTCTCAATTTGTGGGCAGTTTGCCAGTGAGGTTTGTTTCTTAATAACAACAAACAGTTTTTAGTCAAATTGTTGGAGTTATGGCTATTTGAATTTAAATTGTTTCTGAGAGGGATTTTCCAATTCCTATGGTTTTGTTGTTTTTCTGATTGGTTGGATTATTTTTTCTTTCATTATTCTTCTTCTGTTAACATTAGTGAAGTTCTGTTTTGGATGTGATGGATCTCTTCCTAAATTCCCTTTGTTCATTGATTCCTTCCTTGAAATTTATTTTTCCTGTACTGTGAGGATCTGAAATTTAGCTCTATATAGCAGGACAAGAGGTAAGTCTTACCAAAGTAATCTGAAACTTTAAGAACTGTAAACATCAGGGAGATCTGTGGAGGAGATGGAAGATCCACCTATGTGTTCAGCTCCTGGGTTGCTGGAGGAGAAAATGCTCAGAGTGCTTTAGGTTCAGAGTAGAGGTCCAGTCTACTACCTCAAGTCTGCATGCTAAGTACTATGATTGTGTGTGTAACTAGGATCATAAGAGATGTTCATTCTCCAGCCAGGCAGACTTGCTCTACATGGAGTCACCCAAACCAATGTTATATGGGAACCAGAATCATCCCCAGGCGCTTTTATTCACTTGTTTATCCTAGTCATACGATTATTGCCTGGGCTAGGAAAGCAGGAATGCCAGGGCTCACCAGTAGAAATTCCCCAGATATTTTAAGTCCACATGCAACCATCATCTTGTCTCTCAAGCTGATGAATACAAGGCAGCTGGAGTTTTCCCATGGTGGCTAACTGATAAGATAGAGTTACAGACATAGAATTAGAGGTAGGGGTATGGGTAAGCCACATGCGTAGAGGTAGAAAGAGGAACAAGTAGAGGTAGAGAGAGAATTGGCCTAGCCAACTTGAAAAGAAACATATCAGTTCAGTAGTGGAAATTATTAAGGGTCACTACAATTCAATGGGAGGAGGTTTAATACCAATCTGCGGAAGAGATGTCAAACAATCTGTGTGTATATGCTTTAAAACTACCAGAGCAGGCCATGAAGTTTCAATGCACACGGGAAAGCATGAAATTAGTACTTGCAGCTCACTGTACATCTAGGAGGCTTGCAGGAATATTTTGTTCCCCTGCAGAACTTGTGCTGATGTCAGTAGGCATCAACTATAGAAACAGAATTAGGTAGCGTAGCTAGTAAGGAAAGCAGCAATCCTGAATCCATACAGTTCACAGTAGGGATAAAAGGAGCTTGACTTCCTATTAATTATTCTACTTGGGCAACAAATAACTGAAAAAAGAAAAGAAACAAAAAAACCCAGAAACTGGAAGTTCCTGTCTTATCTGAGATAATGTAAACAATAATCACATATTGTCATCAAAACCAGGTAAGGTGTGCAGGAAGAAAACAAGAAGGACTACTGTGTCCTGACCATGACCATGAACTTTGCTTATGGCTTTCAGTACAGAAGGTTGGGAAGGTATCAAATTGCTTTTTAGTAAATCACACCTGTCACTGACCAGGGTGTAGCCATGCATGGAACCTCCTCCCCTCCCCCTCCCGCCCTCCCATCCTTTCTTCCCTCCCTCCTTCCCTCTCTTCCTTCCTTCCTTCCTTCCTTCCTTCCTTCCTTCCTTCCTTCCTTCCTTCCTTCCTTCCTTCCTTCCTTCCTTCATACCATGACCTTAGAAAAGCATACCACCTTTCTACCAGGACTCATTGTAGGCAGCAAAGACACAGAGCCTGAAAGAAAGAGCACTGTGCCTTGAGAGCTTGTTTGGAGATTCTAGCAGGGGAATGCAGCTACTCATATACCCTTGACCAAAGACCTGTCCTCTATGCAGGAAGGCCATCCTCTCAATAGAGCACACAGCTTTAGGAGGGACGCACGTGGAGCATTGAGGGAGGAAAGGTTCACCCACCTAGCCAGCCAAATCGCCAGAACAACCCTGGTGATCAATCGGGTGACAGATGTTGCAGCCAGATCTCCCACACATCCAAGCCTTTTCTAAAATGTTATACAGTAATTAAAAGTATCAGGCTGGTGTAACAGCCTTTCTGGATGCTTAACGACCATACTTAATGCCCATACCAATTTGGCTGAGGGACTAAAGGGAAATGCCGGTCTTCAATTCTTACTGGCAAGTGCATCTACCCTGTGGCTGCCACTGTTTTGCCATCCTTCAAAGACATGAGACACAGGTTTTTCAACCTTACAATATGGACTAAAGACTCATGTCTCTCCAAGAATCCTCCAAACCTTCAGTGCCAGAAGGGGACTGCTGAGATATTCAGCTTGTGGACTGAGCAACTATTGGGGGTTCAGCCTCTTCAGAGTATAGACTGGCATTGTTGGACTACCCAGGCTGTATCGCAGAGGCAAGTACAGAAAGATCAAGACAGGACATGGTGCTTACTGGACCTCATTTGGTGATCACTGGAAGGGAAGACCCCAGTGTGGAGCACAAGGGCAGGATTGATGGTTGTTTGGGCTTGCCAAGGAGGAGCCTTCAAACAATTCCTTAAGGAAAATATGACATCTTTCAGCCTAATAAAGAAAAAAAAAACTTTTAAAAAAAGAAATCATAAACTGACGATGCTAAAACATATGATGTCATAATCTTGATATATGTGTGGCATGCATATATGCATATTTTAGAGTAATGCAAATTGGAAGGAACAACAACAACAACAGCAACAACAATGACTAGGTCAAAGAACTGAATGAAATAGTGAACTTCTGCCTGTAACAGTAAACTTCTGCATCAAAAAAAATTTAGATGAGACTTAGAAAAAGATGAAATACATGTATGGCAGAATGCATGAGTTCTGGTGGGGTAGGGGGCAAGGAAGGGGGAATAGGTCTAGAATTGATTGGTAAATGTTGTATGAAATACACAAAACTTCAATAAAAATGGCTTTGAACAAAAAAGAAAAAGCACTATGCATTCATTAAATGAGCACTGAACAAACCATTCTCTAAGGCTGAACAGAAACTAGACTTTGACTGGTTGCAAATTATTTGTGGAAAGGAAATTGTCAAACTGTTCACAATGGTTAATTTTTTTAAAGTTCCCTTCTACACAGTGGGCCAGAGCTTGAAGGGTAGGCCTGATGAAATTCAGATTATAAAAAGTTATACTGCAATTCTTTTGTAGATCTTAATGTAAATACTTTTTTTTTTGACAGGGTATGATGTATTCATATTATAATATGCTAGAAATGTGTCTTGCATATAAAATGCATTCAATAAATATGCATTAAGTTGGTTCATAAAGAATTTTGAAAATGCATAATGCATCAGAAGATTCTAAAAATGAACATATAGTAAAAGCCATCAAGACCAGATAGGTCAGGACACAAGCTCTTCAGGTTTGCAAGACAAAATGTCCCCATGTTGCACAATTATGTGACTATGTAAATTTGTCTGCAGGGTCCCTCTCTTGGACTCAATCTCCTGGCCTTGCATGATGCTGCCACTGCTCCCCAGTCTGGTAGTGATGGGGACCCCCAGCTCCATATGTAAGACCAAGATTTCTTATTTCCCTTTCTAGAACTCTAGCTCATCTAACTTGCACATTGTCAATGCATATCGTACTCTCATAAAGGAAAATATCCCCTTGCAACTGAGGAATTTAACATCAGTTAATGAATCCCTCCGGATGATCTCAGTTCCAGCTTTGACACAGTGGGTAGTCTTGTGTTTCAAAATGTGGAAAGCCTTTGGCAGTTTCTAGCCTCAGATAGATGACTTAGTTTCCTGTGAACATTGTGCCATTCAGATACTGAGAAGCTAGCTATTTTCTGAGCATCTTGTATGCTTTCATAGAAAGGTTCATCTTATTTGCAGTGAAATGAATTATAAATCTCAGGAACTCTTGTGCTTTATTTCTCATAAGGCCCACATTTAGGACTGTCCTGACATCACATTTCTTTCTAAAATGAGTTATAAGTTCAGAGGTCACCCAATTTATTCAGTCTATGATTTAAGTTTCTAAAGTGCCATTCACATCCTTCCCTGCAGTCCCACCATAAAATGGTTTAGACAGAAGCAATTCATTTTCAGATGTATGGACTTATGAGTGGGGCAAGAGGACAAAGGTCTGTGTGGTTTCAGGAAATTGCAGATGTAGCCATGGGTCTGTCATAAGTCACTCCTGCTTTCCTATCCATCTAGGAGGCTTGAAGGAATCTTATGATCTCAGGCAGAACTTATGCTGATATCAGTGAGACATCAGCTGTAGAAATAGAATTAGGTAGGGTAACTAGGAAGGAATGTCAGATAGTGGCATGCAGCACAGAGTATGCTGTCAAGCTGGGTGTGAGTGCAGGGACCCAGGCCCTCAGAGCCTTGGAGATGCTGAGACAATGTGAGAAACCAATTGGTTCAGGATATGTCAGAGTTCTTCTCACATGCTGTAAGAAACCATGTCTTCCCAACCCATTCAGACTCCCACAAATATCTTGGGTTCATCCTTTTCCCAAAGAACTTAATTATAAATCTTACGATCTTCTCTGTTTTATTCCTCATAAGGTCCATATTTAAGGCTGTCCTGAAATCACAGCATTTCTAACATGGGTCATAAGTTCGAGAGGTCACCAAATTTACTTGCTTCGTGATTTAAAAGTTTCAATGAACACCAGGAAGAGTCCTGAATGTCTGATAATTTTCTATGGTTCTAAAAACAAAATGGATATACTCATGATAAACAGAGAAGAGGAAATCAGAGGATGAAATAGTGCATCCTTGAGGCTGTCCTAACCAAGAATAAACTTTATAAAGACTATAAGCTTAAAACAGTGAGGGTACACCATGTCTTGAAAATAATATGTGAGAGAAAACATGCTAAATCAAGAATCTGACCAAACATGAAAGACCTGAGGGTAAATGGCTTGCACTCTGTGCCCAGGGTAAGAAAGGGAATACAGAAAGCAATCCAAAAATTTCTTAGTGAGGGTATTGAGCACACTAAAATTTGGACTAACGGATCAATATTTATTTTCTCATCTCCATCTGTACCTTGTAAACTATTCCTCCTAAGGTGAGGAGACAGATTGCAAGTAAGTTAATCCAAAGTGGATATTTTACAGGAGAAAGTGGATATTATTCTCCACCATGATTTTTTCAATTCCTTGGGGTTTAGTTTAGTACTAATACACATTTAAAAACAAAGCTATACATCAGAAAAAAAGACTCATGACTTTTGTTTAAGACCTATATCAGCCAAGTGGCATGGTTCTATTACTCATCATAAAAAGATTCTCAGACTTAATTACTTTTATTAAAAATAAGAACCTAGCTGCCACATAGATGCTGATCATCATTACATGATGGCTGTCTCAGGATAATAGGTTTATTCCCTCTTTAGTGACCCACGACATCTCTCTTACTAGAAGTAAAAGTCTTTGAGGACAGGAGGTTTTGATTTATTTGCATTTCCTATGGTGTCAGAAAATTATCCTACACATATGCAAAATAATAGTCGGCTGATTTTCTTTGAAGTATTGGTGTCAGGCAGAGTGTAGTACCTGCCATTTTTGGGAAAGCTAAAAGAACAACTGTGCATAATGAAGGCCATCTCTCAGGGCAGAGAAGCTAGGGAGGACCAGACTTTGCAAATGTTTAACTTGTGTCAGCATCTCAAAGCCTCCATCAATGCAGTTTAATGCAAAATCAGATTGGTGTCTGAACACTGAATAATTCATGTGTAACTTACATAAATATATTCCCATTTGTGCTACAATGTGCACAGTTTAGGTTAACTTGGGTTTTGGTCCTTAACCCTTAAACAAACACTCATTAAACTGAGCATAGATGTGCTATATAAAAATGGACTTGATACACTGGGAAGGGGGTGTATCCTGATATGACTGTGCATTTAGTCATGTTGTTTAATTTAGATGATTAAATGTCATCTTCTGTATCATTGCTTTATGGTCATATGATATGATCTTCACCGAAGGAGAAGCAATCCGTTGCTGATACCGCAATGAGATGATGTTTATTTCAAGAGGCTTTTAATATTATTGGCATGTATTCTGTGTATATTTTCCTGACTTTGTTAGTTTTACTGGAAAATAATTCACGTACCATAAAATTTGATCTTTTAAAATGCACATTCCATGCTTATTCATTTTCTCAGAACTATGCCCATCACTATGATTAAGTCTTTAAACATTCCTATCAGTCCTCAAGGAAACCGAACACCTTCCAGTTGTCATTCCTATCTCTCCCCACCAGCCCCATGCAGCCTGAAGGATCCTTTTCCTCATCCAAATGTTACCTGTCTTGAGCACGTTAAAGAAGTACAATCATACACTAATAGCTCTTTTGTCTGGCTTCCTTTGCTTAACCTAATGGTTAACCAAATTTCATCACTGTTGTCCTATGACTCCCTGCTTTGGTTCTGATATTGAAATAATAAGCATTGAATGGACAGACCACATTTGGTTTATTCACTCATCCTCTAGTAGATAGATATCTAAGCAGTTGCTGGCTTCTGTCTTCCAGTATATTTTCAAGAACACGTGAAGTCTGGTTTTGGTTTTCCATTGGGACGTGTGAGAACAACGTCTCTCCAGGCACTATCTCAGGACCCACCCCAGACTGTTGCGCCACTTGAGCCCCTGTGGCCCCTGTAATCTAAAGATAAATCATAATTTCTCATTTCAATTATGTAAACTTGGTTCTTCTCTCTTTCATTTGATGAGCCCCTTTCAACTAATAAATGTATAATTAAATATCGATTAACATTCACAAAGTTTTATACAGACAGTTCTGGTATGGCAGAATAATTCAGCCCCCTTATTTTTATGTGAGTGGGTTGTATGATTTGTTCTCTTCCTGCACTGATTGTTGATGTTTGTATGGAGCTGGGCATCTCTGTTAGGGATGTGGGAAGCAATCAAATTGAGAAGTGAGTTTCAAAGAATAAGAAACATATTGTAAAGCTTCAGAGGCTGAATTTATGGAGAGCTGTTTGAGAGTGGTATAAGCCACTGATTTCACAACGAGTTTTTAGAAAATGTGAGATTTGGGTCGCATACATTAGGCATACATCCTCCTCTAACAGCTATATGAAGTAGAAGACACTGACAAAGGAACAAGAGACACTTACTTCTACATATAAAATAAAATTTGACCTTGGCCATTTATGACTAGTTCAGAATCTGTTCTCTGTCCTCAGTACCCTGACTGTGATTATATGATTCATCTACCCCATCCTTTTCCCCATAATTTAGATCAATTTATACCATAAACTGTATGTCAGATTTCCATCTATATTCCAAGTAGTAGAAATGAGAAACAGTGGATAAAAAGTAGCATATTTCAAACTGACAGTGGCCTACTGCATCTTCTAAAAACCATTTTGTTTTAAGGATCTTTCTTCTATAATTTTGTTTAAGGAGTTGCAGGTAAGTTAGTTTCTTAATGCTCATTGTCTATCAAGTACTTGTATAGTAGCCTTAATATCAGTTCTTCCACAATGAATATATTTTCTCTTGGCAGGTGCATTTCTGTGTTGGTAATAGCTGTCTTCAGAGCAGTCAGAGCAAACTATTGTTACATACCCTCCTAAACTCTCCCTGTCTTTTGCACATCCACACTGAGCAAGAAAATCCCTGCTTCTACTCTCCAACTCCTACAGAGGACAATGCTCTGGGCATGCATGCTAACACAAGATTCTGAACTATAGGAAAGCTATCATTCTCATGATAAATTTTCTGAAAAAAAATCATCCTTTGTTATTGCTAGTATATATAAGAGCTGCTGAATAAACATCAGCCCAACATGAAATTCTTAATTATATAAAGGCAAAATAAGTTGTCTGTGACTGAAAGACAGAAGGTTAGATCAGTATCAAGTAAAATTTAGTGAATAAACTGTGGAAAGTTATCAAATATCTTCTTACAGTTTCTCTCTGTCTAACCTAAGCTCACAGTGCTGTTGCTGGGCAAGCCAGTCTTTGCTTCTTAAATTTTGGAAGGGTCACTCATAGAGGCCCCCCATGCTCCTGTCAAAGGGTGAAGAATAGGGGTTGGGGAAACAGGTTGTAGATATTTTAACATAAAGTGCTGGATGTGGCTTCTTTTTTTTTTTTTTTTTTTTTTTTTGTTTTTTGGTCTTTTTGAGACAGGGTCTCCCTGTAGCTCTGGCTGTCCTGGAACTCACTCTGTAGACCAGGCTGGCCTCAAACTCACAGAGATCCGCGTGCCTCTGCCTCCCAAGTGCTAGGATTAAAGGCGTGCGCCACCACGCCCGGCATTTATTTACTTCTGTATGTGTATCAGTGTACCGTCTGCATGCAAGTTTGTGCACCCGTGTCGTGCAATGCCGCGGAGGTCAGAAGAGGGTGTCAGATTCCCCTGGAACTGGAGTTCTCCTGCAATTGGAGTTTCAGACGGTTCTCGGCCGCCATGTGGATGCTGGGGATCGAACCCGGGTCATCTGTGAGAGCAGTCGGCGCTCTTAACCGCTAGGCCATCTCTCCAGCCCCTGGATGTGGCTTCTAAAGACTACTTAGAAGTCCTTTGGAAAGAAAGACACACATATGGAGGATCAAGACAAACCCGGTGTTTCTATTCCATCCTTACTCTTCCTTCAATCTACTTCAGATCCCTGTGCTTTAGTCTGGGTATAAAATGTCTCTCACAGACTCCTGAGTTTGTATGCTTGTTCTATGGAGAATGGCACTGTTGGAGGAGGTTTTATAACCTTTAGGAGGTGGAGCCATGGGTAAGAAGTGGAGGATACGAGGTGAGCATTGAAGGTTACAGCCCAGCCTCCTTCCCACTCCAGGCTTTTCTTGAGACCATAATGGCCAACTGTGTGACAAAATAAACCCTCCCTCCTTTAGTTTGCCTCCTTCAGGCATTTTATCACGGCGATGAGAAAAGCAGCTAAGACATCTTGTCTTACATGAAATGACTCAGCCCATATGGCAAGGAAAATGATTTTAGAGAAATTTGTGGGATGAAATGTGTTGATAATTATAAGGATTATTTTTCTCTCCCTATCTCCCCTTTTCAATTTGCCCTTTTCAGTTGTGTAAGGTGGGTTGGAAAATAGTGTTATCATAGAGAGTTATCTTCATAAAAATGGAGAAAGAACAGAGAATCATAAGAGAAATATGAATGTGCTGTGTTATATATGAATTTTAACTGGCCCGTGAATTTTTGGAAAAATGAGGATAAATTCTGATGACTGAAGAGAACTTCAGTCACTTAATCAAGCGTAATATTTATTTACTTATAAGTCCAAGGTAAACTTCAAGTAAATGAAAGCTTAATTTCACTGAGAATTAAATGTAAAATTCAAATTTAACTGACCTGAAGCCTGCTTCCTAACTTCCTTATTCTCTCTAGTCTAGCAGCATGATGCAATATGCAAACCATACATGCACACATATGCATGTACATACACACATATGCCAACAGACAAGCAAAAATAGACATACACACAAATACAGACAGAGCCACAGATACATAAACATATACAGACACACACAAAGAAACGCACACACATATACACAGAGACACACATATATACACACAGATCTACACACACACACACACACACACACACACACAGAGGCACAAATCAACTGTGAAAAAAGACTATTTAAAGATGATTCTGATTTTTCTTTAGCTTGGCTTTCCAGGGAGATAGCCTGAAGTTGCTTCAGCAAAGAAAGCTATCCTTTTGATTTTGGACTTTAATTCATGTGGTCCATCTAAAGTTCAAAGATTGTAATTTTTTAAACACCAGATACATTTTAAAAGGATACCCTAAGGAAGAGCAATTACTTCAGAATTGATTTTGGCATTCAAGTGGCTTCTGGCTTCAGAGAAACAATTAAAGTTTTCTACTTCTGGGCTTCAGATCCTGAGATAATTGAGCCCCAGCATTCCCAGTGATGTGCTTAAGAGAGGGGGCTGGGGTGGACCCGCAAAGATGGGATGTGTACAAACATGGCTTCTCTGATGCCCCACCTAGCTCCTGCAGTGGACTCTGGAAGAGAAGCTTTTGTGTGACTATCAGAGTTCTGCTGGCTTTGGTGGCCACGTGTACATTCGATCCACTCTATCCAGTGTGTCCTGAAGCAATGCAGGCTTGATATCTACAAAGCCATATACTCCAACATCACACTGAAGCCATGCAGAGCAAACAGGAGGCAGAGGGTGACTTCCCACTTGAAAGATGCAGGGACCCAGTTGATGTGGAGATTGTTGAACATAAGGGCCATCAGTGGTAAGAATTCATGCACGGCTAGTCCTGTACCCTGTCATTTTGTATATGATTGCCCATTAAATTTCATTCTTGTATATTCTACCCAGAGTGTTGAGACAATTTCTATCTAAAGGCAGAGAACATTTCTCAAGGGAAATATGTGACTAAGTGCATCATCTAACTACCAAAGTGTCAAGCGAAGGGATTGCTGATATACCTCAGATTAGTAGCATCTGTCTACATCACTATTTCTTGATCAAATGAAATTATGATAAATTAATTACTGAAGATAATGCAGGTGTTTAACCTCCTGCTCTGAAGGTTTGGATTCTATGCTAAGATAGAAGAATTCCTCTTGCCAATTATTTACTTTAGATTTTAATAGAGGGAACATAGTGGTATTTTTTAATCATTATTTTCAACCAAAAGATTGATGTCATTCACTAACATGATCTAATGCCTTTAATCCTAGCATTTAGGAGGCAGAGGCAGGTGGATCTTTCTGAGTTCAAGACCAGCCTGGTCTATAGAACGAGTTCCAGGACAGCTGGGGCTACAGGGAGACCCTGTCTTGAAAAGACTAAACTTAGTTTTTAGAAGTGGCCCTTAACATGGAGGAAACTCATTCACCCAGCTGTTCTTTGGAACTGTCTAGCTTCTGGAACTGTGCTGATGAAAGTCTTTGGAACTCTCTTTCTGGAACTTTGTCCTTGAGTCAGAGCCAACCAATAATTTTATTCAAAAAGGTTTTCTCAGATTCAATTGAGCAAGTACAAGTTTGGTTCCACCTTAATCTTCGCTTCTTTAGTCTTAGACTATCTCATGCATCCAAGATCAGTTGTCCCCACCTCCACTATGTGCAATATAGCTGGATGGTGCTGCTTGTAAGCACTTTGATATGTTAATTCTCAAGCATACCCACATTCATTCTTTTTTTTTTTTTTTTAATCTTTTTGGATGGAGTACTAAATTGAGGTTGCCAAAGAAACACTATCAGGTTCCCAGGTCAGAAGACACAGAACACATGGTTTTGCTGGTTAATTAAAAGTCGTTAGTCAAGACTAAGATAAAACTCATTTCCACAGTTTTGCATGTTCTAGCAGCACACAGTGGAAGCCATCAGGAGCGTTGGCCCTGATGTGCCCCAGTGGCTCCTCCATTGCTAAGTCCATGGTGAGTCTTGTTTTCTTGCTAGACATATCAGTGGCCCTGGGCAAAGGTGCTTCTGCTTCTTCCTTAATATACTTTCTTGGCAGTTCTAGGCATTATTCTTTGGGTTTTTCTTCTATTTCACTGGCTTTCCCTTTCAGGAACAAATTTTCGGTTTTTCCCTTCCCCCTTAATCTTTCACATTTTGAGTATTAACTGAACTGATTAGTATTCTCTTTTCTGTCCTTATTCTATTAGAAAACCAACCATGGCTTTACAAAACACACATGCTAACAGTTTCTTCATATTTGTCTTAAGACTTTATCTGTCTTCTTGAATTGCCAACATCTTATGTGGTATAGGATAATGGACAGAGTCTTCTTTGGAATTACCAACATCTTATGTGGTGTAGGATAATGGACAGAGTCTTGAATGCATTGTATGCACACTCAGTTCCTAATAGGTCTTATGTCTCCCCTATATTGGACCTCCCCACTCTACTAAGGCAAATTTGTTCCTTCATTTCTTCAGATAATAGTCCATGGTTCCTTTACTGTTCTAGGTGTGTTGCATTCCATGTCCAACTCCACATTAGAAATCCCAGAAGTATTCTTGTTCTGCCTACTGTGCAGGGGCTCATAGGATCTCTATTAGAAATTCATCCAGAGTCCAGTCATTCCTCTCCACATACACAGCACTGGGACATTTCACACCACCATTATTCCTTGCTTATTGCAGTGCAGAGGCTCTGCTTTCCTACATTTTCCCTAAAATCACAGCTAAAACAATGCTAATTTTATGAGTCTATGTTATTAACTGTACACAATGGGTTTCATTGGGAAATTTCCATTCATACCTGTAAGGTATTGTATCAATTACAGGGCCTCTCTTAATTTCTCTTATGTCCACTCCTCCTTTTCCACATCCCTAAGTACTCTTCCTTTCACTTTCATGTCATTTTTCCTCCTAAATTCCACACATGAGAAGAATCATGTGAAACTTCTTTTGTAAGCCTACCTTATTTCACTTAACATGATGAGCTACAGCTCCATCAGGCTGACACAATCATCTAAAATATCAAATATTGGGGCTGGAGAGATGGCCTAGCGATTAAGAGCACCGACCGCTCTTACAGAGGATCCGGGTTCGATCCCCAGCACCCACATGGCGGCCGAGAACCGTCTGAAACTCCAATTCCAGGAGAACTCCAGTTCCAGGGGAATCGGACACCCTCTTCTGACCTCCGCGGCATTGCACGACACGGGTGCACAGACTTGCATGCAGACAGCACATTCATACACATACAGAAATAAATAAAAATTAATTAAAAAAATTAAAAATAAAATAAAATAAAATAAAATATAAAATATCACATCACAGCTTGCCATGGCACGAAATTGCAGAGGACTATGGCTATTGGTGCTCATTCTTACTTACCTTGTGTTTTCTAGTTACTTTATTGGTCCTTCCCTGTTCCCTGTTCTTTACGTGCATGGCTTTCAAGTCTTCTATATCCCCAAGTAAAATGATTTCTCCTTAGATAAATGTTGCCATTCTTATGAACTACTTCCTCCAAAAGTGTGAGACTTACAGCTCTCTTTCCAAATTCTCCTTAGTCTACATTTCACACTTCTTTTCTCCAAATCATTTTACCATCCTCTTAATTGCTATGCAAATTGCTTGCTAATTACCATGCATTACTATCATGTGGAAAAAGATGCACAAGACCATGTTTCTCTGTTTAAAGACATATCCCTATACAACTAAAATAATAAGTATAGGATGCAATACAGATTCAAGCATCCAGACAGTGAAGAATAAGTATGGACCAAAATTATGTTCTTTTTTTTTTTTTTTTTTTGAGACAGGGTCTCCCTTTAGTCTCAACTAGCCTGGAACTCACCATGTACACCAGGCTGGCCTTGAACTCACAGAGATCCACCTGCCTCTGCCTCTGCCTTTCAAGTGCTAGGATTAAAGGGGTGAGCCACCATGCCCAGAATGGACCAAAATTATGTATATTAGGAAGGTGTAAAGAGAAATAGTGAAATAATAACTTGATAGTTAGATATAGATAGATAGATAGATAGATAGATAGATAGATAGATAGATAGATACCTGAGTAGCCTTTATAACAGATGAAGTTTATCATTCCTCCTCTTCACTTACCAACTACAATACCAAATTCTTTTTTGATGCTTTTATTGATGTTTCATGTATTTCAGACATCATTTCTCAGTTCAGTTTAGACATATTCCCCTTTCCCTTCCCCCTATCCCACCCCAGATCATGCACTCTGCCATAACTGTCCTATATCTTTCTCTCAGTCTTTTTAATGTTTAGGAATTCACATTTTCCTCCTTTAATTTTATATTACTCTAAAAAATGCATATATACTTTCCACTCATATACAGTAATTACAGAGTCTGAGAGTAAGTGGTAGATAGATTCTAGAGCCTATTAAGAGATTTACATTATAACAACATAGTTGCTTTCAGATAAACAGATATATAGCAATAATGTTGTTTGGCTTGCCTTTCATCTTGGGGATTTGGTGTTAGCATCCACAAATGAAGGAAACCATTCACAGCTTGTTTTTCTGGGACTGTGTTACTTCACTTAGCACAATGGCTTCGACTTCCATCCATTTACCTGCAAAGTTCATGATATCATCTTTCTTTACTGCTGAGTAGTACTCCATTGTGAAGATATACCACATTTTTGTCATCCACTCTTCAGTTGAGGGGCATTTGGGTTGGTTCCAGCTCTTCACTATTGTGAAGAGAGCTGCAATAAACATGTATGTACATGTATCTTTGTGGTAGGATGAGTCTTGTGGGTCAGGTGGTAGGCTCATTTTGAGTCTTTTAAGAGTTCTTCACACTGCTTTCCATAACGGTTATACAAGTTTACATTCCCACCAGCAGTGGATGAGTGTTCTCCTTTCTACACAAGTTCTCCAGCATTTGGTGTCTTTTGTGTTCTTGACCTTAGCCAGTCTTATTGGAGTGAGATGATATCTCAGAGTGGTTTTAGTTTGCATTTCCTTAATTATTAATGATGTTGAACACTTTTTAAGATGTTTCCCAGCCATCTTTACTCCCTCACTAGTGAAGTCTCTGTTCAGCACTTTACTCCATCTTTTGAGTAGGTCATTTGTTTTCTTAATTCTTTGTTTTTTGAGTAGTCTATATATTCTAGACATTAATGCTCTGTAAGATGAATCACTACTGAAGATTTCCTCCCACTCTGTGGGTTTTCTCTTCACTTCCTTGATTGTTTATTTCGCTGTAGAGAATTGCTCTACCAGACTTCATGCTATATTACAGGGCAATAGTCATAAAGACAGCCTGGTATTGGCACAAAAACAGACCCGCAGACAAATGGAACAAAATTGAAGATCCAAACTTGAGCTCATATAATTTCAGCCACCTCATATTTGACAAAGGGGCAAAAAAAATATCTCAGTGTAGGAAAGATAGCATATTCAGCAAATGGTGCTGCCAAAACTGGATCATCATTTGTAGGAGAACAAAATTAAATCCCTACCTCTCACCCTGCACAAAAGTCAATTCGAAGTGGATCAAAGATCTCAACGTAAAAGTTGAAACCCTGAAGGTGATAGAAGAAAAACTTGGTAACACCCTTCAAGACATAGGTGTAGGAAAAGACTTTCTAAATTAGACAGCAGCTGCACAGGAAATAAGGTCAACAGTTGACAAATGGGACCTCATCAAACTCAAAAGCGTCTGTACAATGCCAAATTCTAAAGGGTGTTGAAGTTCCTTAAAGGCTACCAAACTAACAGAATAAACAAATTAATCCAAAACTCCCTGGAAGCATTTGTGTGACTGGGTTCATTTTGTTTTTTCCTCAACTTACTGTGTTTAGACATCCTTCAAGTAACCATATCTGAAAACACATTAGGTAGAGAATAGAGACAAGGAAACAAATAAAAGCCATTCATGCTATCCAAGGAAATTTAGCTCATGCTTCTCTTAGTTATCTTTGCCTTTGCTTCATTTTCTTTAACTCAAACAAATAAAAGTATGACAGCACACCTGATTTTTCCTTTCATCATTTTTTATAGTTTCTGTCAGTATCACTCTGACATTCTCTTTTTAATCCTCATGATTATATAGTAAAATAAATGTTTCTTACACTTTTTTTCATTTTTGCAGGGGATTGAACACTGTTTTTTTTTTTTTAACCAGGATCCAGAGTGACCAGTTCCTGTTTCAAAAGCAGATAGCTAGGGCAATAAGGCAAGAAAAGGAAATTAAAGGAGGTCTAATTGGAAAAGAGGAAGTCAAGCTATCCCTTTTTGCTGATGATATGATTGTCTACCTAAGGGATGCTAAGAACTCCACCAGAAAACTCCTAGAAATGATTAAGAGCTTTGGTAAAGTGGCAGGATACAAAATAAATCTAGAAAAATCAGTAGCCTTTCTTTACACCAACAATATGCAACTGAAGAAGGACTAAAGGAGACCTTCCCACTCACAATAGCCTCAAAAACAATAAATACTTAGGAACAAACATGGGCAAAGACACCAAGGACTCTACAACAAAAATTTAAATCCCCTGAAAAAGGAAATTGAGGAAGACATCAGACAATGGACAAACCCCTCCAGTGCTCATGGGTTGGAAAAATAAATATAGTAAAAATGTCCAATCTACCAAAACTAGTGTAACAGATTTAAATCAAATCCCAATGCAAAAGTGCCCCAAGATTTTCTCACAGGCTGGAAAAACCATATTTGCATTTGGAAAACAGAAAGACCCGAATTATGGCCAAAGCCAACCCTGAGTGAAAACAGCAAGTACAGGGATCGCTATACCAGACACAAACTATACTACAGGGCATTAGTCATAAAAACAGCCTGGTACTAGGCACAGAAAAACAGACCAGTTGACCATGGAATAAAACTGAGCAAGATACGAACCTGAGCTCATACAATTCAGCAACTCATATTTGACAAGGGCCAAAAACACAATGGAGAAAACAGCATCTTCAACAAGTGAGTGTTGGCAAAACTGGAATCACCACTTGTAGAAGATGAAATTAAAACCCTACTTCTCACCCTATACAAAGTCAACTCCAGATGAATAAAAGACCTCAATGTGCCAAACCACCAAACTCTGGAGGCAAAAAGTGGCAAGCATGACAACAGACATAAGGCGTAAGGAAAAGACTTCCTAAATCAGACAGCCAGCTGCACAAGAAAATAAGATCAACAATTTGAAAAATGGGCCTCATTAAACTCCAAAGTTCCTTCTGTACGTCAAAAGAAACAATAAAGGGAAGTGAAGAAGAAAACCCCAAACTAAGAAAACCTAACTGCAGTATATTCTGAACAAACATTAATTCGCAACATTACAGCCTGTCCCAAAAAAAACAAAGAAAAGAAAGACAAATGAAATCACTCAAAAAGATGGAATAAAGAACTAAACAGAGACTTCATAGAGGAGGCATTAGAGATGGCCGAGAAACATTCTTAAGAATTGTTCAACATCACTGATAATTTAGGAAATGCAAATAAAAAACCACTTTGAGAATTATCATCTTACCTCCAATAAGACTGGCTAGGATCAGGAACACGAAGGATACCAAATGCTGAATAGGTTGCCCGGGGAAAGGAGACACTGGGCAATCCATTGCTGGTGGAATATAAACTGGTACAGCTAGCCCATGGAAAGCAGTGTGGAGAACACTAATGACTCAAATGAGCCTCCATATGTACCCCAGTCATACCACTCCTGGGGATATCCCCACAAGGACACATCTACTGCAAAGATACATGCAACAGCAATGTTTATTGCACTCTGTTCACAATAGCAAAGAACCTGGAACCAGCCCAGGTTCCCCATCAACTATGAGTGGAAGTAGAGAAAATGTGGTACACTGACACAATGGAATTCTATGCAATAATAAAAGAGGGACAGGACATCAATGAACTTGCAGGTAAATGGACAATGTGGAGCTAGAGGACATTATGTTGAATGAAGTAACACGGTCCCAAAAAAGCAAACGACAAATGGTATCCCGTACATGATGGCGGATGCTAGTACCAAAACCCCAGATATAAATATTTCTCGTGGAGAGAGATGCATAGTAAAAGAAACAACAACAGAAAGACTGCATCAGAAGACGGACTGAAAAATGTAAGGAAGGGGGGAGGTGGGAGAGAGAAAACGGGCCGTATATTCAATTAAATGCATATAATATGAGTGATGGTGAGTTCCAAGTATCACCAGTTTTGCCCTAGACACGTCTACAGGAAACTATGGTGTCTTAGGACTATAGTAAAAAGTAAAATATGTATATTAAACAACATTGGTCTACAGACTCTCTGATAAAAAGACGGTCTGGAGAGATGGCCTAGTGGGCTTAAGAGCGCCGACCACGCTTACAGAGAACCCGGGTTCAAACCCCACATCCACCCACAATATCGGCCGAGAAGCCGGTCTGAAAACTCCCAATTCCGGAGAACTGCCAGTTTCCAGGGGAAGTCCTATACACCCTCTTCGCTGACCTCGCAGCTTAGAGATCAGGCAACACTTGCCATGCCAGACAGTAATCATACCCAATACATAAATAGAAATATAAAAAATAATAATCAAAAAACGTAATGATATAAATCACTGTTGTCACATTTGTTTTAAATAAAATGTGTACAGCAATAACTTTGGGATCTGGTCCACATACAAGAATGTTCTCTAATATTTGTCTCTGTTGTCATATCACCTTAGAGCATTCTCGTTTACGATGTTTAATGTAAAATAGGGGTTTGCTCGTCCAATGTTAATCATATATTAGTTACCAAAACCACATGGTGAATTTGATGAGAATCTGTGCCTTGGAATGTCCACCTGTTTTTTGGATCTTCTGGAAATTCATGGGTTAAAAAAAGGGGGGGATACAGATTAAAGACATCAACATGAACTTTGTCATCAGAACTTTGCAATTAAAATCCTAAAACTAACTACGGGTAAAGATTTTGGTGGGTCCCAACAAGACAAGGGAATGGCACCGAAAAGACTATGAATGGCTGAGGAAAGAAAGAAAAGGTATAGCTTTGTATTGAGTAGGATATACCAGAGTGTGTCAACTGAAAGGTTGACCTGTCTGAAGATCGAAAGGTTAGAAAAAGTCTCAGATTGCTATATACATTGAACCCCTCTGTGGATTCCACTTGTAACAACTATTTAAGGTGAGTCCTAATGAAAACTTACCTTCTAGGTGCCGCAGAGGACGTCTTTAAAAATACAAGAGACTTTCTTAACTTCCCCCCATAGAAGAAAGGAGAAATATGATGATTCGATGAGTGTCGCTCCTCTCAACTGTAGATTGGTGACAATCTATTAGGAGAGTAATCCGTCTTATATAGCCACGTAAATCTGGCGCTCTGCTTTAATTGACTATTAGACATAGGATCTGTGAAAAAGGATTATTCTTTATTCAAAACCAAATATAGTATCTAAGCTTCCTGAAGCTAACACTTAATGCTAAATAATATAGCATAATCAGGAGAGCTCTTATATCAGTAATGGATTATTCGACCAGGGAGATGTTGGCCAGGGGGATCCAAGGCCCCACAGAGAAAGTGTAAAGGCTTCTTGCCTAGAAACTGGGATACCTGCAAGAGAGAAGATAAGGCCCTGCGTCTGAACCTGACGTTTAACTATAGGAAAGCATGTAATTTAGAGACTGTGACACAGTGGCAAAGTGTGACAGATGGCCTCTGGGAGATACCAAGAGAGTGTTCTACCGGCAAAAGGCCACTCCAGACGCAATAAAGCAAATACATGTTCTCCCCTGAAGTCAAGCAGAGACTCCAACCAGGCAAAGCGACCAGTAACACCTCACCTGTTGGAAGAAGTACTGTGCCAGCAGAGCAGCCATATGCGTGTGATATCGGCCAAGAACCTAATGTGGGGCTATTGGCTCTCTCGCTTGGAGGAATATACGCCCATTGGCTGATGCCACAGAGCTTACATCTTCTACAGGTTAGGAGATGTTTAAGCAACAGTAAGACCCTGTTATATGTAACAGAAAAAAACGTAATTCATGTGGATTAGAGCATATCATTCCACTATGTCGTCTATCATCCAAAGGTAGACTACCATAACTATTAGAGCTATTTAAATACCTATATATCTAAATTGCTTGTGCTCCATTAGAAGGATAGAAAGATAATTCCTGGACAAACTTTCAGCCCGTGAAAGGAAACAGGCCAGAATTGACCAGAGTCCAAAGACAATAGGCCCCAGGGAGAGTGGACTGTTTGTGCTTTTCTCATCGCTACCGCTTGTCTCTTTTCTAAAGCCTAGGGAAAAAAATCTGCAGAAGAGGGGGTGGTGGTAAGAAGTGTAAGGGCTGTGATTGGGGTGAATGGTGGAACTACAGCAATTTAGTCTGGACACCTAATTGATCAACTTGATTGAACGAACAACATCTCACCCCCCACTGGATGGTAAGGCTGTGGGGGTTTGGGCACAAAAGCCTGCAAATTGGTTCCATATGAAGGATGCTTGTACTCATAGGGAATCTTCCACTTGATACCTAAAAATGAAAAAATAAAAAACTGAGGAGTAAAAAATGCAGTAACAGTTATGGCAAATGCATGATCTGGGATGGGTGGGGGTAGGGGGAAGGAATGAAGGGAAATATGCCTGATCTGGAATGGAAAAATGAAATGGATGAAAATGCAAAGATCAATAAAAAAAAAAAAGCAGATACCCTCTTAGCAAGAATGCATTCCTGCCAAACTGGGCCTATAAAAGGTATGCTTTGAAATTTTATAATTAAAAAAAAAAACAACAAAAAACAGAAAACAAAAAACAAACAAACCAAAAACAGACGGGCATGGTGGCACAGGCCTTAATCTGAGCACTTTGGAGGCAAGAGGCATCGCCGATCTTTGTGAGTTCAAGGCTGGCTGGTCTACAATACGAGTTCCAGGGACAGCTGGGGCTACTAGGAGACCCTGTCTCGTCGAAAAGAACAAAAAAATAAAAGAAGAAAAAATTATAATATGGAAAGATAGCCAATCTAATTGACGAGAGAGAGAAGAGAGTAGAGAAGAAGAAGAGAAAAGGGAGTAATCAAGAGAGAGGAGAGAAGAGAAGCACAACTTGGTGAGTTTTATGTAGGGTAATCTTTATTTTATTTTAAAAATTTAATTTATTTTTTATTTTTTTCATTGTATGAATGTTATGTCTCGCATGGTAGTTCGTGCGCCAGTGTGGTGCAAATGCCATGAGAAGTCAGAAAGAGGTGTTGATTTCCCCTGGAACTGGAGTTAAAGAGTTCTCAGCCGCCCATGTGGGTGCTGGAGATCGAACCCAGGTCTTCTGCAAGAGCATGTGGCCTCTTAACCACTGAGCACTCTCCAGCCCTCTTAAAAAATATGTTACCAGCCAGAAGCTGGCCTCTCGAACGCTCCAGCAAATCCTGCCTTCCTTGCCTCCGTTCACAAATCCTTAACTGGTGCACACCAACACAACTGGTGTTAAATTCTTTTAATCTAGTGCAGAGTTTGCTTACTGCTTTCGGCATTCCCTGGAGACATGAAAAGGCCTTCCAGAAAGAACATACCAATCTAAAGATAAATGCTTCGAAGCAGGTGACTGGATAAGATGCATCTCTGGTCACACAAACAACAAAAATGCAACTCTTGTTCACCCATGTTGATCATGGATATTGAGACACATAAGAGGAGAATGACAATCCACTGAGTAGTCTAGCCATGTAACAGTGGGGACTGTTCTCTTCCTATAGGGACTCCTAGAGGACAACACATTGTCTCATACCAGCATAAAGTGACTGTAGATAACTGAACATAGTTGAAAGCATGACATTATAGCTGGTATATTTCAGAGCTTAAGCAGTAAGCCTGTAAATCCTCAAGGGTCTATGGTTTTACACATGTGACTGAGTCTACTGAGGCTCCTTAAATGACAAAGGGGTTATACAGATTTTCAGCTGCATATGGACCTATAAGGCAGGTCTCTCAACCTTCTCAGATTGTGATAACGGAGAACTAAGAAATGGTCATGACTGTAATTGGGCACCAGTGGGGAAAGTGTTAATATCATGTGCACCTAGAATGGAGGTTCCACATATGGAATGTGAAAGTTTCCAGAGCAGACAGTGGATGAGGAGCTGCATCTCTTTGGACCTAGACCATGAAGTGCAAATCAGAAATTCTGTCTTCACTTCCTGACTACCTCATATGAGGTGGTCTTCACTTCCTGACTACCTCACATGGAGTGATCTAAATGTGAAATGTGCCCCATAGGCTCTGTTATTTGTGGACTTGGTTTTCAGTTTGTAGCACCGTTTGCAAAGGTTAGGAGGCATGGCTTTGCTGGAGAAGCAAAGTCACTAGGGGAGGATTTTGAGCAGTTCATAGCGTCACCCACTCCAGGTTTTGTTCTCTCTGTTTCACAGTTGGGCCTTTGGAAGAGATGAAACTCTCAGCTCACATTTCAGAACGGCCACCATGCCTGCACCTTGCTGTCACATCTCCTTCCATGAGGGACTCATCCCTTCCATGAGGGAACTCTTATCAATCTAGAATTCCTAAACCCTCTACCCAAATCTGTTCCTTTTATAAGTTACCTGGTCATGGGTGTTTTATCCCAGCAGCCTAATGGTATCTAATACATCATGGGATCACATGTTGAATTACCAAGAGTTAATTAAACGAAAGCTTTTTTCTAGGTGTAATCAGGTATCATAAATCCTGTCCTCACTCCACTTGCAGGAAAGTACTTTGTACGAAATGAAAGCTGTCTTTAGGGAGAGCTAGGACTTACTTCTGTTGCTTAAGCCATTGGAGAACGTTTATTTGTGCCATGGTATTATATAGAGTAAGTTGAATTAGAATTACTGATTTCAAAATACAATCAAAAAGGGGCTGGAGAGATGGCCTACGCGTTAAGAGCGCCGACCGCTCTTACAGAGGACCTGGGTTCGATCCCGCACCCACAAATGGGGCCGAGAGCCGTCACTGAACTCCAATTCCAGGAGATCCAAGCTCCAGGGGAATCCAGAGACCTCCTTCGTGACCCTCCGCGGCATTGCACGAGCACGGGTGCACAGACCTGCATGCGACAGTACATTGATACACAATACAGAAAAAAAAAAAGTATCACAAAATAATTTAGCTTTCTACAATTAGGCAGGACATTACTATTGATAATACCAATGTACTAGCATACAACCAAAACAAGAATTAAGCTTACTTATTAGGTCATCACAGGAGTAGATATACATTCCTTGTTCATTGGCCCATACCACTAAACCACTAGTGTGATCTGACCAGAAGGGTGGGAGGAGTAAAAGTAAAAGGCAAACTAGAAAAAACAGAGTGTTGGCACCATAACATTTTCCAATGTGTTTATCATGTGTTTTTTATATACAGAACACACAAAGCACACACCACACACACAGCACCACACCACACACTACACACACACAACACATCCATACCACAGCATTGCATACCACATATCAAACACCCACACATTCAAGAACATTGTAAGGTGAGAATTTGATAATAAGGAAAGGAAAATAATTGACTATACAAATATAATTAAATATGATAGTTTAATATAAGACATTATGGAGGGAGGGACAGAGAAGACGAGACAGGGACAAGGACAGAGAGACAATTTTCAATAAAAATTACCGTCCCTTCCCGAACATGTGGCCACTCCTTTAATCCTAGCACTCGGGAATGGCAGAGGCAGGCAGATCTTGTGAGTTCAAGGCCAGCTGGTTCTACAGAGTGGTCCAGACAGCTGGGGCAACAGGGAGACCCTGTCTCGAAAAGACCAAAAAAAAAATAAATGACTCCCTCAATCATAGACAATGAGAGGTTTCATTCTGGACATCGTCATTGGCAATCTCTTTTCCTTTTTCGCCGCCTAGACCTATGCCTTTGGCTTCATGAAAGAAAGAAAATAATGCTTCTGGACTTAGGTGAGTAAATAAGTCATAACAGAAACAGGCCATGCCAACTGTTCATAAAGAATTTTTAAAAGCAGATCTCGTTATTTGCTAAGCCCACATGTAAACTGAATAATGAATTTCCTAGAAAACACCACCCAATTGTCTAAATATTAGTTCCAATGTTTTTGATCTTTCTTTTCTTTCTATGTCTTTTTAAATTAATTTTATTTACTTATTTTATTTTATGTATTGACTTATTGTTCATTTGTATTTTTTTTTATGTATACCATAGTGTGCAGTGCCCACAAAAAGCCATGACAGGAGGCCGTTGGTATCCTTGGAACTTGAGTTAGGACAGATGAGTTAGGGAACAGATTTAGCTGGAACCATGGTGCTAGAACTGAACCCAGGTCCCCTGAAGAGCAGCCAGTACTTCTTAACAGTTGAGCCATCTTCTACTAGATACCTTATTGGTTACTAATTCTTTTGTGTATATATGTATTATATTATGTTTCTAGTGTTGCAATGTATTGGGTAAAAGTGTGTGGTGTGCATGTGCAGAAGTCAGAGAAAGACATTGGGTGTCCACTATCATTCTCTGCATTAATCACTTGAGACAGGGTATCTCCCACTGAATCTGAAGCTAGGGTTACGCAGCCAGAAGCCACAGCAATCCCCATATTGTGTCTACCCACTCACTGTGTGCTACAGCCATGCAAGTGACTGCTCAACTTGGTTGTGTGGGTGCTGGGATTTGAACTTGGAATCCTCAGGTCCGGATCGTTTTAACGTAGCAATCTCTCCCCAGTCCCTGATGCTCTTCCTCATGGTTCCCTGAGCCCTGAGTAGGTAGAGGTTTAAGTATAGGAGTTCCCATCCAAGGACCATACTCTGCAACTCTTATATCTCTAACATGTTGGGCAACAGGTGAGTCCTATATGTGTTCCTACCGATCCTGCATGAGAGCTTTAATTGGATGAGAGGTGATCTAGTGTTCTCTTAGCTCCCCCTTGTTCTTTGTTCTGTTGAGCTTAGGTGACAGGGTGGCAATGTCATAAGTGGTGCCTACTTAGGGTGGGAATAATTCACAGAAAATCTCTGTGTATACCAGTTGTGGAACTCTAAAATAACTCTGTTAAAAAAATCTATGACAATATCAGATTATGTGTATTTTGTTGGGTATATAGAACCACACATGGAAATGGGACTTAAGGCCAAAGAAGGTATCTAGCTCATTTACCCCAAGATAAAAGGTGCCACAAATGCACGCAAGATAGTTTACTATGCCTGTCAAATTGTTGTGAGTTATATGCCTTAAAGCTGAGGTTGAGCCGTGGATTGATTTTCATCCCTTAGAGCTTCATAGTGTCCTCCAAAAACTTGAGAGACTAGTCTCAGAGTGGAGGTGGTTCAGGTCAATTCCCTGTTCCATCTGACTCTAATCTGTGTGTCCAGTGTATGTCCGATTCACAATAGTGTCTTATTACCTTCAACATCCCTGGGAGGCAATCAAGGGCTTGTGATAGCCTGCTGTATTGTTTGGGAGTCTCTTGGGCTACACCTCAACAACATCAAAGATAGTTTCTCCTCTATGGTATCTGTTTCTCTGTTATACAGCATCATCTTTCAATGGACTCAGATAGAGTACTCACTATGTGTATTGTCAGTAGAAGTTTTGAATAATATGATTCCCTCTGGTTTCTTTTACACTCTAGTGATGCTTTTCTCTCTCCTCTTCACCCCTTCCCACAATGTTCCCCATTATAAGTACTGCCGATTTCCCCATTTCTCCCTTTATAATTCTCATCTCCTATGGTCTTACATCTCTTGAACTTCTTCTTTCTCTTTATCCTTAGAGTTTTCTTGTAATATGTTCTCCCCTCTCTTCCTCCATTTTTTAATTATCCCCATATCAACCCAGGTTTAACCTTAGATACCTCCACTCCACGCTCTGTTCTCTCCACCAGTTTCCTTATCTACTATCTCTTTGGCTCCTTCTGGTGTAATTTCTATTTTCCTGATTCCCTAAATCGTATTACAAATCAGGTATATATACTCACATATATATATATATTTATTAGGTGCTAAGGTTACATCACAAATGAGGGAAAATGTTTTGGACTTTTTGTTTTTATTTGAGTCTGGTATTAAGTTCACTTAGCACAATAGCTTATTAGTTCCTGTACCATTTACCTGCAAAATAACATTTATTTTGTGGTTCGTTACCACTGAGTAAATCCTTGTATGGTAATAATTAGCATACTTTTTCATATCCCTCTTCAGTTTAAGGGTCAACTTAAGTTTTTGCACTTAAGTATTAATGAAAAGAGAAACAGACAAACATGATTGTAAAGCATTATCGTATCTGCAATAGGAATAATTTTCTGGATGATACCAAATAGGTGGAATGGATCGGGCCAAGTCATATGGTAAGGTTCATTTTTAGTTTTTCAAGAGTTCTCCACACTGCTTTTCATAAGAGTTCCAGAAGATTGCAATTTCACCAAATCCTTTCCAGTTCTCTTCGTTCTCTTGATCTTACCCAGACTTACTGACTGAGGCAAGATGAACCTTAAGGTGGTTTTAAGTTGCATCTCCCTCCCTAGATAATTACTAAGGATTTTGAGCAGTTTTTAAGGTGTTTTCTTAGCCATCTTTATTCTTCTTTTGGGAACTCCCTGTTCAGATCCGTACTGCATCCATTTTCTTGATACTTTGTTTTCAGAATTCTTTATATATTTTTGGAAATGTTAAATCTTTGGTGTCAGACGGTAGAATGATTTTTCTCCCATTCTGTGGGTTTACTTTTACTTCTTTGGTTGTTTCCTTCGTTGTCTATAGCGAAACATTTTTTAGTTTTAAATGAGTTTTCAGTTTTCGATTGTTGGCACAAATTCCTGAGGAATTGATGTCCAATTTGGAAAGTCCTTCCGCCGGGGGTGGGTGTGGAAAACGCTTTAATCCTAGCATTGGAGGCAGAAGGCAGGCAGATCTGTTGTGGATTCAAGGCCAGCCTGGTCTACAGGGCGAGTTCCAGAACAGTTGGGGCGCAGGGGAGACCTGTTCTCAGAAGAGACCAAAAATGAAAAATAGAAGAAAGTCCTTTCCCGTGTACAACTTGATCTATATGGTTACTGGCCGAATTGTTTTCTCCTAGCAGTTTCATATTTTTAGGAGTCACATTGAGGTCTTTGCTCCATTTGGAGTTAGCCTTTGTGGAAGGTGAAAGATAAGGGTCTTATTTCATTCTGCATGTAGAGATCCAGTTTTGCGAGCACCATTGTGTTGAAAGGATGATGCCTTGACCTCCATTGTGTGTTCTTGGCCCTTTGCCAACTGTCAGGTGGCTGAAATTACACATACTCATGGGTTATTTTATTTNATTTGTGTGACTGGGTTCATTTTGTTTTTTCCTCAACTTACTGTGTTTAGACATCCTTCAAGTAACCATATCTGAAAACACATTAGGTAGAGAATAGAGACAAGGAAACAAATAAAAGCCATTCAATGCTATCCAAGGAAAATTTAGCTCATGCTTCTCCTTAAGTTATCTTTGCCTTTGCTTCATTTTCTTTAACTCAAACAAATAAAAGTATGACAGCACACCTGATTTTTCCTTTCATCATTTTTTATATAGTTTCTGCAGGTATCACTGTCGACATTCTCTTTTTATATCCTCATGATTATAGTAGTAAAATAAATGTTTTCTTACAACTTTTTTTTTATTTGCAGGGGATTGAACACTGTTTTTTTTTTTTTAACCAGGTCTCCAGAGTGGACAGTTCCTGTTTCAAGATCAGATAGCCAAGGGCAATTAAGGCAAGAAAAGGAAATTAAAGGAGGTAATTGGAAAAGAGGAAGTCAAGCTATCCCCTTTTGCTGATGATATGATTGCTACCTAAGGGATGCTAAGAACTCCACCAGAAACCCTAGAAATGATTAAGAAGCTTTGGTAAAGTGGGCAGGATACAAAATAATCTTAGAAAAAAGCCTTTTAACAAAAAAAACAAAAAAAAAGCAACTGAAGAAGGACTACAAGAGACCTTCCCACTCACAATAGCCATCAAAAACAATAAAATACCGAGGAACAACATAAGCAAAGACCACCAAGGATCTCTACAACAAAAATTAAATTCCCTGAACAAAGAAATTGAGGAAGACATCAGAAGAGATGGACAACCTTCCCCATGGCCATGGATTGGGAAAATATAATATAGTAAAATGTCCATCCTTACCCAAACTATGTACAGATTTATTTGCAATCCCAATCAAAATCCCCAAGAGTCTACTTTCTTCACAGGCTTGGAAAAAAAATCTCCAATTTCATTTTGGAAAAACAAAAGATCCCCGAATAGCCAAAAGCAACCTGAGTGAAAAGGCAATACAGGGGGGATCGCTAACCAGACATCAAACTATACTACGAGGGCTATAGTCCATAAAAAAAAAACAGCTGATACTGGCACAAAAACAGACCAGGTAGACCAACTGGATAAAAGTGAAGATCCAAACCTGAGTTCATACAATTTCAGCCACCGTCATATCTTGACAAGGGGGCCAAGAGAAGACCACAATGGAGGAGAAAGACAGCATCTTCAGCAAGTGTGTTGGCAAAACTGATCACCACTTGTAGAAGAGTAATTAAACCCTACCTCTCACCCTGTACAAAGTCAACTTCCAGGATGGACGCAAAGACCTTCACATGAAACCCCAAACCCTCTGGAGGCGAGTAGAAGAAAAATTGGCAGGCAGACCTACAAGACATAGGCATAGGAAAAGGATTCCTAAATCAGACCAAGCAGCTGCACAAGAAATAAGATCACAATGACAAATGGGACCTCATTAAACTCAAAAGTTCCTGCTACATCAAAAAAGAAACAATAAAGGAAGTGAAGAGAAAAAACCCACAGAAGTAGAGGAAACCTTCACTGCAGATTATATCCTGACAGAAGTAGAATTAATTCCCAGAATAAACAAGCTACTCAAAAAAACAGAAAAGAAGAAAGAAAACAATGAATCACTCAAAGATGGAGCAGAAGATTGAAGAGACTTCACAGAGGAAGCATTAGAGATGGCAGGCAGAAAACATCTAAGAAGTGTTCAACACACTGATGAATTAGGAAATGCAAATAAAACCACTTTGAGATTACATCTTAACTCCATAAGACTGGCTAGGACAAGGAAACGAATGATACCAAGTGCTGGAGAGGTTGCGGCGAAAGGGGAACACTGCTCGACATGCTGGTGGAAGTATAACTGCTTACAGCTACCAGTGGAAAGCGTGTGGAGAACACTTTAGATGACTCAAAATGAGCTTCCTCTGACCCAGTCATACCCTCCTGGGGATATAGCCACAAGACACATCTTACTGCAAGAATACATGCAAGCCTATGTTTATTGCGGCTCTGTTCACAATAGCAAAAAACTGAGAACAGCCCAGGTTCCCCTCAACTTAAACGAGTGGATAGAGAAATGTGGTACATTATACAATGGAGTTCTATGCATCCAGTACAGAGGGACAACATCATGGAACTTTGCAGGTAATGGATGGAGCTAGAAGCTATTATGTATACGTGAAGTAAACACGTCCCAGAAAAACAAACGACAATGGTGGGGGTCCCTTCATATGTGGATACTAGTACCAATAAACCCAGATATAAATATTTCTCGTGGAGAGAGATGCATGTAAAAGAACAACAACAGATAAGACTGCCATCAGAAAGGGACTGAAATGGTGAATTTGGGAAGGGGGAGGGTGGGAAGGACACGGGTCTATATTCAATTAATGCATATATAATTGATGGTGAGTTCAAACAAGTATCCGTTTTTGCCTAGCACACTGTCCTACAGGAAAAATGGTGTCTTAGGACTTAGTAAAAGTAAATATGTATATTAAACAACATGGTTTACAGATCTGATAAAAACGGTCGGAGAGATGGCCTATGGTTAAGAGCGCCGACCACTCTTACAGAGGACCTGGGTTTCGATCCCCAGCACCCACATGGCGGCCGAAATCCGTCTGAAAACTCCAATTCCAGGAGAACTCCAGTTCCAGGGGAATCCTAAACCCTCTGTCTGACCTCCGCAGCATTACACGACACAGGTGCACAAACCTGTCATGCAGACAGTCATTCATACAGCATATTATACATAAATAATAAATTAATAAAAAAATAAAAAAATCAAAAAAACGGTAATTGCATCTGAGTTAGAAATGGAGATATAAATCATATGTTGTCCACATTTAGGTTTACATAAAATGTGTCGCGCAATAACTTTGGGATTGGCACATACAAATTTCTCATATAATTTCTCTGTTTGTAAGTATCACCTTGTAGCATTCTCTTTAGATGATTTAATGTAAATTTACGGTTTGCTTCCCAAGTTAATCATATATAGGTCACCCAAAACACATGGGTGAATTGATGAATCTTGGCCTTGATTCCACACTAATAGTTACGTTAATACTGTCTTTCTGGAGATCATGGCGTTAAAAAAAAGGGGGGGATGACAGATAGACATGAACATGAAACCTTTTCATCAAAAACCTTCATTCAAATCCTAAAACTAATTACGGGTAAAGATTTGTGGGTCCCAACAAGAAAAAATGTCACCAACTTATGGCTGCGAAAGAAAAGATACAGCTTTGCATGAGTAGGATGACCAGAAAGTGCAACTGAAAGGTTGACCCGGTAACTGAACATCGAAAGGAAGAAAAAGCCTCAGATTGCTACAAACATTGAACCCCTCTGTGGATCTACTTGTAACAACTATTTATAGTGAGTCCTAATGAAACTTACCTTCAGGTGCCGCAAGGTTTTGATGAGAGACTTTACTTGCCTCTCCCCCCATAGAAAAAAGGAGAAATATGATAGATGAGGTCGCTCTCAACTTGTAAATTGGAGACATTATTATAAGAGGTAATGTCCTTATAAATACCAGTAAAAACTGCCTTCTTTAATGACTAATAGACATAGAAACGTTGAAAAGGATTATTCTCTGTTTAGAAACCAAATAAATACCTAAGTCCTTAAGCTATTACACTTAAGCAAATATATTTAATACAGGAGCTCTGACATCAGCAATGGATATTCTACCAGGGAGGATTGGCCAGGGGATCTCAAGGCCCCACAAAAGGTAAATGACTTTTGCCTCCAAACTGGGATACCTGCAAAAGAGAGCGATAAGGCCCTCCTGTTGAAGACCTGATGTTAACAGGGAAAGATGTATTGAAACCACACATGCAAGTGTAAGATGGCCTCTGGAATACCAGAGAGTGTTACCAAAGGCCACTCAACCAATAAAGCAATACAGGTCTCCCTGAGTCAAGCAAAGACTCCACCGTCAGCACCAAGCTACACCCACCTGCTTGGAAAATACTGTGCAGCAGAGGCAGCCATATGCCTGTATACCACAAACCTAATTGGCTTTGGCTCTCTCCTTGGAGGAAGTAACCCATGGCTGATTGCCACAAGCTATAACATCTTTCTAATGGTCAGGAGATTTATAAGCCACAGTAAGACCCGTCATAATTTACAGGAAAAAATGTAATTCATGATTAACATACATCACAAACATATGTTCTATACCAAAGTAACTATACCATAACTATTAGTGCTATTTATATACCTAATATATTCTATGCTTTGGCTTCATTGCTAGATCAAAAGATAATTCCTGGACAAATTGTCAAGCCAGTGAAAGGGAAACAGCCAGAATTGGACCAAGAGTCCAAGACAATAGCTCCGGGGAGAGTGGACTGTTTTGCTTCTCATCCACTCTGTGCCCCTTTTTCTAAGCCTTTAGGGAAAAATCTGCAGAAGAGGGGGTTGTGGTAGAATGTAAGGCTGTGCATTGGGGTGAATGGTTGAAACTACAGCAATGCTAGTCTGGACACTCATTTGATCAACTTGATTGAACGTCACCAAACCCCTCACCCTGCTGGATGGTGGGGCTGTGTGGGTTTGGTCACAACAGCCTGAAATTGGGTTCTTAGTCTTGTTTACTCAATGATCATATAGTTATACCTTAAAAATGAATAAAAAAAAATGAGAGAAGATGCAGGACGACAGTTATGGCAAGATGCATGATCTGGGAGTGGGTGGGGGTAGGGGGAAGGAAGGAGAAATATGCCTGATCTGATGGAAATAGATGAAATGCTACATGACATAATAAAAAAAAAAAAAAAGCAGATACCCTCTTAGCAAGAATGCATTCCTGCCAAACTGGGCCTATAAAAGGTATGCTTGGAAATGTTATAGATTAAAAAAAAAACAACAAAAAACAGAAAACAAACAACAAACAAAAAAACAGACGAGCATAGGTGGCACAGGCCTTTAATCCTGAGCACTTGGAGGCAAGAGGCAGACCGGATCTTGTGTGATTCAGGCTGGCCTGGTCTACAATACGAGTTCCAGGGACAGCTGGGGCTACTAGGGAGAACCCTGCTCGTCGAAAAGACAAAAAAAAAAAGAGAAAATATATAATATGGAGAGATAGCCAATCTATTGAGAGAGAGAGAGAGAGAGAGAGAGAGAGAGAGAGAGAGAGAGAGAGAGAGAGAATCAACTTGGTGAGTTTTATGTAGGGTAATTCTTTATTTTATTTTAAAATTTATTTTATTTTTTATTTTTTCATGTGTATGAATGTTATGTCTGCATGTAGGTCTGTGCGCCAGTGTTGTGCAATGCCATAGAAGTCAGAAGAGGGTGTTGGATTCCCCTGGAACTGGAGTTAAAGATGGTTCTCAGCCGCCATGTGGGTGCTGGAGATCGAACCCAGGTCTTCTGCAAGAGCAGTTGGCACTCTTAACCACTAGGCCATCTCTCCAGCCCCCATTAAAAAATATGTAGCCCAGGCTGGCCTCGAACTCCAGATCCTCCTTCCTCTGCCTCCTTCAGCAAATCCTACTGGTGCACACCAACACAACTGGTGGTAATTCTTTAATCTATGCAGAGTTTGCTTACTGCTTCCCTGGAAGGACATGAAAGCCCTTCCAGAAAAGAAAATACCCAAGTCTAAAATAAATGCATCAGGTGACTGGATAAGATGCACTCTTGTCAAACAACAACAACAAAAAAATGCACTCTTGTTCACCCTGTTGATCATGGATATTGAGACTACATAAGAGGAGAACTGACATCCACTGAGTAGTCTAGTCATGTAACAGTGGGGACTGTTCTCTTCCTATAGGGACTCCTAGAGGACAACACATTGTCTCATACCAGCATAAAGTGACTGTAGATAACTGAACATAGTTGAAAGCATGACATTATAGCTGGTATATTTCAGAGCTTAAGCAGTAAGCCTGTAAATCCTCAAGGGTCTATGGTTTTACACATGTGACTGAGTCTACTGAGGCTCCTTAAATGACAAAGGGGTTATACAGATTTTCAGCTGCATATGGACCTATAAGGCAGGTCTCTCAACCTTCTCAGATTGTGATAACAGAGAACTAAGAAATGGTCATGACTGTAATTGGGCACCAGTGGGGAAAGTGTTAATATCATGTGCACCTAGAATGGAGGTTCCACATATGGAATGTGAAAGTTTCCAGAGCAGACAGTGGATGAGGAGCTGCATCTCTTTGGACCTAGACCATGAAGTGCAAATCAGAAATTCTGTCTTCACTTCCTGACTACCTCATATGAGGTGGTCTTCACTTCCTGACTACCTCACATGAGGTGATCTGAATGAGAAATGTGCCCCATAGGCTCTGTTATTTGTGGACTTGGTTTTCAGTTTGTAGCACCGTTTGCAAAGGTTAGGAGGCATGGCTTTGCTGGAGAAGCAAATCACTAGGAAGAGGTTTTCGCAGCTCATAGCGTCCCACTTCCAGTTTTGTTCTCTCTGTTTCCAGTTGGCCTTTGAAGATATGAACTCTCAGCTCAGATTTCAGAATCGGCCACCATGCCTGCACCTTGCTGTCACATCTCCTTCCATGAGGGACTCATCCCTTCCATGAGGGACTCTTATCAATCTAGAATTCTAAACCCCTCTCCCAAATCTTTCTTCTATAAGCCGTCCTGGTCATGGTGTTTTATCCCAGCAGCCTAATGGTATCTAATACATCATGGGATCACATGTTGAATTACCAAGAGTTAATTAAACGAAAGCTTTTTTCTAGGTGTAATCAGGTATCATAAATCCTGTCCTCACTCCACTTGCAGGAAAGTACTTTGTACGAAATGAAAGCTGTCTTTAGGGAGAGCTAGGACTTACTTCTGTTGCTTAAGCCATTGGAGAACGTTTATTTGTGCCATGGTATTATATAGAGTAAGTTGAATTAGAATTACTGTTTCAAAAATATCACAAAAAAGGGGCTGGAGAGATGGCCTAGCGGTTAAGAGCGCCGACCGCTCTTACAGAGGACCTGGGTTCGATCCCCAGCACCCACATGGCGGCCGAGAGCCGTCTGAAACTCCAATTCCAGGAGAACTCCAGCTCCAGGGGAATCCGAGACCCTCTTCTGACCTCCGCGGCATTGCACGACACGGGTGCACAGACCTGCATGCAGACAGTACATTGATACACATACAGAAAAAAAAAAATATCACAAAAATAATTTAGCTTCTGACAATTAGGCAGGACATTACTATTGATAATACCAATGTACTAGCATACAACCAAAACAAGAATTAAGCTTACTTATTAGGTCATCACAGGAGTAGATATACATTCCTTGTTCATTGGCCCATACCACTAAACCACTAGTGTGATCTGACCAGAAGGGTGGGAGGAGTAAAAGTAAAAGGCAAACTAGAAAAAACAGAGTGTTGGCACCATAACATTTCCAATGTGTTTATCATTGTTTTTATACAGAAACACACAGAAGCACACACACACACACACTACACACACACACACACACACACAACACATCATACCACAGCATTGCATACCACATATCAAACACCACACATTCAAGAACATTGTAAGGTGAGAATTTGATAATAAGGAAAGGAAAATAATTGACTATACAAATATAATTAAATATGATAGTTTAATATAGACATATATGGAGGGAGGGACAGAGAGACAGAGACAGGGACAGGGACAGAGAGACACTTTTCATTAAAAATTGACTCCCTTCCCGGACATGGTGGCGCACTCCTTTAATCCTAGCACTCGGGAGGCAGAGGCAGGCAGATCTTTGTGAGTTCAAGGCCAGCCTGGTCTACAGAGTGAGTTCCAGGACAGCTGGGGCTACAGGGAGACCCTGTCTCGAAAAGACCAAAAAAAAAAAAAAATTGACTCCCTCAATCATAGACAATGAGAGGTTTCATTCTGCAGTTGGCAACTCTTCCTTTTCCCGCCTAGACCTATGCCTTTTGCTTCATGAAGAAAGAAGAATATGCTTCTGGACTTAGGTGAGTAAATAAGTCATAACAGAAACAGGCCATGCCAACTGTTCATAAAGAATTTTTAAAAGCAGATCTCGTTATGTTGCTAATCCCACATGTAAACTGAATTAATGAATTTCCTAGAAAAACCACCTCATTGTCTACATATTAGTTCCAATGTTTTGATTTCTTTCTTCTTATTCTTTTTAAATTATTTTATTTACTATTTTATTTTATGTATATGAATCTATTGCTTGCATGTATGTATGTATGTATACCCATGTTGTACAATGCCCACAAAAACCAGAAGAGGGTGTTGGTTACCCTGGAACTTGAGTTAGGGACAGATGAGTTAGGGACAGATGTTAGCTGAACCATGGGTGCTAGAAACTGAACCCAGGTCCCCTGAAAGAGCAGCCAGTACTCTTAACAGTTGAGCCATCTCTCTAGACCTTATTGTTACTATTCTTAATTGTGTATATATGTTTATATATGTTTCTAGGTTGCATATGTATGTGGTGTAAAAGTGTGTGGTGTGCATGTGCAGAAGTCAGAGAAAGACATTGGGTGTCCACTATCATTCTCTGCATTAATCACTTGAGACAGGGTATCTCCCACTGAATCTGAAGCTGGGTTAGCAGCCAGGAAGCCACAGCAATCCCCTATATGTGTCTACCCACATCACTGTGGCTACAGCCATGCAAGTGACTGCTCAACTTGGTTGTGTGGGTGCTGGGAATTCGGAATCAGGTCCCTATGCTTTCTCAGCAATCTCCCCAGTCCCTGATGCTCTTCCTCAGTGGTCCCTGAGCCCTGAGTAGGTAGCATTTAGTATAGGAGTCCCATCCAAGGACCCATACTCTGCAGACTCTTATACTCTACATTTTGGGCATATGAGTCCTATTGTGTTCCTGACCGTATCTGCATGAGGGAGCTTTATTGATGAGAGGTGATACAGTGTTCTCTTACCCCTTGTTCTTTGTTCTGTGAGCTTAGGTACAGGGGTGGCATCATAAGTGTGCCTCTTAGGGTTGGGAAAATTCACAGAAAATCTCTGTGTATGACCAGTTGTGGAACTCTATAATAATCTCTGTTAAAAAAAATCTATGACATCTCTAGTTATGTGTATTTTGTTGGGTATATAGAACCACACATGAATGGGCTTAAGGCCAATGAAGTATCTGCTCATTACCCCCAAGATAAAAGGGCCACAAATGCACCAATATAGTTTACTATGCAGGTAATTGTTGTGCTTATTATGCCTTAAAGCTGAGGTTGAACCATGGATTGATTTTCTCCCTTAGCAGCTTGCATAGTGTCCTCCAAAACTATGAGAACTAGTCTCCAGGGAGGTGGGTTTCAGGTCAATTCCTGTTCCATTACTCTAAATGCTGTGTCCAGTGTATGTCCTGAATTCAGCAATAGTGTCTTATTACCTTCAACTCCTGGGAGGCAATCAAGGGCTTGTGATAGCCTCTGTATTTTGGGGAGTCTCTTGGGCTACCCTGGCAAACTCAAAGGATGTTTTCTCCCGTCTGGCACTGTTTCTCATTAATAGTCTTCAGCTATGCACATGGACTCATGTAGAGACACTATATATGTAATGTGTCAGTAGGTTTTTAGACTAATACAATTCCCTCTGGTTTTTTAATGCTAGTTGAACATTATTTCTCTCTCCCTGTCAAACCCTCCTTTCCATACAGTCCCCATTTATAGTATGCCGTTTTCCCCATTTCTCCCTTTATAATTCTCATCTCCTATGGTCTTACATCTCTTGAACTTCTTCTTTCCTTTATCCTTAGATTTCTTTGTATAGTTCTCCCTCTCTTCCTCCCATTTAAATATCCCCATATCACCCATTTTAACCTTAGTACCTGCCACCTACTGTTCTCCACCAGGTTCCTTCTTTCTCTTTGGCTCCTTGGTTAATTTCTATTTTCCTGATTCCTACAGTTACATCAGGATATATACTCACATATAAATATATTTGGTGCTAGTATCCACAAATGAGGGAGAACATGTGACTTTTGTTTTTCTGAGTCTGTATTAGTTCACTTAGCACAATAGCTTCTAGTTCTGTCCATTTACCTGCAAATTACATTATTTTGTGGTTCTTTACCACTGAGTAGAAGTCTGTTGTATAAATTACCATATTTTCATTATCCACTCTTCAGTTAAGGGTCACTTAGTTTTGCACTTAGCTATTATGAAAAGAGAAACAACAAACATGATTGTACAAGTATCTCTGCAATAGGATAAATTCTTTGGGTATATACCAAATAGTGGAATGATCAGGTCATATGGTAGGTTCATTTTTAGTTTTTCAAGAGTTCTCCACACTGCTTTTCATAAGAGTTCCAGAAGATTGCAATTTCACCAAATCCTTTCCAGTTCTCTTCGTTCTCTTGATCTTAGCCAATATGACTGAGGCAAGATGAAACCTTAAGGTGGTTTTAAGTTGCATCTCCCTAATTTCTAATGTTATTGAACAAAATTTATAATGTTTCTTAGCCATCTTTATTTCTTCTTTTGGGAACTCCCTGTTCAGATCCGTACTGCATCTATTTTCTTGATACTTTGTTTTCAGAATTCTTTATATATTTTGGATGTTAAATCTTTGTGTCACAGGTAAAGATTTTTCTCCCATTCTGTGGGTTTACTTTTACTTCTTTGGTTGTTTCTTTTGCTATACAGAAACATTTTTAGTTTAATGAGTTTTCAGTTTTCGATTGTTGGCACAAATTCCTGAGGAATTGATGTCCAATTTGGAAAGTCCTGCGCCGGGGGTGGTGGTGGAAACCTTTAATCCTAGCACTTGGGAGGCAGAGGCAGGCAGATCTTTGTGAGTTCAAGGCCAGCCTGGTCTACAGGGCGAGTTCCAGGACAGCTGGGGCTGCAGGGAGACCCTGTCTCAAAAGACCAAAAAATGAAAATAGAAAAGAAAGTCCTTTCCTACAACTATATCTTATAGGTTACTGCCAATGTTTTCCTCTAGCAGTTTCATATTTTTAGGAGTCACATTGAGGTCTTTGCTCCATTTGGAGTTAGCCTTTGTGGAAGGTGAAAGATAAGGGTCTAATTTCATTCTTGTACAGGTAGAGATCCAGTTTTGCCAGCACCATTTGTTGAAGATGATGCCTTACCTCCAGTGTGTGTTCTTGGCCCTTTGCCAACTGTCAGGTGGCTGAAATTACACATACTCATGTTTAAATCTTTAATTTTTTTCCATTCATCCAGGTGTCTATTTTTGTTCTAGAACCATGCTCTTTTATGACTATAGCTCTGTAATATAGTTTGAGATCTGGTGTAATAATCTCCCTCCAGCATTGCTCTTTGTATTCAGGGTTGCTTTGGATATCCAGGCTCTTTTCTGCTTCCTTGTGAATTTTAGGATATTCTTTTTTTTATACATATGAAAAAAATACACGGCAGACTTATTAAAGTTTTCTGGTAATGACTGGTATCTCCTACTCCAAAAGTTTTATCAAAATAGACATTTATGTTTCAAAAACACCATGGTACTGACTTACTCAAAACATTATGCTTTATCTTTACAAAGTAGCAGATTAGCAAACATGTTTGTCAACCACACATTGAGAGTTTTGTTGCCTTGGTAGATAGATAAGAGCAAATGTCCATTTACAGTTTAATTGTGCTTTGTGTAGTGTATAGCATCTCTTTTGCTTTAATTCGCTCCAATATTGGTCCGTAGATCTCCTTCATAAATGGCCCGATTAGCCCTTTGGTTTCAGTTTCACCATGGAGCAGCATTTTAGCTGCCGTGGCAGTGGGTAACCCCACAGTTTTCGCCATTGCTGAGAAGCCGTCCTGGTCTCCGTAAACGACGAGATCTATGGTTTTGTTTTCTAAATGTCCAGAGGAATGTCTGATTCCAAAGCTGTCTCTCATCACAATCATATCTTTTCTTTAGGACCATAGGAAAGTTTCAATACCAAATGCTTGGAGAGTGCATCCAGAATGGACTCTGCTTGGGGAACCTGCTCATCTCCAAGTAAGCCCAGCCATTCAGCACCTTCCAGCTGGCTACTGTCCCCTCCCAACTTTGTAAGGACAACTTCCTTAAGCTTATCATAGGAAGAAGAACGGGAAATCCCGACTAGATCACAGAGGAGCTGTTTCCAGGTAAGAGGATTGGCCTCTGGTCGAAGGGCAGGATATGCCTCTCTGTTGATAAGACCCAGCTTTACAAATCCATTCAAAGCTTTGGAATATCCCTTGTATCTCAATGTCCCTCGCACCAAAGTGTGAGCAGATGGAATACCATAAATCTCAGCATATCTGGTGCTGTCTGTTAGGATAGCCTTCCAAGTTCAGGCCTGGAAAGTAGTACATGGACATGACTGCATCGAGAAAGGAGATGCCCCCTGCCACATTCACGACCTTTCCGTTGAGCAATATGTGGCAGGCTGCATTATGTTCATCAAGTCTCCTACTGGACTCCAGCTGAATTTATATCGCAAAGGATTGTCAGAATGTTCAGGGGCTGGAAGTCCACCACAGTAGGAAACATAAGACTCAACTGTGGCTCCTGCTTCTTTTGCCTTATCAATTGTTTCCATTGCCAGCATGTGATCAAGACAAGGGTCTAGTCCTAATTCACCAATGACCGTGACGCCAGCGTCAACCACACTCTTTTCTAATTCTTTCAGTGCAGGTGTGATATAGCTTGCAGTAACCATGTTAACTTTTTTTGCGATACATGCCTTGGCCACAACAGGATGCAATGCATAAGGCAACAAGCTGATGACAAGGTCCTGTGACACCACCAAGGACCCCAACTTCTCATCTTGTTTACCAATGGTCATGCTGACAGGGTTGATATTGTATTTCTTGCTTAACTGTTGGATTTGATTCATCATGTCAAAGCCTACTGTTATTTGTATATTTTGATCTCTTGACAGATATTCTAAAACAGGTCCAGATACATAGCCAGACCCAAGAACCAAAACTTTCTTCTTGGTACTCATTGAAAGTGATTGAACACGTTCTCTGCTTTCTCATAGCTTCTGGATATATTTGAATTTATCAGTCAATATACCATTGGATGTAATCACTGCATCTCACACCACTGGAGAGACGTTCTGAATTTCAAGGGGCTGTGAAGCATCTGATTCATTTCTTCAACATAAGGGTAAAGCATGTCTCCAAAGTATTCTGTAGCTTCAACGGGAAGCTGTGCTGGCAAATTATCAATGGAGCACATCAGAATCCCAGAGCCTTCCACACTGTCATGAATAATATGCTGGTCTGCATCATACATGCAAAAGGGATGTTCTATCGTAGTACATTCAGTCATAAAATCTATAGACCCTCCTGTGTCTGCCGAAATGTCACATATTGCCACAAGTTTGTGTGGTAATTCAAGGCACCCTTCAACCGAAACAACTGAGGTCTTCACTGGAGCCAGTAGACTTTGAGCATCGTGGCCAGTTAACAGGCGAGGGGTGTTTTGTTCCCAGTAGATTCCATTAATTAAACAAGTTGTATAGGGTGCAATATCAGTATTAAAACGACTTATGTAGCACTCAGGATATTTCTCATATTCTACAGGATCATACACACCATCTGTTTTCCTGATAAGATGATGATGGTGACTTAACATTATGCCATACACTTTCCCGAGATCTCCAGTTTTGGAAACTTCTTTCAATTCATGAGGCTCCACATACTCACAAGGTAGTTCATTAAAGACTTCTTAGGCTCCCTTTGATACATTCCTAGTCCCTGTGAATGCAAATGTTAAGGGCCCTATTGACTTTGGCATTAATCCCAGAGATATTTCGTAGCCAGCGTCACGGACAGCTTGCACAGCCTGACTGCTGTTCCTGTAGTTATGAGCCATGCCAAGATGCATAAAAGGTGTGTGATGTCCCAAAGCAAAGAGCCTTAAACCCATTCCATGCAAAATGTTGATCATCCCTGCCACACCTGCCCATTGTCCAAATGCCAATATCCGAAATCCCCTGTGATCCACCATTTTCTCATAATCAATAAGTCGGATTTCCTGTTTCAGGACCTCATCCAACAAGCTCATATTGGCTTCCAGAGCTTTTATCGTGAGGGAGAAGAAAGCATAAGTCTTTTTGGACATTAATTTTTCCTCTTGAGGTCTTTTTACTCCCCAAATTAGACAAGCTTCTGAGATATCTTCCTGAAGAATGCCACCAGCTTTGACATATTCCTTGTCGTGAATGGCCCGTCGATTGGAAGGCTGTATCAAGACCTTGTATCCCAGATTGGTGATGCCTTTGATATGCCTGGGAGCCAGAGGTGCCCTCTGCTCCCAGGCATTCACGTCCTCCCTCTGGAGAGCCATAACCGGCTTATGGTGAAGACTTCTGGAGTAGCTGGCTCTCAGCCTACTGAGCCTCGGCCTCTGTACTCGCAGCATCTTGGAATCTTGTCCACTCCGGATGCCCACAGGTCCCCCATGCCTAGTGCTCCAGAGCCTAGACCCCACAGTCTCTGATCTCCTAGCAGAAATCGGCCTGAGGATTTTCTTTTCCAATTATGTAAAGAATGTCACAGGGATTTTGATGAGGATTGCATTGAATCTGTATGTTGCCTTTGGTAGGATGGTAATTTTCACAATATTAATTCTTCCAATCAATGAGTATGGCAGGTCCTTCCATTTTATGGTGTCTTCCTCAATCTCTTTCTTAAAGATTTAAAATTTTTCAATGTAGAGATTTTTAATGCCTTTGGACAGGTTTACCCTGAGATATTTTATTTTATTTTCCAGCTATTGTGAATGTGAAGGTTTCCATGTACTCTTTCTCCACTTGCTTGTTATTTCTATATAGAAAGGCTACTGGTTTTTGTAGAATAATTTCATAACCTGCCTGTTTACTGAAAGTGTTAATCACATCTATGAGGTTTTTTGTCCAAGTTTTTGGGATCTCTTAGGTATAGTATCATATCATCTGAAAAAAGGGATATGTTAACCTCTTATTTTCCAATTAGTACTTACTGAATATCCTTCTCTTGTCTTATTGCTCTAGCAAGAGTTTCAAGAACCATATGAAAAAGGAGTGGCGGTATTGGACATGCTTCCAGGTTGCTGATTCTAATTGGAATGCTTCCAGTTTCTTTTCCACTGAGAATATTGTTGCCTGTGGGGTTGTTGTATATAACTTTAATTATGTTGACATATGTTCTCTCTAGTCTAAATTACTTCTAGGGCTTTTATGACAAATGCATGTTGAATTTTGTCAAAAGGCTTTTCTACATCTCTTGAGATGACCATGTGATTTTTGTCTTTGTGTACATTTATATGATTTATGACATTTATTGACTCACATATATTGAACCATCACTGCCTCCCTGGAATAAATCTGACTTGCTTTTTTTTTATGCTTGTCTGTTTGAGACTTGCAAGTATGTTGTTGAGAATTTTTGCCTCTATGTTCATTAATGGTGTGTGTCTATGGTATTCATTTTTGGTTGTGTTTTTACCTGGTTTTGCTATTAAAGTAATGCTGGCTTCATAGAAGGAAGTTAGTAGTTCTCTCTCTGTTTCTCACTTTTTGAATAATTTAAGTAATATTGGTTGTAGATCTTCTTTAAATGTCTTGTAAAATGCTGCTGTAAATCTAACTGGGTCTGGGCTTTTTTTCACTTGTGAGGTTTTGTATTACTGTTTCAATTTTTTATACATTATGAGTTTATTTAAACTTTGAACCTCCTCTTAGTTTAGCTTTGGTGATTCCCATAACTTTAGATATCCATGCATTTCTTTCAGTTTTTACGAATTTAATAGAATATAGCTTTTTAAAATATTGCCTTATAATGTTCTAGATCTTTTTGTTGTCTATTATAATGTTGCATCTTTCATTTCTGATTTTTTTGTTGATTTGGATTTACTCTTTCTTTCTTTTGGTTCTAGGGTTAAGGGTTTGTCTATCTTTTTAGCTTTTCGAAGCATCAGCTTTTAGATCACCGATTTTTGTATTGTTTTCTTTGTTACTATTTCATTAGTTTCTACTCTGATTTTTGTTATCTCTTTTATCTTCTTGTTTTAGTCTTATTTGTTCTTGCCTTTTCAGAGTCTTTTGTATATATGGGTATATATATATATATATATATATATAAAATAATTCTGAGACCCGCCTATTTCCTCCTAATAGCTGAGGATGCAGTAAGAGAGTACTATGCAATGGAAAATGGCCTTTCCTTGTTGAATCTACCAGGACCTTGGTCTTGCTAATTCTAGTTTCTAAGACTAAGAGAAAAAATTATTTTCTTGTTTATTCAGTAACTGTTTTCAAGTTTGTGGTATTTATGTTATAGAAATCTGCAGGTTCCAAGACAGCATCTATAATAACTCATGCTAAGTACATACATGAGAGATCTGATCAGCATTTTGACCAAGGCTTATAAACAACATGTGAAGTCTGTAAAATGTGTGTGTCTGCATTCCTATATGAGGTAACAATAAGCACATAATGAAAATTTTTGAAGCCGGTACCATATACATTTATGTGAAAATCAGATATACCTATAGCACATTGTACATACACATCCATAAGCACATTGCCTAGCATGTACAGCTATTAATTGCAGGGCACAGTGAGCAAGCTATTACTGTGTACTAAACCTATGAAGCAATCCATTTGTGACATTAAATTGCAAGTGAGCTCTTCGTATAATCTCCATGCCTTGTGAGGGAACTGTAGATCAAGATTTCTGTATAGACCTGCATATGGTAAGAGATGATGTCTGAGTCATGTACAAACCCCTCTAACACTGTTGTTTCCACATGTATCCTACACCATCTTCCCAGGGACTCACATCAGAAATGTCTTCCTTACTATTACATGTTTCTCATGTTCTGCTGGCTGAGTGAGTGTTAGCTACTAAAATGAGATTTATTATTATTATTATTATTATTATTATTATTATTATGTTGCTATCGGCTCAATAAATCATTACAAAATTCTCTACAACTTCCTTGAGACAGGGTTTCCCACAACCCCAGCTGGCCTGGAACTCATTATGTAGAATAGGCTGACCTTGATCTCACAGATCCACAGAGATCCACATGTTTCTGTCTCCTGAGTGCTGTGACTAAAGGTGTGCACCACCATGTTCTGCTTCTCTCCAATTTAAAGTTAGTCTAAAAGAAGTGTAGTGGTTTTTAATACTTTTGTTCCAGAATTTCATTATAAAATCTTGTACACCTTTAATCCCAGCACTCAGGAGGGAGAGGCAGGCAGATCTCTGTGAGTACAAGGCCAGACTGGTTTACATAAGTGAGTTCCAGGACAGCTGGGGGTACAGAGAGACCCTGTCTCAAAAAAAGATAAAAAAAGAGGTTCAGTTCTTTTAGAGGTTCAGTTCCCACCACGTGGTGGCTAGCAACCATCCACAACTCCAGTTCCAGGAGATCTGATGCTGTCTTCTGACTTCCCTGGGCATTGCAGGGCATGTGTACACTTGCATACATGTAGGCCATACACTCATATACATAAACTGAAGAAATTATAAATATTTTTTAAAGTAACAAAATATTGAATGTGACTAGAGCTCATTTGATGTAGTTCTGTGTCCCCAGAAGATCAGAGAGCTGAGCAACCTCCATAAGAATAAGCATTTATATGATTGATTGTTTTGATAATTTGTTATGTTTTAGAAAGTGGTCATTAACAGTGAATCATCCTTGATGCCAAGATGTAACTTTTCATGGTCTGACTTACAATGATTCTCACAGCAGGATTCTAAAACAACTGCACTGTGAGCACAGAACTTCTCAGATCAATGTATTTATTGCCTTTCTAAAAGAAATACTGGTAAATTCTCTTTTCTTGAACATAAGTCAGTACCTGTTTTTCAGATGCTTCAAATAAATGTATATACCTACTTTAATTACTGGCATTCATTTCTTAGATCACTTGAAGTAAAACACATAATTTTAGTACTTCTCCAAAAGGGCACAGGAGTTGATCAATTACCCTATATATCAGTTTTGATTGAAGGATTTTTAAAATGTGATAGGTGCTAAAGATCCTATTTGAGCATAAAATCTACAAGTATATCCATGTCTTAATGTGTTGATTCCAGTTTTAGTTCAACCACTGACCCTCGATCTAGTATATTTTTGAGTAAGGTATAGAACCTTATTGTCTTTTATGATTTGGCATTTCATTTGCTTTAATATGAAGTGGGAATCTACACATTCATGCAGCAATTTGATTTCAGGTTCAGAGTTGAATTTTTCCAGCTTTTCTTAGATGCTTTAGACATGCATCTCAACTGATTTTTTTCATTTACTTTTAGCTTGGTTTTTAAATTCATGACATATTTCTAGGGAAAATTGTCCTATATATTAATCTTCAGAGTTTATTTTAGTAGGTGTCAATTGACTATATCATATCGTATTAAAACAACAAGCTGACTTTTGCAAAAATTATGTTTTGTAGAAATAAATATCTTCAGAAGCACACAAGTTATCCACAGGAAACAGTGCATAGACTCACACAGACATAAACATTCACAGATGTATTTGTCATATAGACTAAGAAAATAAAATCTAAAAAGAAAAAGAAATTCTGATCTCTAGAGATACTTTGCTAAACGGGGGCATCATTAGGCTAAGGACTAACAGCAATGTGTCAGAGACAAACTGTGTAAATAAAAGGGAAATCCCGGTTAAATAGATCAATTTCTTCAACTGATGTCCCCAGAACTGCTGCCTTCAAGTCTTCCAAAAATTGCAGAACAAACTTCCCTACACCATGCTCATTATATAAATGCACACAGGACTAGGAGCCTCAGTTCTAAAGACACAAGTTTTTCCTTTATTTCTGCAAAAATCGAAGTTCCTGAATTTCCCTGACTGCCCAGAACTGCACACAGGCTTGCTTTAAAATGTACAGAAAACAGCTTCCATCTCTTCTCCGTGTTCTCCTCTCAATCACGGGAAAAAAAGTCAGGTCACTTGCAAATAGAATTTTAAAAAATAGCAAGAAGTTAATGTATCTACATAACTTGAAGTGTTCATGAATTTTTAATCTGACTTGTAAACAGGATGCCAAGATATATTATGCCATCGATGTTGCATTTTATTTCACTTCTGATCAATATCTTAGGCCACTGGGATTGCAGCATGGAAGGTGAAAGCTCTTCCATGTGGCTGTATGTATCTGGGCACTTTTTCCTTCAACAGTCATCCGTAACACTCTGCCCACCTCTGACGGCGCCAGAAAGCCGGCAGGCACCTGCATTGTATCAAGCAAACTTATGTTGAGCCTTTAACCATATTTTAATAAAAATCAACACATCTTTTTAGAATTTTAGTTCATTGGATGAAACCCAGCGATTAACAATTCCAGAGCCCTCCTCTGATGGAGTTTCACCCCATTAACTGCTTCAGAAACAAACTTCAGAAACGAAATTCATTCGCGCCCTCTGCTGGCAGTCTGGCCGCACTACCACCACCTTACCTAGGATTTTGGTGAGTCTTGGTTCATATTACTAGGAAGTCGTTTGGAAGAAACCAAGATAACCTTGTTAATTTATTTCCATAATAGAAACATTTTAGAAGTTTATAAGCAATCTACATTTTTGCATATCTAAATAAGAAGATGCATGTCTGAATCTCCAATAAACTTGACGATGTGTCAATGGAGACTTCTAAGTCTTATTTTGAACAAATCTTGTGACAAAAGTGGAAGTATGTCAGTGGCCATCTCAAAAGGCAGAACCGAGCTGATGAGGCTGACCTGGTGAGACAAGAATCCTGCTTTGCTGGTTCCAACCCAATCAGGCAGAAGGTTATGTAAGTTCCCCCTAAGCACTCAGAGAGAAAGGGCATAAAAATACACACTTCACATGCTACGTTGTGAAGGGCACAAAGGCACGTTTTAGCCAGACCTGAGGCCCCATGTGGCCTCATTCTTCCCTCTGTGCCAGCATGGACTGTTGATTGACAATATTGAGAATATCACAGCTATTACCTTAAAAGAACAGAGAGAAACCACATCACGGGTGGGACAGAAAGTTTAGGCAATTAGCCACACCAGCACCAGTGTTGTGAAGAGATTCCTATGACACGTCACATTCACAGGTGGCCACCGACCAGTGATGCCATGAATGTAAGGGATTATGAATTTTCATCGTGAATGTCAGGTCTCCATAAATTCTCCTTTGAGCAATTGCATGCTTGAATTAAAGCAACACCTTTAAAATAGGGCTGTGAAAGTATCTTTGATATATTTTCTAAATTAATGTACACATTGTTATGCTATTTAAAGCAGTGGACACTGCTGTATATGTAAGACAGAGTAAGTCACTGTTTCTTATGTTCAAGCCTTAGTGATTTGTGATTGACTACTGACTGTACAGAGCAGCTGAAATATGGATACTCTCTCATGTTCAGGTGCCTTCCCCCCTTGTTCAGTGTGGTAATCTGGTCTGCACTTGTCAACTGTGGTAGAGAATATCACAAAGGCTCTATGTCAGCATGGTCACTCAATTTCTAGCTCTCTAAAAACAATGTCTCTGGTTAGTGTTATTTACCTGGAAGCATGGGTGTATAACATAATTTCTATCTATTAAATAGAGTAGGAATCAACATCCATGTGTATGACATGGATCACCCCACATATTCATTAAAATCGAGTTCACCAAATCAAAAGGAATCATTAGTGTTCATTATGGTGCAGGTATCAAGATGGCCAGGTTGGTACATAGCTAGAAAGAGGGAGGTACTATTACCTACCTCTGTGCTAAGATTAGAGTTGGGTTAACACTGTCGTTCTGTCATTTGAAGCTCTGGGAGCTGGGATGACCACTAAGAACTTGAATCACTCACTCCCCAAAGCCTCTGCTGGTTCTCAGGATAGCTATGGTGCTCAAGTTCTCTTTCAGTCTTCTCTTTATTTATCTGCATCACTCTATTCTTATTCTCTCAGTTGCTAGGGTGCATCAGCTGTGCACATGATTATTTAACGAGAAAACCATCAAGTGAGTACCCTTAGGTCACATAATCTTATTCTGTGACCATCAAGAGGACAAAGAAAAGCCTGGTGATGCACACCTTTAATCCTAGCTTTCTTTCGGGAGGCAGAGGCAAGTGGATCTCTGCTGACTTTTATCACCTGCTTTTTTCTCATATCAGAATACTTACAGCAACAGCGACCTGTATCCATTAACTTTATGTTGTTGAGATAAAATAGCATGACCAGAAGACACTTAAGGAAGTAAGAGTATATTTTTCTTATGGTTTCAGAATTTTTTTTGACTTTTTTTTTATTGATGTTTTGTGTATTTCATACATCATTTTCCAATTCAGTTCAGGCATATATTCCCTTCCCTTCCCCCCACCCCACCCCTACCCATCCCAGATCATGCATTCTGCCATAACTTTTCTGCGTCTTTCTCTGTTTTTTTTTTTTAAAAACAGTAGGTGATAGTCTGTGAGTACAAGCATCCTTCATGTAAAATCAATTTCCGAGCAGTTGTGCCCAAACCCACACAGCTCATGGGTCCCACCATCCAGCGGGCCATGGGGGTCTGTAAGTTTCAATCAAGTTGATCAAATTGAGTGATCCAGTCTTATATTGTTTTAGTTTCACCAATCACCCCAATCGTACCCCTTTACATTCTTACCACACCCCCTCTTCGCAGATTGTTCCCTAGGCTTTAGGAAAAGGGGCACGGTGATGAGAAGCAAAACCAGTCTACTTTCTCTTTGGAGCTGTTGTCTTGGTCTCTAGTCCAATTCTGGCTGTTTTCTTTTCATGGGCTCGCCAGCTTGTCCAGCATAACCTTTCAATCCTACTAATGAACACATGCAATTAGATATATAGGTTACTTAAAACAGTATAATATATAGCCTTTCAAACCTACAAATGAAGCACAAGCAATTAGATATATAGGATATAAACAGTACTTAATTTTTTATTGTAGGTTACCTTGTTATAGACACAGATGTTTTGGATGGTATGTTAATCCAGGAATTACATTTTCTTCTGTTAAGTATTTGACAGGGTCTTCGTGTGGCTTATAACCGTCTCCTAACCTTTTAGAGGATGTAAGCTTTTGTGGCATCAGCCGTGGGTATTCCTCCAAGGAGAGAGCTTTTTGCCAATTAGATTTGGGATAACAGACATATGGCTGCCACTGCTGCACCACTTTTCCATGCAGATAAGGGATAGCTGGTGCTGACGGAGGAGTCTTTGCTTGAACTTTAAGGGAGACCTGTATTTGCTTTAGTGGCCTTTGGAAACACTCTCTTTGGCATTCAAGAGACCATCTGTAAACTTGCAAGTTGCTGGTCGTCCATACATACTTTCCCATGTTTATATCAGGTCTTCAACAGCAGGGCCTTATTCACCTCTCTTCCTGCAGATATTCCCAGTTTGGAGGCAAGGAGCCTTACGTCCTTGTGTGGGGTCTTGGATCCCCTGCCAACATCTCCTATGCAGAATAATCCATTGCTGATGTTAGAGCTCCTGTATTGATATAATTTGCTTAAGTGCATGGCTCATTAAGGAGACTTTAGCATTGTAATTGGTTCTGAATAGAAATAATCCCCTCCAGTTTCTATGTCCATTAGTCAATCAAAAAAGGCAGTTCAATACTGATTTACAAGAGAATACCTCTATAACAGCTGGCTCCAATCTACAGCTGGAGAAAAAAACGACCTCATCGCCTCCTCATATTTTCTCCATTCTATAGGGGGAGGTAAGAAATTTTCTCGTATTAAAACTTTGTGGACCTAGAAGGTAAGGTTCATTAGGATTCATTAAAAATTGTTGTACCAGTAGGATCCAGAGGGGGGCCTGTTGTCTGCAGCAATCTGAGGCATTTCTTTCCTCCAATGCCCAGAGGAGTCAATCTTCTGACTGGGACTTTCTGGTACTTTCTACTCATTGCAAAGCTGCCATTTTCTTTTTCAAGCCATTTTGTTTAGTGATAACTCTGGCCTTTGGGAACATACAAATCCTTTCTCGTTAGTTAGTTTTAAGCTTTGGATTTCCAGGTTTTTACAAACAAGTTTTCATATTTATATATATCCCCCTTTTTTTTTTTTATTTTATAGGTTTTTTATTTTTTGACCCACGAACCTCAAAAAGGCAGTTGTATTAAAAACCTTATAGGGGTGAGAGTCAGAGGACAGATTTCATCAAGTTGACCCATGCTGTTTTGGGTACTGTATGTGATTAACTTGGGAAAACAAACTGTGTATTTTTTAGATTAAATCATTCCTATTTGGTTTAAAGAGAGTGTTACCCAGATTCATACTATATGACAGCATATTATAGAGAACATTTTGTTTATACCAATCCCAAAAGTAATTGTTATAACATTTTTAATTAAAGCTAATGTGGACAACAGCAGTTTATTATCACCAATTAACTCAGATTTGCATTACCGTTTTATATCAGCCTTTAAACCAATGTTGATTAATATACACATGTTTACTTTTACTAAGTCCTAAAACACCATGTATCCTGTAGACAGAGTCTGGGCAAAACTGGATACTTGTTGAACTCACGTCAATTAAATATGCACCAATCAAATATACACCCGTGTCCCACCCACCCCTCCCACCCTTCCAGGGTCACCATTTCGTCAGTTTTCTGATGCAATCTTTCTGTTGTTCTTTTAATATGCATCCCTCTCCACAAGAAATATTTATAATTGGGTTATTGGTACTAGCATCCACATATGAGAGATACCATTTGTCGTTTGTTTTTCTGGGACTGTGTTACTTCACTTAACATGATGTCTTCTAGCTCCATCCATTTGCCTGTAAAGTTCATGATGTTGTCTTTCTTTACTGCTGCATAGAATTCCATTGTGTACATGTACCACATTTTCTCTATCCATTCGTCAGTTGGTTTCAGAATTTGATCATGGAGAAGGCATGGCAGGGCAGCAGGAACAGAGAGCTGGCTGATTACATTTCATCTGCACACAGTATGTAGAGAGAACAGGAAGTGGGGCCAAACTATAAACCCTCCAAACCCACCGTACTTCCTCCCAAAAGGCTCTGCCTTCTAAAAGATCCATCACCTCTCCAAACAGCAACATCAACAACCTAGAGACATTTGCAGTTCAAACCGTACATTCCAACTACGGCTCCACTGGGCTCCTGACCACCCCATGATACAAGATGCATTAAGTACAGCTTCAAAGTCCCCAGGGTCTTTAACAGTCTCAATGCTGTTCAAAAGTCCAGGGTCCAAAATCTCTTCTGAGACCCAAGGCAATGTCTTAACTGTGATCTTTGTAAAACCAAAAACTGCATACTTTGAACATGGAACAGAATGTACATTCCCATTGCAAATTGAGGAATGGGGACAGAGTGAAGAAACATCGGACCACAGTAAGAGCAAAACACAGCAGGGCAAACATCAACTCCGGTAACTCTAAGTCAACAATTTTCAAATCACCTTCATTTCAAAGTGATTAGATGATTCTGCCCCTCCAGCTTTGCTGCTTACAACAAAAATCTCTTAGGCTAGCTCTACTCCCTACATGTCACATGGCTTGGCTCCCACATCTTCAATATGTTGGGGATTCCATTACAAACCCAGGCTTTAACATCTCAACTTCATTCAATGGTTTCCTTCAGGGAGGACACATTGCCTAACCTCGGGGGCCCTCTGTAGGAAGCTTTTTTTTTTATGCCAAACAGGGCCCTGCTAAGGGGAATGGGGACACAGTGCCCATTTTGCAGACACTGTGGGGAGCTGACCCCTCAGCGCAAAGTCCAGCTGGCTACTTCCCGTAGCCCAGCCTGAGTGGTACTTCCAACTCAGGTCTTTAGCCTTGACCCACAAGACATGTGTTCCTCTCTTGGCCCTGACTTCCCACCTGCCCAGAGTCTGGACAGGAATATCAGGTGGATGGCTGTAGGCCTATCTTTAGACAATGTCCACTCACAACGCCAGCTGTCCAGATTCGTGGTCTGTGAAGGGGAGCCTTTTTCCAACCCACTGGACCACCCTGAAAGAAATGCATGCCTACCTTAGCCTTTATGCAAGCAATAATTAATAAAAAATAATGGCCGGGAATTCTGTGATGATGTTACATGAAATTCAAATTTACTCAATCCACAGCTTGCTTTTATAAACCAAATGACATCAGTTCCCAGAACCAATCATAAGTCCCCCACTTCCACACCACTGCACACCATTGCCCCACCCAGCATCACACACCTAGGCCACATTGCTTCTCCTCCTTGGGCGGGGTTAGACCCTCAGCCATGAGGTGCCCTGAGGCATGCTATTTGGAAAGCTAGCCTGCAATTCAAGCTGGATTTCTCCATAGCCCTCTGAAACCACAGACTTAAGAACCTACAGCATCTTTTTTGCATTCAAACCCAGTGCCATGTAGATGAAACTGCCACCCTAGGCTGCCAGCTTGGGACTGACCTTTATGCTCTGACCAGCAGCAGCAGCTTTTGTAAGATGAGGCTTTCTAGGAGCAAAACCCGCTTCAGCTCCTGTTCACAAAATAGAGGCTCATCCAGCAGGAGGCTTGGCCCCAGGGTGCCTTTCTACTGGTCCAGTGCAGACATGGATGCTTCTATATAATGGTGCTAATATCTTTAACAATTACTGTCTCTTTTAAAGCACATGTTTTTTGTAGTCTTGAGCTTCTTAGTATACTTTTCCTTTCCAAGCAGCTTCCTCCAGTAGAGCCATGGCATCATGTTTTGTCAGCTTTGTTTTCTATTTATTTAATAAATAATAACTACATATATATATATATATATATATATATATATATATATATTTCTGGGGTAAAATATGATGTGCAATGTGAAATAAGTCAGGATAATGAGTATATTATGTCATAGTGTCTTTTAGTTTGGAAGAAGCAGTGTTTCGTGATGGCTATTGAATAAATATACAGTACTTGAAATATACTGTGGACCATCATTTAGGTAAGTTTCAGGGCCATGAGTGCAGATTCTTCATTTGTTTCTGCCCATGTTGTTCTTTTCCCACTTTGGGGTTGTGTAAGAATGATTAGCTATAATCATGTTACAGAATCAATGTTATGTTCTCATGAAATTTCCTCCGACAAAGAAATTAGTTAAGTCCTTTAATTTAGCCTTAGGCAAGGTCCCAGCACATGGGCAGAGTATAGTCAGGTCATCTGCCAAAATGACACATGAGTGGCTTGTAGCCCAGCTGTTACTACAGCCCTTCAGTCCTTTCTGCTCTCTGAAAACTCATGAGCCAGACCTCCATTTTTCACATTACTCTCAGCATTCCTGCTTCTAGGCTCCTTCCAGAACAGCCCCCCTTAAGCTCTGCTTAGGCATTCAATGCCTTTTCAAGTACAAACTTAATTTTATCAGTAAACACAAAGATCAAATTCTACAGTAGCCATCCCCCTGGCACCAATTTCTGATTAATGTTACTTTTCTGTTGTGGTGACAAAGTACCATGAGAAAAAGAAACTTAATGAAAAAAAAAGTTTATTTTTGCTTACAGTTCCAGTAAGGTACAGAGTCTGTCATGGTGGGAAGGCATGATATGGCAGCAGGAGCAGAGACCTGGCTGACTATAAGAATGAGTGAGACACAGGGAGATATTGAGAGAGAGCAACAAGATATCTCTCAAATTCCTCCCCCAGTGATGTACTTCCTCCAGCTCCAAAACATTCAGTAACCTCCCCAAACAGCTCCAATACTTGGAGACAAGTGTTCACAGATAAGAGCCTATGGGGAAACATTTTTCATTCAAACCACAACACTAGTCTTTGGTATGTATAGATGAGGTTCTCCCATTCCTTAAATTAAACTATCATCAATACCAGGACCTCAGGAGCTAAAGCCAGGCAGTCATTCACCACATATTCCCCAATCATATTCATCCTCCAGTTCACTACATGACAAGCGGCTTCTCTTTCAGCAGCTTTGTTTAGTTTAACAAATTTTGAAGTTCCATAAACTGACAGTGTCTCTAACTCTGAGTTTTTTTAGCCTCAGTTCCTCAGAAATTACTAGGAATATTTCCAAGGCGAAGAGTACACTTATTGCACAGAATGGTTTTAATTTTTGGATTTTGTTTTCGTCTACTTTTCCCCCTAGCAAACACCCTTGCATCTTTTCAGTTTGACAGCCGCTCAGCATCCTAAGGAGGAATAGCCAAATATTTTGCCCAAAGAAAGGATTTCAGCAAGTAAACAACAACAAGAAAGCCCAGACACTGGTTTGTCATCTTTTGAAGACCTCTCATCATTGCTTTCAAAGCAGATCTCTCTCATGCTGCCTGTGAGTCATTTACAATAACCTGTGCTATGCCATAAGTCATCTCTTTCCTGAGTTTATTTATAAAATCTTGAAGCTAATTTTTAATGGATAGGAGGATTCTCGAATACCAAAGATTGATTTTATTTTAAAGCATATTGGGGACCAGTGAGGAAGCTCAGAGAATAAAAGTGTTTATACTGCAAACACCATGGGCCCAAGTTGGATTCCCAGAAATCACATAGTAGACAGGAAAACCAATGCTCAGAAGTCGCCATCTGACCCTCTAGAAGTGCTCTGTAATGTGCATGCTTTTTCTCTCTTGCTCATGCTTGCTCCCTGTCTCTATCTTTGTCATCAACTCTCTTCTCTTTCAATAAATAAATAAATAAATAAATAAGAAAGAAAGCATAATGAACATTTCCAGCCGCGAGAATATTTTCATTCCTCTCGGTCACTCTCTTACAACTATGCACAACAAATAAGCATGAGAAGACCTTGAAGGGATAAAAGAAGAGGGTAGAATGGCTAACAATATAAAAAAGGAGGAGGAATATTGCAGAGTTTTCTGATATTCCTTCCAATCTTCCTTGTGTTATAGACCAGGCACTGCTTATCCATGGTCCCAAAATGCCTACTGGAACAAGGGTACTCAGCTCCTACTTAAAGTGTCAGAAATATGGTGGTCTAACAACACACAATCCTTTTAAGCAATACCTAACTTACTCTTCTTTCAAACAAATACCAACAAGGAAAACATTCTGTCTCTCAAGTGCCAGGAAATGAGGAGGGAACCTATCTCCCACCGGATCCAGCACCAGACTCTAAGTCCTTCACAGTCTTTTGTGGCTGAGGAATAAGCTGCCTCTCATTTCTTTTTCATGGGGAAAAAAAGTGTTTCGAAGGAATCAATGCAGTCCAAGGGCAAGCTCAGCTTCATCCCCACCCAGCGTCAAAAAGCAAAGCTAGGAAAACCACAACTGCAGAACCCCATTCCCTTTAAGGTACAGTAGGGAGCTGTGTCCCAGCCAGGACTCAGGAGGTAGAATGAGGTGCCCGCCCAGGGCTAGGCTGTTCTCTCAATCCTTTCCTGATTTCACAGGGCTAGACAGGGCCGGAGCATACCCATAACTCACTTCATCACACAAGACTAGGCTGTCAGCACTAAATGTGAGAAAGGAAAAGGCAGAGCTGTGCTTCATCTCCATCCTCCGTGGAGGCTGCAGGAATAAGGACTTTAAGTGTGCTGTGAGCTGCCACTAAAATCAAGCCAGAAGTCAGCCATGAACGCAGATCTGAGTCTGCCCCACTAAAACAGGGCAAGAGCTTGACAATAGAAATCAATCAAATAGGATCTAGAATATTGAACACAATTCCCCAAATTTCTTGGATATAATAAAAATGTCACATCATACTAAGACCAGAAAATTCTCAACATGAGTGACAAATAACAAAATGATGGTGATACCAAAATGGTAACCAGGTAAGAATTATCTTAACAAGGTTTTAAAACATCTTTCATAAAACTGCCACAAAACTTGCAAACTCACCTGAAAGTAATGAAAAAAAGATTTTTTTCCACAGACATAAAAACCATTACAAAATATCTAAATAGAGATAATAGAATAGGAAAACTAGCTACAAAAGAGCTCCATACAGGTTCCACAGTGAAGTGCAGGGCAGAGGGAGAACCAATGAATTTATTGAGATATCAGGTTAAATTATCTGCTCTAAACATTTTATAGATGATTTGCAAGTCTTTTCCTTTCTCATTTTGTAAGAAGTATTTTCTCATGTTCTTTATCTGATGTGTCAAAGGGTTTACATTTTGATTCAGTCAGAGACGGATACAAAGGGCTGTTGAGAATTGAATAGTTTGATGCCTCTTAACAACCATTAGCTGAAAATTAAGAAATATATTTTCCTTTCAAAGAGAGGATAGATAATTTTAGAGAAATGCACTTTGATCCTTTTGACTATTCCACGCTAGATGGAATGTGCAGATTCTGTTCTGATGAATATGAGATGTGTTTATTGTGACTATACCTTTCAAAGCATTTTCACTTTACTGAAGAATAAAAAAATAAGAACAAGCTTGGGATGGGACAAGTTTAATTATTTCATTTAGTTCTAAGACTCATGGATGTATTAAGTCAATCTAACAGCCTGCCACTAATCTTACTCAACTTAGAAAGCACATGCTCTCAAGACATTGAAAGAAGAACATGTGAATATCTAAAAATGTAAAATGACATAGTTTCCCAGGGCTGCATAGAGAGATCAGAAAAGGCTGCTGTGAAAATCCTTTGAGCCTTAGTGAATTCCTCCAACCCCTAGCTTTCAATTCTTTCTGTTTCCTCCTTCCTGTCTCTCTCTCCCTACATCCCGTCTTCATTTCTTTTGTCTGGCTAATCCCTCCTTTCCTCTCTCCCTGTCTGCTTTTGTGGTGGGCATACCCTGCCCCATTCAGTAGCTCACTTTGCTGTAGTGTACTCTAGGGCCTTTCATTTTGGTTTCTTTTCTTCCACAAAGTTGGAAACATAAAGAAACCACCAGATTAGCTCAGCCTCCTTCTTATTTTCTTTTGATGTCAGTTTCCTGTCTTGAATCCATATTCTGTACTTCGAAAGCTTCATAAAAGTGAGACCGGTTTATAATATGGGATACACAAAAGGAGATGAAATTACTATGTCTGCATGGCCCTTTCATAAGTAGCCAGTTGACAGATGGGAAATGTGCTATTGAACTCAGTTAATGTTGTCAAATATAACTCATTTACAAAACAACAAAATCAAATATATACAGGTGGACATACATATCTAATGAAACACACCCATGCTTACACACACACACACACACACACACACTCACACGCATTTTATCACCCCCTAGTTTATAGAGAAATCCTACTCTTTGATTAGGAATTTCACGGAATCAGGAAGCTGGCAGGGAGAGAGGACCTTCATCCGTCAACTAATTGTGTCATCTTCAATCAAGGAAGGGGAATGTCAAACATTTCAGTTTATTACTTCCTTCCCTGACATTCACTAAAGAGGACAGCAATGCCCCAGTTTCTCCAAACTTATTAAATAACTCTCCCTCGATTCCAATAATGTTGTTTCTGCCCATGAAGGTTCATCTTTGAAACAACTATTTCTTTTTGTGATGAGAGAAGGGAGAGTGTCCCCCAGGGTCAAATATCAGGATGAGTCAGAAATTGATATTAAAACAGTATGTGTGGCTATGTCAATAATTAATTGTAAGAAGCACTGAATCTAACATTTCTGGACTCATTATTGCATAGCTGTGAATTGCACAGTTATTCTGTGGAAACGAGCCTATGGTTATGATGTAAACCTCATGACTATGTAGACCCCAAGGCACCATGCCTCCCCCAGGCATCTAATGCAAGAAATTAGGGAACACAGCACTCATAGCCCAAGGGAAACAGAGAGAATTACTTAAGGCCAGAATTTCAGGAATCAGAGAAGTCAATTAGAAACCTATCTAGTATGTATTTTTTATAAACATTCAAATATCTGTTATGTAAGACCTCTTAAACACTACTGCACAGTCTACTACCTAGAGTCTACAATATACTGCCAGATTAACAGACAAATCAGAAACTTTCTGGGGACCTCTCCGTTCTAGCCCTCCCCCACAGATCCCAGTCTGGATGTGCTTCTTTACATGATAGTAATTTGTGGGTTAGTAGACAGAGGAATCCCTTCCTACACACTGCTTTCCTTGCTCCTCTTCCTCTACTTCCCTCTCACATCCTTCCTTTCACCTTGCTGCTGCCCCACCTGCCCCTCTTCCTCTTTCATCACGTGACAGGTGTTACAAACTTTTCAGTCCCCAAACCCTCTCAGTAAGACTCCCTATAACTTCATTTGGGGGACCATGGGAGGGAAAGACCCCAGTGTGGAGCACAAGGGCAGGATTAATGTTTGCTTGGGCTTGCCAAGGAGGAAACTCCGAGCTCTTCCTTAAGGAAAACATGACATCTTTTTTTTTTTTTTTAATTGGTGCTTTGTACATTTCATACATCATTTTCCAATTCAGATCAGGCATATTTCCCTTTCCCTTCCCCTCTACCCCCCCCATCCAGATCATGCATTTGCCATAACTGTGCTGTTCATTCTTTCTCTCAGTTTTTTTTTTTCCATTTTTTAGCATAAGTGGATTATGAGTAAAGACAAGCATCCTTTTTGTGAAAACCATTTTCGGGCTTTTGTCCCAAACCCCACAGCCTCACCCCAGCAGGGGGTGAGGGGTTGTATGTTCATCTCAGTTGATCAATGAGTGTCCAGACTACATTGCGTAGTTTCACCATTCACCACAATCGCAGCCCTTAATTCTACCACCCCCCTCTCGCAGATTGTTCCCTGGCTTGGAAAGGGGCACAGTGGTATGAGAAGCCAAGCAGGCACGCTCTCTGGGCTGTGTCTTGGATCTGGTCAATTCTGGCTGTTTCCTTTCATGGGCTGACAGTTGTCCAGGAATAACCTTTCGATCCACTAATGAAGGACAAGCAGTTAGATATATAGGTATTTTAATGAGCACTATAGTTATAGTTTGTTACTTTGGTATAGACACATATGTTTGGATGTATGTTGATCCATGAATTACCTTTTTTCCTGTTATAATATGACAGGGTCTTAACTGTGGCTTATAACATCTCCTTAACCTGTTAGAGGATGTAAGTTTGTGGCCTCAGCCATGGGTTATTCCTCAAGGAGAGAGCCAATAGCCAATTAGGTTTTGGGATATACAGGCATGATGGCGCCCTGCTCACAGTATTTAGCAGGGAAGGCGGTGTAGCTTGTGTTGACGCGTGGAGTCTTGTTGATTCAAGGAGACCCATATTTGCTTTATTGTTTGAGTGGCCTTTGGTAACACTCTCTGGTCTTCCGGAGACCAACTGTTACACTTGCAAGTGTGTGTTCAATACATTTTCCATGTTAACGTCAGGTCTTTGGAAAAACATGACATCTTTTAGCAAAAAAACAAACAAACACAACCCTCCAATCCAGTTGGATATGGGTTTATGTATTTTATATGCTGCTATGTATGTGTATATATATATATATATATATATTGAAGCAATACAAGTTAGAGAGAACAACAACAACAAAGGAATTGGAAAAGAAAACTCCAGAAAAACTCAGAAAAAGATGCAAGACATGTATGGTAGAATGCAGGGACTCAGGCAGGGTGGGGGGCATGGAAAGGGAAGTGACTCTAAATTTGATTGAAAAATGCTGTATGATTTATGGAAAAAGTTTAATAACAATTAAAAAATAAATTAAAAAAAGAAAGACATGTATGGCAGAATGTATGAGCTCTGATGGGAAGGGGGCAAGGAAGGGGAATTAGGTCTAAATTTGATTAAGAAATGTTGTATGAAATACACAAAACTTCAATAAAAAAGTGAAAAATAAAATAAAATAAAAAGACTCCCCATAGTCCAGTTTCTATTTTTATGACCATATCCACTCCCCTGCATATACACATAAACATGTATAAAACTTAATTCTACAATCTACATATTAGAAAAAACAGAGTAAAAAAATCCATTTAAAACCTCACTCTCCTTATTCCATCAATGCGGAGAGCTTGTAGAATTCACACAAAGCCTCTCTAGTAGTCAATTTACAAAAGGGGAAACTAAAACTGGAGAAAGTAGCTAATCACCATGTTAGCTGACATGGCCCACCAAGCCAGTGCTGTCTGTTGTCTGCACTTGCCTCTGTTCATTCCACTTTCTTTGTTCAAATTTGCCAAAGATTTATAAGTTTGGACCAAATTCTACTCTGCTTTTGAGACATTCTAATTTTTCTCTTCTCTTCTTTTGTATAGTTTGTGTCTGATGTAGTACATATTTAATTTGCTTTATTTTTATTTATTTTATGTGCATGAGTGTTATGCCTCTACATATGTAAGTGCACCCATGTCATACAGCTCCCATTTAGGTCAGAAGAGGACATTGGATACCCTGGACCTGGTGTGGTAAAAGTCATTAAGTTCCTGCTGTTGTGTGCCAGATGTCCAGAAGACTGTTGTTCTTCTAGCAGCCATGTAAAGTTGATGGCTCAATGGCCAAACCCATGCCTGAGGCTGGTAACCCCATGGCTGCAAGAATAGCACACAACCACGAAGCTGATGGCACAATGGTCAAACCCTGCCTGGCAGCTGCTGGATGGATTCCTTGACCCCCACGTGTGGACGAAACCCATGGCCAGAGGCCATTAGCCTTTGGGACCACCCAACCAGTTGTGAGATTCAGCCCCACAACCAGACAAGCTGAAATATTAACAGTTTCATGATCCATCTGGTAAAGGAAATTACATACAAAAACAACCTGAAGATAGCAAGTCAGGTAGCAAAGCTTGTGAGAAATTCTCTTTATTTATACAGTGCAACCAGCTATATAGGCTTAGGACAGGTAGCGTTTCATCACTTCCTAGTGGCTAATACCAGAGTTTGACTCTGTCACATGCCTTCCCAGTTCACGGTTTATAAACAAAGAAGTCTTGTGATTTGACTCCAGACCCCAAAACATGATGGCTGACATGTTACCAAACATATGCCCAACCTCAGGCATGCCCACAAACTGGAATTTCAGATGGTTGTTAGTTGCCATGTTGGGGCTGGAAATCAAACTCAGGTTCTCTGCAAGAACAGCCAGTGCTCTTAATTGCTGTCCAGCCCCTTTAAATTTTATTTATTTATTTATTTATTTATTTATTTATTTATTTATTTATATTTTATGTGTATGAGTGTTTTACCTGCATGTAAGAATACTTACTTAGCTTTATAAGACGTTGAGAAGGTACAATGCTCTCTTTTACCCAGTTGATGCTTATAACCGATAGTGATGAAAAGTGCAGGATCCCTGATTTCCTGAGATTTCCAGTCTTATGAGAGAGACAATGAATTCAAAAGTCTACATATACATTTAAAATCACAAACATTGACACGTTCTCTGAAGGTAAATCATGAGTGATAGGAAGGTACCATGAATACCCAGTTCTAATCAGATTAATAAAGTAAGAATTCCCAGTGCTTAGGACATCTGGTATGAAATTTGAAGAGAAGGTGTTAGCTTGGAGATAGAGGAAGCAAGCAAAGAAGGTAAGATAGAGCATAGTTCACGAGGAAAAGATAAAAACTGCAGAGTTGTACATAGTAGAACAATGTCCAGTCATAAAATAAATTTATCTGCAGCAAAATTAATGGAACTGGAAGCCATTATGCTTTGTGACATAATGAGCCAGACTCAGAAAAAAATAACTTCTCACTCAGGAATGAAAATTAAATCTGATTTCAAAGAAAAATATGAAAGGGGCAAGAAAGAGTGAGGTACAAAGAAGTCAAAGAACAGTAATAACAAAGAGGAGGAACTCCTGCTGGTTTTCTATGTGCATGGTAGGGAGACTCTTGGTTCAAACAACCCATTTTATATTTCAGAATGAGCAAAAATGCAACAATTTTCTAACAGAAACAAGTTATTAACACCGGAAGAACTGGAAGTACTTATTGCTATGGTTAGATCATCACATTTTTCTGTAAATGTATTAAATTATAATACACCCCATAAAGATAAATGGATAATGTAAAAATATAAAAGATAGTAAAACATATATGATATAAAAGAATAGGAAAGATTGCTTGGAACTAAAAGTTGAAGAAATGGCGATAGAGTTTTGGGGAGGGGGAGTAACAAAGCCTAGGATATATGGAGAAGCCTCAGAAAATCCTACAACATTATAAGCTAATTAACTAGTATTTTTTTTTTTTTTAGAACTGAGGCCAAGGAGAACAATATTCATGGAGAAAACAGTCTATGGAATGGAAAACTCAGGTCTTGGAAAACTCAGTCCAGAGAAAATCGTTTATGATCATACTTAAAAAACATAGGCACAGGAAAAGACTTCCTAAATCAGACAGCAGCTGCAGAGGAGATAAGATCAACAATTGACAAATGGGACTTCATTAAACTCAAAAGCTTCTGCACATCAAAAGAAACAATCAAGGAAGTGAAGAGGAAATCCACAGAGTGGGAGGAAACCTTCACCTCAGATACATCTGACAAAGCATTGATTTCCAGAGTACATAAACTACTCAAAAAACAAAGAAGAAAGAAAACAAAAGATGGAGCAAAGAGCTGAACAGAGATTTCACAAGTGAGGAATTAGAGATGGCTGAGAAACATCTTGAAAAATGTTCAACATTGCTAATAATTAAGGAAATTAAAATCACATTAAGATATCATCTCACTCCAATAAGACTGGCTAGAATCAAGAAAACAAATGATACCAAGTGCTGGAGAGGTTGTAGGGAAAGGCAAACACTCATCCCCTGCTGGTGGGAATGTAAACTTGTACAGCCACTATGGATAGCAGTGTGGAGATCCCTTGGAAGACTCAAAATGTGTTTACCACCTGTCCTAGTCATACCATTCCTGGGTATATACCCACAAGACTCATCTTACCACAGAGATACATGCACAGCCATGTTTATTGCAGCTCTGTTCACAATAGCAAAAAGCTGGAACCAACCCAAGTGCCCCTCAACTGATGAGTGGATAGAGAAAATGTACATCTACACAATGGAGTTCTATGCAGCAGTAAATAAAGATGACATCATGAACTTTGCAGGTAAATGGATGGTACTAGAAGATATTATGTTAAGTGAGGTAACACAGTCCCAGTAAAACAAATGATGAATGGTATCCGTCATCTGTGGATGGTAATGCCAATTACTTAGTTGTATTTCTTGTGCAGGGCTCCTTGAGCTTTTGTCCAAGTAGTTGAGAATGATGCATATTGGAAAGAACAACAACAACAGAAAAGACTGTGTCAAAGAACTGACTGAAACGGTGAACTTCTGCTCAAAACAGCCAACTTCTATATTGGGAATTTTGAGAAAGAGTGAGAAAAAGATGAAAAAGATGAAAAACAGAATGCATGAGCTCTGGTGGGGAGGGGGTTAGGGAGGGGGAGACACACACAGGTCTAGATTTGATTTGTAACATAATCTTGTACAAATATACATACACACAGACACACAGACACACAGACACAGACACACAGACACACAAACACACACACATATATATATGTATATATATATATATATCAATAAAATAGAGTGGTCTTCATGAATTGGGTTCTGCATGGCCCTATTTCTCCTTTTACTGAGTTCTCGATGGCCTGATTTCTCCATGATCCTGATTTTTCCATGTCTGAGTTCTCCATGGACTGAGTACTTCCTGATCTAATGTTTCCACAGACTGAGGTTCCAAAGACATGAGTTCTCCATGCAGTGAATTAATAATGGACTGACTTCTTGATGAATTGAGTTTTCCATGGCCTGAGATCTGTATGGAATGTGTTCTCTGTGGATGGAGGTCCCCATGCCAGATGTAACTGTGGTATGATTTCTCCATGAACAATTTTCTCTGGACTGAGTTCCCCAAGACCTGAGTTTTCCATAGACTGTTTTCTCCATGAATATAGTTCTCCCTGGCCTCAGTTCTACAAAAAAAAGCATTTGTTTTTTTACAAAAGAGTTTAATCTGGGCACAGTGTCTCATGCCTTTAATTCCAGAGCTTTGGAGGCAGAGACAAGTGGATATCTGTGAGGAAAGCCTGTTCTATATGCTGAGTTCCAGCCCAGGTGGGGCTACAGGGAAACCCTGTCTCAAAACAAACAAACAAACAAACAAACAAACTCAAAGGGAAGCCAGAAGCCCTGTGGGGGAATCTTTTTGGCGTTGTTTTTCTAAATATTTCTGCTGTCAAACAGCCTTCTAAATTATATGTGTACTTATGGGTTTGTGCTGCTCCCAATGTTATTCAGAGAAGATTCTTACTGCAGAAACTCATAAACAGTTAAAGTGCCTGGGCAGTTATTCATGTGAACTCAGAGCAATGGTGACAATATACAGAAGTGACATGAAAGCTCAAGCCAGAAAAGACTCTCAGTGTGGCTATGGGGAGGTGGGTAAGAGTCCCCAACTCTGCCTGAGGATATTGGCAACCAATGGCTGCTGGAAAGGAGAGCACCAGACTTGTTTAGGTTGACCAGGCTTTATTGGATGGATCTACTCTACAGGGTGTTTGGGAACTCAACTCTATAGGCTTTTATCTATATTGGTTTGGGTAGTAGGGGTGTAGATCGAAGAGGAGGTATAGAAGATTGGGGAGGGGAGGCTAAAAGATGGAAGAGAAGGTCAAATTTGATCAGGGCATGCCTTTAATCCCAGTACTCAAGAGGCAGAGCCAGGTGGACTTCTATGAGTTCCAGGCCAGCCTGGTCTACAGAGCGAGTTCTAGCATCTACCACCTGAGGGAGCTTCTCTGGTGAGAGGTGAGAGTTGTATTAATCTATGAGTAAAACAGTAAGTTGGTAGGAGTCAATTTAATGCTATGTCTACTTGGAAGAATAATAGTAAGCTCTCGCCTTTCGCCTGTGACTTGTTTAGCTACAGGTTCTGAGGCCTAATATCAGTGGCAGGTAAGGGCTGCATCTTGTGAAGAACTTAAGTCCAATTAGAAAGTAGTTGGTTACCGGGGCTGGAGAGATGGCCTAGCGGTTAAGAGCGCCGACCGCTCTTACAGAGGACCCGGGTTCGATCCCCAGCACCCACATGGCGGCCGAAAACCGTCTGAAACTCCAATTCCAGGAGAACTCAAGTTCCAGGGGAATCCGAGACCCTCTTCTGACCTCCGCAGCATTGCACGACACGGGTGCACAAACCTGCATGCAGACAGTACATTCATACACATACAGAAATAAATAAAAATTAAAAAAAAAAAAAGAAAGTAGTTGGTTACCCCTGTAAACTTTGTGTCACTATTTCAATAGTGGGCATATCTTGCCAAGCACATTGACCACAATGAAACAGGGTTTTCTAAGGAACAGGGTAGTTACACTAACTCATAGCAATAGTGAGGCATGAGTAACTTCCATGTAAGCTCGAGCCAGACTAAATTCCAGTGTAGAAGTGGGGAAGTGGGTTAGAACTCCTAGCCGTAGGTGATGGAGAGATGGATCAGTGGTTAAGAGCACTGGCTGATCTTGCAGAATACCCAGATGCAAATCCCAGTGCCCACATAGCAGTCAACAACGCTCTGTAACTCCAGTTGTAGGGAATCTGATGCCCTCTCTGACCTCTCCTGCCATTGCACAGCACAGGTCCATTCACATATATTCATTCGCATAAAGTAAAACTGATCAATAACATAGTAAAACTAAAGCAATCCCAACCCTTCCTGAGGACCTACTAGCAACTGGTAGCCGGGGGGGGGGGAGGGGGAGTTTTTTTTTTTTTGTTTTTTGTTTTAGGTTGTTTATTTGTTCCCTCTCTTTTTAAGAAAGAAATAAGAAATTAAATGACCCACTCTAAAGGGCATTTGGAGAAAAATTTGATGGTGGGGAGATTGGAAGCAAGGTGCAGACAGGGGGTGGGTCCAAGTTTGATCAAAATATATTGGCTGAAATTCTCAAAATGTCAAGAAGTTCAATAAATAATTTAATGGAAAATACCTCAAAAATATAACCCATATAATATGGGCAGTTGACTTTTTTACTTTATCATTATTTTTTACAAATCCAACCCGCCCGTGTTCCCCCACCTGATCGAGCTCTGCTTCTGCCACAACATTCTTTATCATTCTCTTTTCTCCGTCTTTCGCAACTATTCTCCATGTGTAAGTTGACTGTTTTGAGCAAAGTTCCTGTTTCTAGTTTCAGTTCTTTATCAGCCTTTCTGTTGTTATTGTTGGTCGTTAGTTTGTTTCCAATATGCATAACTCCCAACTGCTTGGAACAAAAGCTCAAGGGGCCATGCACAAGAAATACTGTAAACAAGGTAATTGGCACTAGCATCCAGTTTGAGGGATACATTCGTCATGTTTTTTTCTGGGGACTGGTGTTACTTTCACTCAGCAATGATGTCTTACTAGCCTCCAACCATTTTTCCTCGCAAAGCTGCTATGAATGTCCATCTTTGCTTTCTGCTGCATAGAACTCATAGTGTAACGTACCACATATTATCTATCCACGTCATCATTGAGAGGGCCATTTGGGATTGTTCCATCGCTCATGCTATCGTGAGAGAGCTGAAATAAACATCACTAGATCCATGTATCTCTGTCGGTGGGTCCAGTCTTGAGGGATAATGCATTAGGAGTGGTTGGCTGGGTTGGTGGCAGGTGCATTCCAAGTCTGTTCCAAGAGGGTTTTCCAACACTGCGTTTTCCCATATGCTGTACGAGTTTACCATTCCCACCAAGCAGTGATGAGTGTACCCCTTTCCTACAACACACTTCAGCACTTGGTATCAGTTTGTTGTTTACTTGATCCTAGCCAGTCTATTGGAGAGTAAGATGCATAGTCTTACAGTTGGGATTTTTGATTTTGCTTGTCCTTATGATTTTGACTGTTGAAACGACTTCTTAGGTGTTTCTTCCTTCTTCAGCATCTCTAATTCCTCACTTTTTTTTAGTCTGTTTTTCCCATCATCTTTTGTTAATACTCTGAAACTGAGTCATTTGCTTTTCTTTCTTTGCTTTGTCTTTTTTAGAGAGCAATGCGTTGAGTCAGATTTTTGAGGTGAAGGTTTCCTCCAACGTACTGTGGATTTCTCTGTCACTTCCTTGATTGTTTCTCTATTGATGTAACAGAAGCTTTTGGAGTTAATGAGGTCCTTTGTGCATTGTCGACCTTATTCTTGAGCAGCTTGCTGTCTGATTTTAGGAATCTATTCCATGCCTATATCGTGTGTAGTCCTCTGGCAACTTTTTCGTGGGTTCTTACCTTAGGATTTGGTTTGTTGTAACTAGGTTTTTTTTTGTCTATTATTCTGTTACTTTTTTGTTGGGTGAGTAGGTCAGGGGGTTTAATTTTTCTCTCATTCTTTACAGAGTTGGTGTATCCACGTTTGGAGTCGGAATCCATGGTGACATGTAGGGAAGTATTCCTACAGTTGGTCCTGTCCAAATTGAGTGCGTTTTTCTCATTGTGTCGATCTGCCCCACTTGTCCAAATATGAGGCAGTGAAATTTTATTTGCCATCAGGTTTGCCTCTTCAGTTTTGTTCCATGGTCAATGGGTCGTGTTTTTGTGCCAGTACCAGGCCTGATTTTTATGACTATAGCCCTGGTAGTATAGTTTGAAGTCACTGAGTAAGAGATCCCCCTGTGTACTTTTTCACTCAGGGGTTGTTTTGGGCTATTCGGTATTTTGTATTTCCAAATGAATTGTAAGAGGACTTCATTTGTTCCAACCTGTGAAGAAAACTCTTGGGGATTTTGATTGGGGTTGTGTGTGGTAACTATCGATCACGATTTTTGGTAGACTGACTTTTTACCATGGTATTTTTCCCCATCATCCATGAGCCTGGGAGGAGGTTTTTCCATCTAAATCTGATGCTGTCTTATTCGTCTCCTGCTTTTTTCAAGGTTTAAAATTTTTGGTTTTTTCGTCGATTTTTTCTTTGTTCGATTTGTTCTGTTTTTATTGTTTTTTGGGCTATTGTAGAGTGGGAAGGTCGCCTACGAACTTTCTTCTCTCTCGTTTGCATTAGATTTTTTTTTCTGTTCTTGTGTTCGATTTTTTTTTTTTTTTTTTTTTTTTCCCCTTTTTTTCCGATTTTCTGGTGGCGTTTTTATCGCATCCCTTAAGACACCAATCTCATCGTCAAACTAGCTGGCTAGCTTGCTTCCTCCTGCTATTTCAATTATACTCCTTTAATTTCCCTTTTTCTTCTTTCTTATTTTTTGCTGCCTACAGTTCCTAGCACTATATTGAAAGAGATGTTGACAGGGGCAGCAGGCCTTGTTTATCCTCCTTTAAAGGGAATGTGTTCCTGTCATATGTCTCCTATTAGGATGCTATTGGCTGTGGGTATTCTTGTTTTTTTATCCGTTTTTTTTTTCATTTCTCTGTTGTGTTGACGTGTTCCTCTCGGCATGACCGTTTTTGCACCCATGTTGTGGCAATGCCACGGAGGTACAGAAGAGGTAAAGGTAATCGTGACTATCCCCTGACGGGATTCTCCGGAATTGGAGTTTCAGACGGTTTTCTCGGACCACTCGTGATGGGTGCCGGGCATCGAAACCCTGTTTTTTTTCCCTTGGGGGTTTCTTTGTAATGGCTTTGATTACATTGAGGAATGATCCCCTCCAATCCAATGCCTCGTAGGACTTTAAGCAGGAAGGGAAACTGGATTTGTCAAAGGCTTTTTCAGTATCAAATGAGATGATGGTGAGGTTTTAATGTCTTTCAGTCCATTTATGTGTTTGATGAATGTGTATTTATTTTCATATGTTGAAACATCTCGGCAAATCTGGTATGAATCCAACTTGTCATGATGGATGATGTTCTTAATGTGGGTCTGAATTGCAATTTGGTATTATCCTGTTTAGAATTTTTGGCATCTGTGTTCATTAGGGCGATGAGTCTATAGTTCTCCTTTTTGTTTGTATCTTTGCCTGGGTTTGGTAATAATGATCTGGCTTCACTCGAAGGCGAGTTGGAGCATGCCCTCTGTTTTGACCCTTCTAAACAATTTCCAGTAAAAGTGTTGGAGGCGTTTGTGACAATGTTTTAATAGAATTTCTTTTTTTCCGTGAACTGTGCTGGGCCTGGGCGGTTTGTTAGTTGGGAGGTTTCTTCTTATTACACAGCTGTCAAAGTTCTTCATGTAATTTGTGTCTGTTTAAGCTGTCAAATCTCTTCTTGGTTGGAGCTTATTGTAGATGCCCAGGATTTCAGATAGTTATTCATCCATTTCTCTTCGATTTTCAAACTTGGTAGGGAGAGGTTTTTTGAACGATTCCTGTATGATTGTCTGGACTTTTACTTTTCCTTGTCGGTTGTGATATTTCCCTTTTCATCATGGATTGTATGGATTTGGAATTGTTCCTCTTCTTTCTTTTGGTAACTGGGCTAGAGGCTGTCTATCTGGTTTATTCTTTCAAAGAACCAAATTTTTGGATCATTGATTTTTTTTGTATTATTATCTGTGTTTCTATTTCCCTTGATTTCTGCTCTATTTGTTGTTATTTTCGTCCTCGGTTGCATTTAGGGTCCAGCTGTTTGTTGCCGCTACAAGTGCCTTTTATTTCTTTCTTTAATCTCTTCCTTGAAATCCCTTCAGTAGCAGATGTGTTGATTTAGTCGCCCCGTGTTCTTGTAGTAAGTAGGGCTTATCCTGGTGTTGATGTTCAGCTTTATTGCACGGTGGGGTCTGATAAAATGCATGAATTATTTCAAATTTTCAAATCTTTTTTTTTTTATCCTTTCGAAACAGGGTCCTCCCTGTAGCCCCACTATCCTGAAACTCACTCCTAGAGACCAGGCGGCCCTTGAGCTCACAAAGACCCCCCTGCCCCCGCCCCCCAAGTGCCAGGATTAAAGGCATCACCACAATTCCCTGGCTCAGGTCGTTTTTTATTTTGGAGGTTTCTTCTTCGGTGTCCCTATGTGTGGGTTCGATTTTGGAGAATGTTGCTGAGTAGAAAGTATTTTTTTCTGGTATTAGGGTGGAATCTTCGGTAGAGGTCTATGAAGTCCATTTGTGTATCATAATCAGATGTTGAATTCAGATTTTCCTCTGTTTATTATTTGTCCTGTTGACCTGTTCCAAGGACTCAGTGGGGGTTTGAAGTTCCCTACTATGAGTGTACGGGGGTTATCCTATGACCTGTTGTTCCTGGAGATTTCTCTTTATAAAGTTTGGTGCACAAGTGTTTGGTGCATATACGTTCATAATTGTTACATCTTCTTGGATGAATTGTGTCTTTGATCAAAATGTAAGGCCTCTTTGTCTACTCTTCTGATGTCTTTACTTTGAAGTCTATTTTGTCTGATTTAAAATTTTTTTTTTTTTTTTTTTTTTTTTTTTTGGTACCTTTTGCTTGGGATATTTTTTCATCCTTTCACTTTAGGTGGTGCCTGTCCCTTGAAGGTAAGATGTGATTCTTGTAGACAGCATATTGATGGGTTCTGTGTCCTAATCCAATTTCCCAGTCTATGTCTTTTGATTGGGGGAATTTAGTCCATTAATTTTTTTTTTTTTTTTTTTTTTTTTTTGTTTGTTTTGTTTCCTTTTGCCTTATTATCCATATGCAGTTTGGATTTAGGTTTCTACTTCTGCAGTTATGCTTTTATTGATTTCTCTTTCTAGGTGCCTGTGGATGGTTGCTCCTTTCTTCTGTCCTTTGAATTGCTTCAAGTATTCTGTGAAGGGTTGGTTTTCTGGACATGTATTCTTTCATCTTGTTTATGTCATGGAAGGTTTTTCTCTCTCCTTCAACTATAATCGACATTTTTGCTGAGTATAGTAACCTGGCTTGGCATCTATTGTCCTTTAACAATGGGAATGCTTTGCTCCATGTTTTTCTTGCTTTCATAGTTTGCATTGAGAAGTCAGTTGTAATTCTGATAGGTTTCCCCCGTAGGTCACTTGTTGTTTTTCTCTTGTGGCTTTAAGGATTTTTGTCTTTGTTTCGGGTATCTAGCATTTCAACTCTGATGTGGCATGGAGAATTTCTTTTCTGATCTTGTCTGTTTGGAGTTCTATGTGCTTCTTGTATTTGTATTGGTTTGTCTTTTTTTAGTTTGGGGAAGTTTTCATCTATTATTCTGCTAAAGATCTGATCAATACCATTCTCTTGGGATTCTTCTCCTTCCTCTACTCCTATGATGTGGAGGTTTGATCTTTTCACAGTGTCCCACATTTCCTGGTTGTTCCGCTTTTGTGTATATTTAAAGTTTTCATAATCTTTACTTGAGGTTTTTAGCTGTTCTGTGTTATCTTCCAGGTCTGATAGTCTTTGTTCTGCTTCCTCCATTCTGCTTCTGATGCTTTTTCCCTTCCTTTCCTCTTGATTGGATGAATGTTTGATTTCCTTTTTCATTTCCTCTTCTGATTTCTTTAGTATTTCTACTACCTTTTGGAGTTTCTCAATCTCTTCCTGTAGCTCTTTGCTTAATTGGTTGGTTTCCTTATCTTTTTCAGCATGGGATCTTTTCAGTGTTTCTACTTCCTTCCAGAGTTTGTCATTCTCTCTCTCTAGGTCCTTCTTGAGTTCTTCATTCTCTTTTATTAATTCTTTGATTTGCTCTTTATAATCTTGTAGTTCTTTGAGTATGTTCACAATTGTGTTTCTTCTATCTGTGTCCTGGGCCATCCCCAGGGGATCCCACTGTAGGAATCTTCCATAGAGTTGGTAGAGCTTGGGGCAGGATTATCCTTCCCCTTTCTCATGTTGTCTCTTCTTCGTGCTCCTGGCATATGTGCTTCTCCTTGCCTGTATTCCAAAGTGAGTCCCAAATGCCTCTTCACTGGGTTGAAGGCTTGCTTTGCTTGCTTCCTTCAGATGCCTTTGTAATCCTAGTTGGTGGCAGGGCGGGGGGCTCTTTAGCCCACTCCATGGTACCTGCACTTCAGCTGGTCTTGGGAGACCTCAGATCTTAAGACTCACAGAACCCTACCTTTTATACCAGATGGGAGGATAACACCTCCCACACAGCCACAAAAGCCAATTAAGCCAAAGACAACTGGATTAATGGATTAACTAGATTAAGTCAAACAAGGATCAACCTTGCTGAAGCACCCATCTCCTACCTACCTACCTGTGCTTGCTTCAGCTGGTCTCAGGAGATCTCCTGGTCAGCAACTTTTTACCTAATCATTGAAGCCAGTTGGTTTTCTAGTATGTATAATAATATTTTGAAAAGGCATTTTGTTTAAGGCATAGAACCATTTATATCCTGGGCACTGCATACCACCATATTCAGGACTCCTAAGGGAAGCATCATTCTTTCCAAAATGTGCAAAGAGAGACTGAATGGAGTGTTGGGAAATGAAAAACAGCAGAATCCACAGAGAAACAGTTATTTGAGTATTGTGGATTAATCGAGCAGATTTAGAGAACATTAAAAAAAAGATCTTGAAGAGAGGAGACTTCTACTTCAATAAATGTTACTGTTATAATTGCCTTATCCTCTGGAAATATCTTACAAGAGATTCAGAAGAACAGCCTGAATTAGACATTTAAGACACAGGGTAGGATACTATAATATATGGAGTTTTTTAGGTGATGATAGATACCAATAAGCTTTTATTTAAACAAAATAATTTTTTTAGTCTGGTATTTTACAATAAGTTTATTTCAGACATGGCTGTTGCTCTGTATATTGTATAATTATTATATTCCATGTATAAAATAATTATAAGGCTTCCATATGCAGCTATCATGTGTATCTAAGTTTCATGTCATTCAGAGAAAACACAACATTTTCTAACAATTTTGTATGACACATGGCTCAGCTGTCTGCCATGCGATGTGATATGGATTGCTCTGCTTAGAGCATAAATTAATGGACCATTTGAAGATCATGGTTGTTCTTATTCCAGAATCTATTCTGTTCATTCAATATAAGTCTGCATTGGGTTCTCTTATAGTTCCAATGAGCTTCTGTCTAATGCAGAGGATACTTCTACCACACCTGTTCTATTTCCATATTTTATCTTTGCTTTTCCTCAGAAAATATATATGTCCAAATCTAAATACCCATTCTTCATGGAACTGCATGTGAGAGAAGTAACCCAGCATTACTGAAAAGGATGCAAGTATTTCTTATTGTCTTGAAAACTGGAAAAACTGGCTCTGGATACAATTTTCAAGTCATTAAGGAATATGTGAAAAATGACAAGGAAGAAATAATGTCTTTGTGACTAATTAACAAATATCTCCTTACAATGTGTAAAAGACATTAAATGTCCCGACAAAGCCCACACATAATGACTATTATGTGAATATTGCAAATACAATTATTGCATGCATAAAGAAAAATGAACAAAGAAGATTTCAGTTTCATCAATTTTTTGCAAAGGAAATTACTGCTTTTCCATCATTAGGAAGAAGAAGTGGAATTTTTCCAGACCCTTGCTACACTTCTCTTACCAATATAGGTCGTTTAAAGTGTAAAACCTGTATTTTGGGAAAGTAGCACACCGAAACAGGAACACACACTGTTAGAGTTCTGAGCGTTCTGAGTGATACATGTAGAATATTTAGAAATGAACTGCAAAGAAAAAAAACATGTATTGATTTACACTGCCTGCTTATTCTAAGGCATGCTAAAAAGGTTCATGAATTCTTCATTAATTTTGAATTTACGTATGTCTATTTAGCTTGTATAAAATAATTATTTTGGAATATTAAGCCTTACCTTTCCAGTCATATAATATTTGCTATTGTATTTCATTATGTGTGCCAGGCTAGATTTGAACTTTTGAGTTTCCTGCCTCAGTCTCCTGAGTGCTGAGATTATAAGTGTGAACTAACAGCATTTGACTTAACAAAATGGTATAGAGATTCATCAACATTGGTGAATATAGAGGTAGTTTATTCTGCTTTAGTTATTTATTTGATTATGCTCTTTAGATACATTACATGCTATGGGTATTTATATTACATGAGTTTATTATACTGCATAAATACACTGCATGGATACTGGGAGTACTTTAGATGTGAACTATCACCCACAGGCTCACATGTTCAAACACTTGGTCCTCAACTAGTAGTATTGTTTGGGAAGATTGTGGATCTTCTAGAAGGTGGAGCCGTTCTGGTGAAGTGGGTCATGGGAACAGGCCTTGAGGATTTATAACACAGCCTCACTTCCTGTTCACTCACTGCCTCCNAGTATTTCTTATTGTCTTGAAAACTGGAAAAACTGGCTCTGGATACAATTTTCAAGTCATTAAGGAATATGTGAAAAATGACAAGGAAGAAATAATATCTTTGTGACTAATTAACAAATATCTCCTTACAATGTGTAAAAGACATTAAATATCCCGACAAAGCCCACACATAATGACTATTATGTGAATATTGCAAATACAATTATTGCATGCATAAAGAAAAATGAAGAAAGAAGATTGCAGTTTCATCAATTTTTTGCAAAGGAAATTACTGCTTTTCCACCATTAGGATGAAGAAGTGGAATTTTTCCAGACCCTTGCTACACTTCTCTTACCAATATAGGTCGTTTAAAGTGTAAAACCTGTATTTTGAAAGTAGCACACCGAAACAGGAACACACACTGTTAGAGTTCTGAGCGTTCTAAGTGATACATGTAGAATGTTTAGAAATGAACTGCAAAGAAAAATCATGTATTGATTTACACTGCCTGCTTATTCTAAGGCATGCTAAAAAGGTTCGTGAATTCTTCATTAATTTTGAATTTACGTATGTCTATTTAGCTTCTATAAAATAATTATTTTGTAATATTAAGCCTTACCTTTCCAGTCATATAATATTTGCTATTGTATTTCATTATGTGTGCCAGGCTAGATTTGAACTCTTGAGTTTCCTGCCTCAGTCTCCTGAGTGCTGAGATTATAAGTGTGAACTAACAGCATTTGACTTAACAAAATGGTATAGGGATTCATCAACATTGGTGAACATAGAGGTAGTTTATTCTGCTTTAGTTATTTATTTGATTATGCTCTTTAGATACATTACACGCTATGGGTATTTATATTACATGAGTTTATTATACTGCATAAACACACTGCATGGATACTGGGAGTACTTTAGATGTGAACTATCACCCACAGGCTCACATGTTCAAACACTTGGTCCTCAACTAGTAGTATTGTTTGGGAAGATTGTGGATCTTCTAGAAGGTGGAGCCGTTCTGGTGAAGTGGGTCATGGGAACAGGCCTTGAGGATTTATAACACAGCCTCACTTCCTGTTCACTCACTGCCTCCTGAGTACAGATGCAATGTGGCCAGCCAATTTTCTGTTACTCACTCCACGCCTCCCTTGCCTGATGCCCTGACTTACCCTTTAATGGATTACGTTCCTCCAGAATTGTAAGCCAAAACAACCCCTTTACAACCCTCAAAGTTGATTTTTTTCAGGATATTTTATCAAAGCAATTAGAAAGTATCTAAGAGAGTGCATTTCATGAGTATGTTATATTAAATAAAGATTACACTGCACAGATACTTCAAACAGCATAATCATCTTACACTTCGCAGATATCTTACACTGCATAGTGATATTATACTGTATAAGTATATAACATAGACTAGATATTGTGTGCTGCATAAACAACAACCCTGCATAGATGACTTATATTATGTAGACACATTACACTGTGTAGATATACTGTACAGAAATATTACATTCTGAAGCTATCTTACACCATGCAGATATCTAACACTGTGTAAATATATGAGCCCAATGTATTTTTTTTTTGGTCTCTTTTTTCCTTTTTTTGAGACAGGGTGTCTCCTTAGTCCCAGCTTGCCTAGAGCTTGCTATGTAGAGCAGGCTGGCCTTGAACTTACAGAGATCCACCTGCCTCTGCCTCCTGAGTGCGAGTGCTGGGATTAAAGGAGTGTGCCATTACTCCCAGCTTAGGCCAATATATTTTAAGATATTATACAGATTATCATCACCTGTCTTTTGTATTTATATAATTTTCATTTTGAAAATTCAGAATATAGGATATACTTGCATCATTTTATTTAGATGAGAACAAATGAACTTTATTATATTTCCAAGTATTTGTTTCCTCCATCTTACACAGGCCATCTCTGTTCTGTAAGATCCTTGTGGACCCAAACCTGGTAGCTTTCCCAGAAGTGCCCTGGTAAGTTAAGTCTATTTTGCTTTATCTCCTTGTGCTCTGTGATCTCAGTTCTACCAGGACCCTTGGATTCTCTGGGGTCTTCACAACCCTGCCTTGGTGTGTTCCCTTTCCTACACCTCCTTGCACAGGCCATCTCTGCTCTGTTAGGACCCTTGTGGACTCCCAGACCTGGGAGCTTTCGCAGACCTGAGCTGGTAAGTCTCCTTTGTCCTGCCTCCTGAGGCACTGAGCTGAGCCTATCAACTTTGCTGGGATATGATGTTTGTGCAGTGTTGGGAGCTTGCCCAGACCTGCCTTGCATTCAGAGTTTCTGGATTCCTAGTTCTAAGACCTATGAGCTTGCCCAGCCTGACTTCCCAGTCAACCTTTCCCCTAGCAACAATCCAGCCCACCCCTCTGTTCCAGAACCAGGAAGATTCAACCCCAGAACAACAATTCAAAAGTTGTACTTATCCTTAGTTTAACTGAGACCACTTCAGACATCCCACTCCACATTAACATGAAGTGGCCCTAACATTGAACACCAAGCACTACTCTGCAGGGCCACAACCTGACAAGTTGTGGAAACAGCAAAGATACAACTAATACTCACAAAGATGAGATCACCTACCCACACCATAAAACCCACCAGCAACCTAAGTCCAAATCCCTAGGTCCCATGGAGAAATACCAAGAACATGAATAAACACTTTTAAAGTATTATTCTTAAAGTATAAAATTTGTTGGGGTGAGTTGAAAAAGAGCACACAGGAGGAAAGTACCTGGATTCTTATGTGTATTTTTATATTTCCAGATCACAACAATGTCCTCAGTCTGCATCCAGAATTATCCCAAATTTTTTCAGGTTAACAGGACTTGTAGCATCTCTATGACTGAGCTCCTAAAGAATTTTATTCCAATTCTCAGTCACTAAGCATTAATCAACCACATCAGCTGTAATTATTGGCAAAGACTCCATATTTTCTGCTTTATGTGAGAACCAGCCACACTGTTAGAGGTGTCTGCTGGCTTCCATTTATTTTTCATTATTAAGATAAGTAACACTTATTTAATTAACTGAAGTGTGTCCTGAATTTAGTTTTTAAATCCAAGTTAGACTTCTCCTGACAATTGTCCATATGCTGCCTACATCTTAATAACCAGATCTTTGTGGCTGTGATAACATTTTGGCTTTTGAAGTCTTTGATGTGTAATCATAGAGAAATGGAGGACAATTATGTTATTTCCCTGGAAATAAAACCCCATATGATGATAAAACATGTTCCATTCTCCCCAGTAGATGTCTCTCTTATACTTCTTCAAGAATTTAGAAACTGCATCAGGCAATGGCTTTTTAAGCAGTTTTCTATAGATGTTTAGTGATACATTCTGCTTGCTCAGCCCTGTAAGATTAAAAAATAATAATAAACGTGGAAACCTATCTGTATTTTTTGTCTGCACATTTGAAATCCAAAGATTTCAGGATCTTTTAGTTATTGTTGACATTCGCCACAATCAAATAGCCACATGTGGAGTCTCTATTTATACAACATTTTTTTCACATAAATTTATTTATTTATTTTTAATAAATCTAGACCCGTTTTCCCGCTCATTCCCCCACCCCGCCAGAGCTCATGCATTCTGCCAAACATGCTTTCCATCTCTCAGTCTTTCTCAGTATTTTCCATGGGGAAGTTGACTGTTTTGAGCAGAAGTTCACCATCTCAGTCAGTTCTTTGATGCAGTCTTTTCTGTTGTTGTTGTTGTTTCCAAAATGTATTATGCCCAACTGCTTTGTACAAAAGCTCAGGGGGCCCTACACAAGAAATACTTACAACTGGGTAGTTGGCACTAGCATCCACAGATGAGGGATACCATTCGTCGTTTGTTTTTCTGGGACTGTGTTACTTCACTCAGCATGATGTCCTCTAGCTCCAGCCATTTTCCTGCAAAGCTCGTGATGTCGTCTTTCTTTACTGCTGCATAGAACTCCATTGTGTAGATGTACCACATTTTCTCTATCCACTCGTCAGTTGAGGGGCATTTAGGTTGGTTCCAGCTCCTTGCTATTGTGAAGAGAGCTGCAATAATTATACAACATTTTAAGAGGCAAAGGTAAAGTCAACAAGTCCTGGAACTATAAGCAATGCATATGTCTTGATCCTACTTTATGCTTCAGAATGTCCAATCTTACCTTTGGGACATGGATACTGTACACAAACCATGCATAATCACTGCATGGGTGCTGTGATATTCCTCCAGCTGAACAGATATGTAGGAGGAGTACTATAACACGCATGCACAACCACTGCATGGGTGCCACAGTCTTTCTCTAGCTAAACAGATGTGTAATGGGAGTACTAGAAGTTGTTCTCCTGAAATACTCCCTTGGCTTTTGTTCTCTCTAAATGTTAAATAGACCCATGAGAAATAAAAATACATTAAGGAGTGTTTCCCCAAGGGAAGGCTATTATTCCTAATTACTCAAATCTGCAAAATTCATGATAGCCTCATTTACAACATAGGTATCACATCTGATGGAAGTTTACTAAGGAAACTAAGATTGATCATCTGTGACTAGGTAGGGGATAAGGCTCAGCTCCATTCATAGGGTACGTGCCTTGAATCTTGGTTTTCTTATGGTTGTTATGATAAACACTCTAACCAAAAGTAACTTAGGAGAAGAATGGTTTTATTTCGCTTACTCATCCAGGTCACAATCCATCACTGAATGAAGTCACAGAAGGAAATGAAGCAGAGTCACAGAGGAATTCAGCTTACTGGCTTACTCTCTGACTAATGCCCAGGTAGCTTTCTGATAGAGCTCAGGTCCACCCGCCTAAGTATGGTGGCGCCCTCAGCACAAATGATCAGACCAGATACTCACAGGCATGGCCAAAGGTCAATCTGATCTGGGAAATACCTCAAGTGAGACTCCCTCATATAACACCAATGTGTGTAAAAGTTGACAGCTGAGGCTAACTAGGATAGCTAGGACACATGATGCCTGGATTCTATTCCTAGCATCACAAAAACTCATGCACAGTGGCCCACCCTTATAATCTCAGCACTCTAGAGGTATAGACAGGAAGCCCAGAAGCCAAGTTCATCCTCAGATATATATGTAGTTGGAGACCAGCCTTGGACTCATGAAACTCTGTGTCAAAAACCAAGCAGCACTCAAGAGGCAGGTGGATCTCAGTGAAATCAAGGGGAGCCTGGTCTCTCTGCACTGAGTTTCATGCCAGTGCTGGCTAAGGGAAACCCTGTCTCAAAAAGGAAAAAAGTAAGATAAAACCAAAACATAACAAAAATTCCCAACTAGCTCTGCCTGGACTACCCATGTGAGAGCTAAAACTGGCTTCATGTCAGTCCATAATCAAACCCTCTTTGTGACCAAAAAGGAACTCTGCTCATAAATGCGAAACTTCTAGAAACAAGAGTTTTAGTAAAGTGTCGGGCTACAAAATTAACCTATAAAAATCAGTAGCCTTTCTTTACACCAACAACTAACAAGTGGAGAAGGAATATAAGAAGACCTTCCCACTCACAATAGCCTCAAAAATCGTTAAATTCACATGGAAAAACAAAAGACCCCAAATAGCTAAAGCAACCTTGAGTGAAAACTGCAATACAGGAGGACTGCCCTACCAGACTTCAAACTATATTACAGGGCCATAGTCATAAAAACAGCCTATTACTGGCACAAAAACAGACCAGTTGACCAATGGAACAAAATTGAAGATCCAAACTTGAGCTCATACAATTTCAGCCACCTCATATTTGACAAAAGGGCAAAAAACCCTCAATGGAGGAAGCATAATATCTTCAGGAAATGGTGCTGGCAAAATTGGATCATCATCTGTAGAAGAACAAAATTAAACCCCTACCTTTCACCCTGTATAAAAATCAACTCCAAGTGGATCAAAGATCTCTCAAGGTGAAGCCTGAAACCCTGAAGGTGATAAAACAAAAAGTTGGCAAGAACCTATAAGACACGGGAGTAGGAAAATACTTTCTAAATCAGACAGCAGCCACACAGGAAGTAAGGTCAACAGTTGACAAATGGGACCAAATAAAACTCAAAAGCTTCTGTACAGTGAAAGAAACAATCAAGGAGGTGAAGAGAAAACCCACAGAATGGGAAGAAATCTTTATCAGTGACACATCAGACAGAGTATTAACATCAAGAATATATAATCTATTCAAAAAGCAAACAAGTAAGAAGACAAATGACCTACTCAAAAGATGGAGTAAAGAGCTGAACAGAGTCTTTACCAATGAGGAATTAAAGATGGCTGAGAAACATCTTAAAAAGTGTTCAACATCATTAATGATTAAGGAAATGCAAATTAAAACCACTCTCAGATATCATCTCATTCCAGTACGGCTAGCTAAGATCAAGAAAAGAAAAGACAACAGATGCTGGAGGGGTTGTGGGGAAAGAGGAACACTCATCCACTGCTGGTGGGAATGTAAATTTTTACAACCACTATGGAAAGCAGTGAGGAGAACCCTTAAAATACTCGGAATGGGCCTACCACCTGACCCAGTCATACCACTCCTGGGTATATACCCCAAAGACTCATCCTACCGCAAAGATACATGCACATCCATGTATATTGCAGCTCTCTTCACAATAGGAAAGAGCTGGAACTGACCCAAACACCCCTCAACAGAAGTGGATGACAAAAATGTGATACATCTACACAATGGAGTACTATTCAGTGGTAAAGAAAGATGGTATTATGAACTTTGCAGGTCAATGGATGGAGCTCGACGTCATTATGCTGAGTGAAGTAGCACAGTCCCAGAAAGACAAACGGAGAATGGTTTCCCTTATTCGTGGATGCTAACACCAAATCCTCCAGTCGAAAGGCAAACTGAATGACATTATGGTTATATTTTTGTTTATCTGAAAGTAACTATGTTGCAATAATGTGAATCTATCAGTGGGCTCTAGAATCCACACACCAAATATTTTCAGAATCTGTAATTACTCTATATGGGTGGAGAGTATGTATCCATATTTTAGAGTAATATAAAATTAATGGAAGATAGTGTGAATTCCTAAACATAGAAAAAAAGACTGAGCGAAAGATGCAGGACAGTTATGGAAGAATGCGTGATCTGGGATGGGGTGGGGTGGGGTGGCGGGAAGGGAAAGGGGAATATGCCTGAACTGAATTGAAAAACGATGTATGAAATACACAAAACATCAATAAATAAAAAAATAAATGATCATAAATCCATTGTATAACTGATTGGCATGCCCAAGTAGTATTTATAAACCTCGGGAGGCATTCAGCATTTATTTGTGGGCTCAGAAATCAAGTCACTTGTATGACCATCACTTACACAGCTTACCTAGGTTTTATCAAACCATTGCCACTGCTGAGTATTTGAACTAATCTTTATAGGATGTAGATGTGAAAATAGAAAATGGTAATCTCCTCCATCTCACAGGAAGGATTTGGATCCCATAAGAAACTTTCAACTCTGAAGCATTAAAAAAAGTATAGCTTGACTTTTCATGTCTTTCAAGTTAGATAAATAGAGTAACATTTCTTTGAAAGGCTCCTTCAAATTCCAAATTGGCTCTGAAATGCTTTTATAAACAGTGATAAAAGGGACAACAGGGAACAAAAGAGAGCCGAATGCCTCTAGATAATGGAGGCTGAAGCCAGTTTCTCTCTATGAAACCAACAGGTCTCTAGTAGAAGTTAACATTGTGGGAACCTGGTTCAATGTCCAAGTAGTCAAATTAGATTAAACCTTTTTTAAGGAAGTAAGATTAAATTTTCTTATGCTAAGTAAATTACACAGTTCTGCTATACAATATTAAAGAATATGTATTAAACTCTAACTTCAGAAACAATAGCACAAAAGGGTGACAGATCAGGTGTGAAAATAAGATGGGTTAATTAGTACAGTTTGAAATTTTAGGAATTAGTTCCAAGATAGGTGGGATAAGTTCACAGTTATAATAGGATAATTGTAACAATAATGACAAGGTCTTGGTCAAAAAAGTATTTTCCATCTTGGTCAAAAAAGTATTCTCCACTGTTAGTTTGATCATTTAATGATTACGAATATTAGAGTAGGGACATAGGCAGGGGTATTAGGTATGTATTAGTCCATAAGTAACTTGTCCCCAGCACATTTCCAACTTACATAGTCTCCAAAATCTCTTGCAGTTTCAGGCTTAGGAGAGTCCTTTGATGAAGACCCTCTGTATACCTATGTGTACAAGTATGTAGTCTATTGGAATTGATCGATACATAGGACATACTGGGCTTTGTAATACAAACATGAGGATGCCCTGAGATGTTTAAATGGACTTTAGAGGGATTTTCTTATGTTAAAATTAGCTAGAAACAATTTTCTCTCTGCCTTTAGCTATGCATTAATAAAACTCTGAATACCATATAAAAATAGACATAAGAAGACTTTGAAATTGAAGAACAGAAATCAGACCAGCTTGTAACCCCTCAGGAAGGAGTTAGTTGTAAGTTCTTCACTTTACTGGGCCTCAGAGATCCCATACATAGAGAGAAAATATTCTCTCTGATACTCAAAAGTGTCAGTGGACATGGTAAAGTAAAAGTTCCAAAAACAGTTCTCTCCTCTGGCCAAAGGAACAGGAAACGACAGCCTAGGGAATCAGATAATTTTAGACTACATCTTCCCTTACTCAGATAAATTCCACAGAAATACATGAGACCTGATCTGAACTGCCACCTCAAAGGGAGCAGGAAACATGGATCCCCATCTTTGCTATGCTGTAACAAGAAGCCTCAATCTCCCCGTTGTGTTTGTGATCCTGACTTGGCAATAACCAAACACTCCACATGAGTACCCGATAGTGCACCTACAGAACCTATGGGGGCCTAGATTCCTATGTGGACTACACGGCAATGGGACTCTCACCTGCTGTCCTCCTAGGGAAGGATCAGAGGGGATTTTGAAAGAATAGTGACCCTCCCCTCTAGTCAACTATACAAACACAATGAAGCTAACTCTTCTCTTTCCCCAGAGCCAGACTAGGCCACAAGGAGAACAGTGAGGAGGTCTTCTGCATTACTAATTCATTAAGGCTGATATGAATCCCTAATATAAAGTCAGACTAAACCTCAGCCCTCTCATTTTCTCTCAGTAAAGACAGAGTGGGGAGGTAGGAGAATGAGGGGCTGTACATTTGTTGTCTGAGGCCTGAGGAGAATAGCTAAAACAGAAGGGGAAATTAGACCCTATGTTGCCCATCACTTGAGAACCCCTCTTCATACTAGAAGCTTGGAAAACTAATTTATATAATGAATAACATCCACCCAACAGTATGTTTACACCAAGGTGATACTGATACTAAATTGTGTGGTGAGGAATTTTAAGCAGCCACAATAAATGCTTCAAATCATATAACCACTCTTAAAGGTAGGTTTCAAGAAAGATATTGAAGGTATAAACAAGAACAAAGCTGGCATTTTAGAACTGCATAAGAAAACTAAATAAAATCACAGTGACTATGTTATATAAAGAATGGAAACAGAAGAATCTGTGAGTCTTATGTGAAACAATTATGTATTATACAACACATAGAGAAGAGAGGAATTAAAAGCATAGTGCAACTGGGGAGTTGGCTGTAATTGATTGATTGTCATGTGTTGATTGAGCTCACTGACAAGCTGGCTCTAGAAGTAGACTGTACACCCACCTTCCTGCCGCTCCATGGCTCCTTGTCTGAGGATGGGCTGGACACCCCCAGCACAGGAAGAAGGGGAAGAGAATAACAGCACACTAGTAAAGAGATTGTATTCTTGAGAACAGCTGGAAGTTAAACCACTTTTCCAGGATATAAATGTACTTGAAATTATAGAGAAGCTAGTAGACAGACCACTGGAAGCTCACAGTAGAGAGAAAGCTCATCTGGGTAGTCCAGCCACTGGCACAGCTTTCTAAATAACTTTCTTCTAGAAGCTGTGAGCATCCACTTTGAGGATATTAGCTCCATCTCTTGCTATTTGTTCTTTTATTTTGAAAGTTTCATCCAAAGGGGCACTCTATTCTGCCAGAGACTCTGGGTGGGGGACTTTAGTTGGTTCCGTTCAACGGATTTCTTCAGTCAGATATTTTAAGACCCTGATTTGGCAATGTTACATTTCTGTTGTTAATTGTAAATCTCATCTGAGGAGACACTAGTATAACCATATGCTGTTCAATCCCTGTTGTGAATTCCATATAACTGCCTTAAAGAGGCTTCCCCAGTAGATTTCTGTTGTATGTATTGAGTACTTGATTTAATGATGATTTGCCTTCTACTTGATATTTATTATTGTACTTTGACTTTCTGTATACTTAGTAACCACACTCATTCAAAACTAAAAATATCCCAGTGCCTAAGACTCAAAGGCAGGTAGATCTCTGTGAGTTCAAGTTCAGCCTGGTCTATATAGTGAGTTCTAGGCCAATCAGTGTTAATAGTGAGACTCTGTCTCAAAAAAATGAGAACACCATCACCAACAAAAACATAGACCCAAGTACCCATGAAAATATGGCTAACTGTGGTAGTTCATTCTCCATACTCTGTACAGAACAATGGTTGATTATATATACATGTTCTACAAATGCATACCGTGCTTGTCCTAGATGGAAACAAGATAGAGAGGATTGAAGAAATAGGAAAATTGATTTAGCAAAAGAGCTCAAATTTGGCAAAATAAATAATTCTAAAATGTAAACAAACTATGAAACTGTATAAACGATGGGCCTAGAAAGATGGCTCAGCAGTTAAGAGCACTGGCTGATCTTCCAGAAGACCTGGGTTTCACTTCCAGTACCCACATTGTGGCTAGCAATCTTCTGTAACTCCAAGTCCACGGGATGCCCTCTTCTGACTTCCATGGGCATTGTATGATGTGGGTGCACTTACATACATAAGGCAATACACTCATACATATGAAATAAAAATTATTATTATTATTTTTTTAAATGTTTTTCTTTTTTTTTTATTTTATTTATTTCGGTATGTATATCAATGTACTGTCTGCATGCAGGTTTGTGCACCCGTGTCGTGCAATGCCGCGGAGGTCAGAAGAGGGTCTCGGATTCCTCTGGAACTGGAATTCTCCTGGAACTGGAGTTTCAGACGGCTCTCGGCCGCCATGTGGGTGCTGGGGATAGAACCCGGGTCCTCTGCAAGAGCGGTCGGCGCTCTTAACCGCTAGGCCATCTCTCCAGCCCCTGAAATAAAAATTATAAATAAAAGTAAAACTATTAAAAAAGAAGCTGTATAAATGACAGAAAACATATAAGGAGAAATTTCCCAGTCAAGTTGGTGAAAGCAGGATTGAGGGGAAATTCACAGCTTAGGGTAAGACTTTTCCCTTTAAAGGAGTCAATACTCTCATGTTGGGTAATTTCTCATAAAACAATCTGAGTAGAAGAGCTACCACAAAGACTTCTGAATATCTGAAAGAAAAGGACTGTCTATCACAAATTCTACACCCAACTTAAAATTCTTCAAGGATGAAAGGGGAGTGGAGATACTCTCAGGGCATAAATCTAAAAGTACCTATTGCCCAAATTTTGCACAGAAAGTGGGGTTTCCCCTTTGGCTTCTTAGTCTGGCTAAAAAAGGGTTTTAAACATGGACTCAGTGGGAAGATCAAGGACAGTTTTACTAGAGTTTGAGAGAAAAAAATACTTCAAGCAAGCTGTAAATCTCCACAGTAATCAGGAGGATGGATATGGATGAGAGGAAGAGGTAATCCATGCCTTTTGAGTTAGGTTGACCTACTCAGCAATGGAGTACAGGAAACAGCCACTTGGCAGCAGGCACTAAATGGCAAGGATCAGATACCTTCAGAGGAAGAATGAGAAAGCCAACAGTTCTGGAAGAAACATACTTGGGCTTTGACCAGTATCTAAAAGAAAGAGCTAAATAAGAACAAAAAGGAGTAGGTCAGCTTTTCTGAGTTAAGACTCAGAGAAGCAGACAGACTTAGGAGAGCTACACTGCATCCGCTCCATAAGCAACTGCACCAAGGGCAAGCTTCTGGAAAGGAAAAGTTCATTATCTCACCAAGGTTATAATCCTTGCTCCCTTCTCCTTAACATGGCAGCCTCCCTGGAGGGTATACTCTTGGCCAGATGACTGACAGGACCGACTGAATTAACTATTATGGGAGGAGACGACAGTGTGTCATGTTACAGTCTTTGAAGCTGATCAGAAATATGTCTCCACTCAGGGAAAGAGGTGCATTCCATAAGGGAGAGGTCCATCTTCACTGGCCATTAAGGCATCTATAATAAGACCACCCTAGACAGAAAGAACACGGTTCAAGCAGGGAACATGGAATGCCAGAAGCAGAGAAAAAATAGGACGTGCAAAAATAAATGTGGATGCAGGAAGATTTATTTTTCCACTTGAGTTTTAAAATTCTATTTTAAATGGAGAAAATACAAAACAAAAACATAGAACTGTTGGACGTTTGGGGAATGTTTATGAACTACTTCAGAAAATCATCTTATACTTAGAGACTGGTATGGTAATATAAAATAAGACAATTTGCAGCACTTCATTCAAACAGATAAAACATGGACCCAGGTAGACTGGCCGCACAGCACAAATAATCGCAGAGCAATCACAAAAGAAGTTATACAAAGCAATTAATCTGAAGAACTATAGTTATATTAAAATCTAAAACAATGATCAGGTAGCCACAAGAAGTCGAAGACATGGAAATCACAAAAAAGCAAATGCCGAAAATAAAAAAAGAAGACAAGAATTAACATAACTATATTGCATTCATTTTTAATTTTTTGATTTAAGAATTATTTTTATTTTGATTATATGTATATGCGTGTGTCTTTTTGTGAGTATGTATGCACAGAATTCAAAAGTGGGTTCCAAATCTTTTAGAGCTGGAGGTACAGGTGGTTGGTTCTGAGCTGCCCCTCTTGAGTGCAGGGATCTGACCCATTTCTCCAGTCCTACTACACTAATTTTAAATGCTCTAACATACCAGTTAAAAACTCGGAGGTTCCCATAATAAAACTAGAAAATTATAAAGCCTAACCGGATTGAAAAGTATAAAAGAGTCTCATTTTAAATATATTCTGTTGGAATTGACACTAACACAAACATTTTTCATTCCAACACCCCTTTCTCAGCAAGTGAATGAACCAATAGACAGAAAACAAGGAAGAATAGAGAAGCCAAGAACACCACACCAACAAAGAAGATATAATCAATAATTATGGAATATATCAGACAAAAGCCAACTACACACTAGCATTGTTTTCATGTGCTCATGTCACAGTGAACAAGATAGACTATGCCCATTGGTCAAGGAATAAACTTAGATATATTCCCCCGAATTGAAAATATTTCTTCATGGAAAGGAATCTGAAGATTTAAAAACAGAAACAAAACAGGAAAATCTCCAAACCTCTGGAAACTAAACCACAAGCTTTTAAAAGGGCATTGAATCTACAGGGAAATCTAAGTATGAATAAAGGAAATAATTTTCATTGCATGGGATCACACTCATCCACAGGATTTAAGGTGAGTCTCAGAGGACTGAAAAGGGGCAAGAAGCAAGCTGTGGCTCAATCAACATCATTCTGACACAATATCAATTTCTCAATATTATTTGATTATGTGTAATTATTATTCAGTAGGAAGTAATAATTGCCAATGAGAACTAAATTGATGAACTTTTTGTTTTGATTGATTAAAGAAGAATTTAGAGAAAACCCCATCAAATGAGTAGTGTAGGTCCTAAAAGTCATTCAACTCCTAAGAACCAATGGGCATATGGGATGAATAAGCCTTAACCCCAAACGCTTGCATGGATTATACTGGAGAATTTTCATTTCTTGCTTGCATTTGTTGAGAGCTGACTCTGAAACAAAACAATCTTCCTTGTCTCAGGTTTAGCATGTTTATTTGAAATGTCTTCTGAGACTCTCTTTCCTGGGGCAGGGTGGGTCCCAGGGACTTTGACAAGGGGAAAGGTGAATAGCAAATAGCAAAGGACATTAACAACACTATATTCTTGAGGACAGCTAGAAGGCAAAACATTTTCAATTCAGGTTACTAGTATTTTATCTAAGGGAATAAAAATATCTGTGATGGAATATAGAAGCCACAAGTTCCTCTGTAGAGAGTTTTTTTCTTTTGCTCTGCCTATAAATTTCTCAATCAAATCAAAGAACATATTTTCAAAATATTTCTATCAATCATCACAAAATACTGGGTTAGCCTATCATGAAAGCTCTGTAGAAAGTATTGTTTTGCCTGTAACATTGGATTGTTTCAGTTGAGAAACAAAATTCTGGCAAATTAGTGTTATGGTATGCCCTGAATTAGTAGCCTGACCCATCTTCACTGACTAGTGTAGTTAGTAGCTGAAAATCCATCTAGTACTGGTCATATAAGACAATAGTATATGAAAACCCCTTCTGCTCCTTCTGATGAGAAATGAACCCCAAGGTCTCTAGTAAATCCTGTTGATGTAAAACCTAAGGGAGAATGTTATTAAACTGCTCCCGACAGGTAGAAACACACTTCAAAATATGTGTAAGATCAATCAACAGGATGTGCATCTCTCACTTGCCAGCTGCTTTATGTAGATAAGACAAATGCGGAGGCCAAGCAGGAGCCCTGTAAATAAATCCAGCCCTGGACATAAAAGCAGTGGCTTTTCTTTTCCCACAGCTTTGCCCACAGACCACCTGCGAAGCTCAGCATGAAGAGGATGAGATGGTAATGGGGAAAATACTGAGTTATGTGGTCAGCTAAATCAACCATCAGTGAAACAGAACATATAGGTGCTGGGAAAAGAGGAGAGAAGAGAGAGAGGGAGGGAGGGAAGAAGGGAGGAGGGAAGAGAGAGTGAGAGGGACAGAGAGAGACAGAGACAGAGAATGAGGCTCTTTGTAAGTTGCCTTAATTTATTAGGAAGTAGTTTTTTTGAGAAAATGATCATTATATTAATGCCTTCAGGGAAATACCTTCAATGTGAAGTATAAACAACAGATTAGTCCTAGAGGGATCCTGGGAATCATGCAGGTTTGTATTTTACATTTGAGGAAATTAAAGAAATAACTGATTTTCTCAAGCCTGCAAGTCAGTAACAGAGCTGTTCACTAGAACCTGCTTTCAGATCTGAACAGATTGCCTCTTGCTCTAACTTGCTAGTGTTCAGAAGAACTCAGGTATGTTGTTTTCCTGTTGAGAGGTGCAAGTTCCCACTGCGCTGGGCTATGTTTGTGGATAAGCTTGAGGCAGGCTACTGGATGAAAGTCTTCGGCCAGCACTGAGGACCTGGGTGGTAGCAGCTGGGGCCACAGGAACTTGTGTCCTGGAGGAAACACGTAGCTGTGTTGGAAACGTATTATGCAAAGGGCGTTTGCTTCTCCATGAACATCATGGCAAGAAGAACGGAAGAGCACAAGGAAGAAGGTGGACCCCAACGTATGAAGAGAAAACCCTCAGTTAATTTCTGTCCTGAACTCTATGAATCTTTTGAGAGCTAAGCTATTTAGTATGGATACTTATTTAGTAAGAAAAAGTTCAGTTGTTGCCTAAAACACGTTACGATTAAAATTATATATATATATATATATATATATAAAACTTTATATATATATGAACTTGTGTTCCCAAATTATTTGATGTATGATCATCCACAGAAGCCCGATAAACCTGCCAAAGGTCTCAAGCTTAAATAAGACTGAATCTTCCCCTTTAGGGAATCTGTGTCTCATGTCTTTGAGGAGTGCCAAAAGGGGTGGCAGCCACTCCTCAACGACATGAGACACAGCTTTTTTTTAAACTTCCAATGTGGACTGAAGACTCATGTCTCTCCAAGATCCTCCAAACCTTCAATGCCAGATGGGGACTACTGAGATACCCAGCTTGTGGACTAAACAGATAAAGGGATTTCAACCTCACCAGAATATAGATTGCCATTGTTGGACTACCTGGGCTGCATCATGGAGGCCAGTAAAGAGGTATCAAGATAGGACACATGCTTACTGGACTTCATTTGGGGGACCATGGGAGGAAAAGACCCTAATGTGGAGCAAAAGTGCAGGGGATTGTCAAGGAGGAACGTTCGAGCATGTCCTTAAGGAAAACATGACATCTTTTATGGAAAAAATAGTCCTCCAATTCAAGTAATATGTGTATGTATGTCTGTATGTATATATTTATGTGTATATATATATATATATATATATAAAACTATGTGTATGTATATATACTGTAGCAATACAAGTTGGAGAGAAAAACAAAAGAACTGAAAGGAAGAAAAAACTGCAAAAACTCAGAAAATAATGCAGGTCCTGTAGGGCAGAGTGCAGGGACTAGGGCAGGGTGGGGGACATGGAAAGGGAAGTGACTTTAGATTCGACTGAGAAATGATGTATGACTTATGGAAAAAGTTTAATAACAACAAAAAAGATAAAAAAAATAAATGTATGAAATGCACTGGATAAAAACATTTTTAAAAACTACATACTGCTGTTCTAGGGGCTATGATACCTTCTTCTGGCTTCAGTGGACCCTGCATCCACATGCACATACCCACACATAGACACACATACAAACTGAGCCAAGCATGGTGGCACATGCCTTTAATCCCAGCACTTGGGAGGCAGAGGCAGTTGGATCTTTGTTAGTTCAAGGCCAGCCTGGTCTACAGAGTGAGATCCAGGACAGCTGGGGCTATAAGAAAACCCTGTCTCAAAAAGACAAAAAAAATGAAAATTTGAATTTTGATATGTAGACCAGGTTGGCCTTGATTTATGGAGATCTCCCTGTAAATGTACCTCTGGAGTGCCAGGATTAAAGGTGTGCACTACCATGCCCTGTCCAAACAAATATATTTTAATTGAACAAGAATCATAATGAAAAGGCAGGTAGTATGAGATACATATGATTTAATTTCATATTACATCCTATGTATTAAATTGTACATCCTTCTACCTCTATATTGAAATGTCATGTGAACAGTTCTTTCAAAGTTGAAATGATGATTTATCATTTATTGTTTCTTATTTGGTATTCTAGATTGGAGTCAAATATGTCATTTTAAAATTAATTAATTAACTTTAAATTAATATGCGTGGTGGGTATACTTGGCTAAACTGACATGTGTAGAGGCCAGAGATTGGTCTCCTGTTCTTTCTCAATTGCTTCTCCACCTTATTTTTCTGATTATTATTTTATGAAACAGAGTCTGTCCCTGAACTGGAAGCTCACAGTTTTGGTTAGACTGGCTAGCTGTAGAGCTCCTGTGATCCGTCTGTGTTTGGCCCCCAGCTTTGAGGTTACAAGAGTAAGCCATGGCACTTGGCTTTTACAAGGGTTCTGGCAATCTAAATTTTTAAAGTCTCTATGTTTGTGAATCAAGGAATTAACATGTGGGCTGACCAACTCCCCAGCCCACATATTAATTTTTAAAAGGAAACCTATCATCTTCATCATCATCATCATCATCATCATCATCATCATATCTAAAGGAATCTTACTATTTAGCCCTACCTGGCTTAGAATTCTCTAGGTAGACCAGATTAGCCTCAAACTTGAGGAATTCTTCATGCCTGTACCTCCTAAGTATTAGAACTACAGGCATGTGCCATTATGCCTAGCAAAGAAAATCAGAGTCTTTGTCTAAATTTATAACTTTAAAGTGTAAGAAAAGAACATGGGTAAGATTTTGGGAGGTTAATTCTATCTATCTATCCATCTATCTATCTATCTATCTATCTATCTATCTATCTATCAAGTTTTTCACAGCTAATTTATTTCTTTATACTATAGTTAGCTCTATAATGTAATAATAAAAACTTAAAAATCAGTAATGGAGACAATTTTTTTAAAGTTTAAAATTGTAAGCATCAGACACTTGGAACTTGTTGGAGAGAATCCTAGTAGCAATCTTAATTGCATGAAAATTTTCAAGGTGGCAGAAATGAAATATAAAATGTGAAGCTTGGGGCTGGAGAGATGGCTCAGTGGTTAAGCACAATGGTCGTTACTGTACAAGACCCATGTTCAAATCCTACCACCCACATGCCAGCTGACAACCATCTGTAACTCCAGTTCCAACGGCTCTGACACCCTCTTCTGTCCTCCACAGGCATTGTACAACACACGTACACTTACACACATGCAGACACAACACTTGTACACATAAATTAAAAAAGAAATAATTTCATAAAACAAAATGTGAAGCTTGAGATACTAGCAGTGAAATCTAGAATGTGCCCTCACTGGACACAGTTTGACTATATAAATCTAACAGTAACTTAATTCCTCTCATCTAGATGTGTAAACATTTTGGACATTTTTGAGACAGGGTCTCCCTATAGCCCCAGCTGATCTGGAACTCACTCTGTAGTCCAGGCTGGCCTTGAACTTACATAGATCTGCCTGCCTCTGCCTCTCGAGTGCTCAGATTAAAGGTGTGAGCCACCACACCTGGCTTAAAGACGGTTCTTAGCAGCCACCTGGTTGCAGGTCCTCTGCAAGAGCAGTACATGCTCTTAACTGCTGAGCCATCTCTCCAGCTCCTTGAACAACTTTTTAATAAAGAAGAGGTGACTTCCTACTTCCGTATTCCCTGTGGTTCATCACAAAAATAACATACTTATCAGGGTCCTGAAGGTTGCTTATCTGCCTCATAATTTGCACTGCATTTATGGTGGTTTGAAAGAGAAATGTCTCCCATAGGTTCATGTATATGTATTTGAACACTTGCTCCCTAGAGTTGGTGGTAATGTTTGGGGAAGTTATAGAACCTTTAAGAGGTATCACCTTGCTGGAGGAAGTGCATAACTGGGGGTGGGCTTTGAGGGTTTGTAGCCTTTTACTTCTCCTTCTTCTTCCTTTTCCTCCTCCTCCTTCTCTTCCTCCTCCTCCTCCCCTCCTTCTACTCTCGTCCTCCCTCCTCCTCCTCCTCCTCTTCCTCCCTCCTCCTCCCTCCTCCTTCTCTCCTCCCTCCTTCCCTCCCTCCTTCCCTCCTCCTTTCTCTTCTATGTTGGATGAATATGATCAACCAGCTTTTGCTCCTGCCTCCATGCCTTCCCCGACATGATGGACTCTCTCCCTTTGGATTTGTGAACAAAAATAAATTTGTTCTTCCTTAAAAAAAAGAGTTTGGGTAATCCCATAATATTTGCACCAGCATTGCACCAGTGGACAGGACATATCTTGCCAGGCCAGTTGTTTTAGACCCCAAGATTCACAGCCAGGAAAGACTTAAGATTAATTTTTTCTGTCAGTAGCATGCATAGTCACTTCCAGCATTGTAAAAGCTAGGCAGTAGAGCAGATGACAGAGCATGTTGAAGCTTCGACGCATCTAGCTTGATTTCGTCCAGTCAGGATCTTTCTACCTGCATTGAGCTCATCTCACTACATATACCTCAGTAGTATGTAGCTGTCTTGCGCATACTAAGCTCATGCTATTGTGTCTTCCCATAGTATCTTTCCATCAATATCTGGTAGGTAAATAAGAGAGGAGGCATTGGCCAATATTGATTGAGGGTTTATGAGACTCCTGGTCAATAGCTTTCAGAGAAGGACTCCATGTCTGGCATTAGGAATTTACTTTGATACCCTATGGAGTTTGGAAGGGGGGATATTTCACAATTACATGGTAACTTTTTAATCTCCATTAATAAAGTATGTGTATATAATTTGTGAACTTTCTATACTGGTGGTTTTCCATACAACTTTTTATTTATTTATTTATTTATTTATTTATTTATTTATTTATTTATTATTTATTAATGTTTTATTGAACATTTGAGAATTTCATACAGTATTTCTTCATCAAATTTAGATGCATTTCCCCCTTCCATGCCCCCACCCCTCCAGAGCTTATGGATTCGGCTGTACATGTATTGCATCTTTTTCTATGTCTTTTTAAAATTTTTTCAATGCATAAATTTACTGCTTTGGGTAGAAGTTTACTGCTTTGGTCAGTTCCTTGAACAAATCTTTTTTTTTTTTTATTGTTGTTACTTTTTTTTTTTTTTTTTTTTTTTGGTCTTTTTGAGACAAGTTCTCCCTGTAGCCTCAGCTGGCCTGGAACTCACTCTGTAGACCAGGCTGGCCTTGAACTCATAGAGATCTGCCTGCCTCTGCCTCCCAAGTGCTAGGATTAAAGGTGTGTGCCATTATGCCTGACTTAGATTTTTTTATCTTTTGGATTTAATTTTATATTACTTCAAAATATGCATGTATATACTCCACACATACATCAAAATTATGATGTTTGAAAATAAACTATAGATTAATTACAAAGCATGTTTAGGGATTCACCTTTTAACAGTAGAATTTCATGCAGGTAAAAATAAATATTACTTTACATTCCTAAATTACACAGCAAGGTGATGTACGTTTTCATGTACAGTTTTTATAGTAACATCAGGTATTATATTTACTAAAAAAAGAAATAAAAAACTTCTCAGTTTGCTTTAACAAATAAGGATTTGGTGCTAGGATCCACAAAGGAGGGACACCCTTTGTTGTTTGTTTTTCTGGGACTGTGTTACTTAGCATAATAGTTTCTAGTTCTATCCATTTACTTGCAAATTTCATGATATCTTTATTTACTGCTGCATAGAATTCTATTGTGTAGGTGCACCATATTTTCTTAATCCTCTCATCATTTGAGGGACACTTGGGTTGCTTCCAGCTCTTCATTATTGTGAAGAGAGCTGCAATGAACATGGTTGAATCTTGTTGGTATATACCCAGGATTGGTATCACTGGATCAGGAGGTAGGTTCATTTTGAGTCTTTTAAGAGTTCTCCACACTAATTTCCATAGTGGTTGTATGAGTACATTCCCATCAGCAGTGGATGAGTGTTCCCTTTTCCCCTCAACCTGTCCAGCATTTGGTATCTTTTTTTTTTTTTAATCATAACCAGTCTTACCAGACTAAGATGAAATATTAAAATCGTTTTAATTTGCATTCCTTTAATTAATTATTAGAGACTGAACACTTTTTAAGATGTTTCTGATCTTTACTTCTTCATTTGTGAAGTCTTTGTTCAGCTCTTTACTTCATATTTTTTTTATTTTGATTGAGTCATTTTTTTTTTTACTCTTGTTTTTTGAGTAGTTTATGTATTCTGGATGTTAGTTCTATGTCAGATATATCACTGGTGAAGGTTTCTTCCCACTCTGTCCATTTTCTCTTCACTTTTTTTTTCTTGATCTTTTCGAGACAGGGTCTCCCTGTAGCCCCAGCTGACCTGGAACTCACTCTGTAGACCAGGCTGGCCTTGAACTCACAAAGATCTGCCTGCTTCTGCCTCCCAAGTGCTAGGACTAAAGGCGTGCACCACCACGCCCAGCTCTCTTCACTTCTTTGATCATTTCTTTGCTATACAGAGCTTTTGAGTTTAATGAGGTAGCACTTGTTCAATGTTGACCTTATTTCCTGTGAAGTTGCCCTCTGATTTAGAAAGCCTTTTCCTCCACCTATATTTTATAGTAACAGCCAGCATTTTCTTCTAACATTTTCAGAGTTTCAGGTTTCACGTTGACGTCTTGGATCCATTTGGAGTTGGGTTTTTTTTTTTTTTTTTTTTTAGGCCAAAAGATGTCATGTTTTCCTTAAGGAAGTGTTTGAAGGCTCCTCCTTGGCAAGCCCAAACAACCATCAATCTCAACCTTGAGCTCCATACTTGTGTCTCTCCTTCCCATGGTCACCCAAATGAGGTCCAGTAAGCACCATGCCCTGTCTTGATCTTCCTGCACTAGACTCCATGGTACAACCTGTGTAATCCAAAAATGGCAGTCTACACTCTGAAGAGGCTGAAGCCCCAGTAGCTGCTCAGTCCACAAACTGGATGTCTCAGCAGTCCCCATCTGGCATTGAAGGTTTAGAGGATTTTTGGAGAGACATGAGTCTTCAGTCCATATTGGAAGGTTGAAAAAGTTGTGTCTCATGTCTTTGAAGGATAGAAAAACCAGTGGCAGCCACAGGGTAGCTGCACTTGCCAGTAATAATTAAAGACAGGCAAAACATCAGTGCTCTCTTTTTTTTTTGTCTTTTTATTAAGATATCAAGTTTATACCTGAAGTACAATTTCTCAGACCTTACTGATTATTTATTACTGGTTATACTTTTCTTTTGGATGTTTAAAGCCACACAGTTAGCACAGATTAACCAAGGATTTTGTTTACTCAAAGCCAGTTGAGGATATGGTCCTCAGGGGTCCCTTGGGTATTTTTTTTTGGGGGGGGGTCCTTTTGGCTTTTCATTTCTCAGTTCCAACTACTCTAGGACAAAGTCAGGTCTTGCTAGACCAGCTTTCCCTTTTTGAAGCATGAGCAGACTTTCCTCTTTATAGACTAGACACTGGCTGAAGTCCCTCCCTGCACAGGAAGACTGGTGACTCACATCTGCAGGACATTTCAAGAGATGCACCCATGCATAGCCCCCTGGGACTTAGTTGACCTCTGAGGGCAAGGAGCAAAGTTATCCCTTAGGTCCCTTGGCTAAATTGGTATGGGCATTAAATATAACTGTTAAGCACCCAGAAAGGCTAAGTTACACCAGTCTGATACATCACACCTACACTAAAATTAATTTATCTAAAAACAAACTGTATGTTTTTCCATATCATATTTCAGGATTCACATTTTCCATTTTTATTTTATACTACTCTAAAATATGCATACATACCTTCCACCCATATACCAAAATTACAAAGTCTGAAAATAAATGGTAGGTTAATTCTAGAACCTGTTGAGGAATTCACAATATAAGAGCACAGTTGTTTTCAGATCATCAAGGAAAATAACATTAACATTGCTCAGTTTGCCTTACAACTAGGTACTTGGTGCTAGCATCCATAGATGAGGGATACCACTCATCATTTGTTTTTCTGGGACTGTTACTTCACTTAACATAATGGCTTCGAGTTCCATCCATTTACCAGCAAAGTTCATGATGTTATCTTTCTTTGCCACTGAATAGTACTCCATTGTGTATGTGTAACACATTTTCTATGTGTACCATATTGTGTATGTGTATCCACTCGTTGGTTGAGGGGCACTTGGGTTGGTTCCAGCTTTTCGCTATTGTGAATGGAGCTGCAATAAACATGGCTGTGCATGTATCTCTGTGGTAGGATGAGTCTTGTGGGTATATACCCAGGAGTGATATGGCTTGGTCAGGTAATAGGCTCATTTTGAGTCTTTTAGGGGTTCTCCACGCTGCTTTCCACAGTGGTTGTATGAGTTTACATTCCTACCAGCAGTGGATGGGTGTTCCCCCTTCCTCACAACCTCTCCAGCATTTGGTATCATTTGTTTTCTTGATCTTAGCATCCTAGCCAGCTTTATCAGAGTGAGATGATATCATAAAGTGGTTTTAATATGCATTTCCTTAATTATTAATGATGTTGAACACTTTTTAAGATGTTTCACAGCCATCCCTATTTCCTCACTTGTAAAGTCTCTGTTCAACTCTTTACTCCATCTTTTGAGTGAGTCATTTGTTTTCTTTCTTCTTTGGTTTTTGAGTAGTTTATGTATGATGGAAGTTGTAAGTTAATGCTCTGTCAGATGATCAGCAGTGAAGGTTGCCTCCAATTCTATGGGTTTTCTCTTCACTTCCCTAATTATTTTATTTGCTGTACAGAAGCTTTGGAGTTCAAAGAGGTCCCACTTGTCAAATTTTGACCTTATTTCCTGCACAACTGCTGTCTGATTTAGAAAGACTTTTCTTACGCCTATATCTTGTAGGTTGCTGCCAACTTTTTCTTTTATTGCCTTCAGAGTTTCAGGTTTCACGTTAAGATCTTTGATCCATTTGGGATTGATTTTTGTACAGGGTGAGATGTAGGGGTTTAATTTTATTCTTCTACAAGTGGTGATCCAGTTTTGCCAACTTTTTGCTGAAGATGCTGTCTTTCCTCCACTGAATCTTTTTGTCCCCCTTGTCAAATATGAGGTGGCTGAAATTGTATGTGCTCAAGTATTTGTGTGTGCCAGTACCAGGCTCTTTTTATGACTATAGCCCTGTATTATAGTTTAAAGTCTGGTATAGAGATCCCCCCTGTATTGCTCTTTTCCCCGAGGGTTGTTTGGTATTTGGGGTCTTTTATTTTTCCATATGACTTTAAGGATTTTTTTTTACCAAGCCTGTGAAGAAACTCTTGGGGATTTTAATTGGGATTGCATGGAATCTCTATATTAATTTGAGTATAATGGACATTTTTAGTATATTAATTTTTCCAATCCATGAGCATGGGATGTCTTTCCATCTTTTCATGTCATTTTCAATCTCCTTCTTCAGTGTTTTAAAATTTTTGTTGTAGAGGTTTTTGGTGTCTTTGGTTAAGTTAGGATTATTCCTAGGTATTTTTTTTTTTTGAGGCTATTGTGATTGGGACAATCTCCTTATATTCTTTCTCTGTTGCTTATTGTTGGTGTAAAGGATGGCTAGTGATTTTTCTAGGTTTATTTTGTATCCCGCCACTTTACTGAAACTTTTGATTGTTTCTAAGAGTTTTCTGGTGGAGTTTGTAGCATGCCTTAGGTAAATGATCATATCATCTGCAAAAAGGGATAGTTTTATTTCCTCTTTTCCAATTAGTATTCCTTTAATTTTGCTTTCTTGCCTTATTGCCCTAGCAAGTTATTCAAGCACTATATTGAAGAAGAATGGCAACAGGGGACAGCATTGTTTAGTTCCTACCTTTAAGGGGAATGCTTCTAAATTTTCTCCATTTAGGATGATGTTGGGTGTGGGTTTCTTGTATATGGCTTTGATAACATTGAGGAATGATTTCTTCAGTCCAGTCCCCTCTAGGACTTTAAGCATGAAGGGATGCTGGAATTTGTCGAAAGCATTTCTGCATCAATTGAGTTGATCATGTGGTTTTTTGTCTTTCAGTCAATTTATGAGTTTTATGATATTTATTGATTTACATATGTTGAACCATCCCTGCATCTCTGGTGTGAGCCCAACTTGGTCATAATGGATGATCTTTTTGATGTGGGTCTGTTGGCAGTTTGCAAGTATTTTGTTGAGAATTTTTGCATCTGAGTTCATTAATGAGATGGATCTATAGTTCTCTTTTTTTGTTGTATCTTTGCCTGGTTTTGATATTAGGGTGATGATGACTTCATAGAAGCAATTTGTGATATTCCTGCTGCTTGCATCCTTCGAAACAGTTTGAGTAATAATGTTTGCAAGTCCTCTTTAAATGTTTTATAGAATTCTGCTGTGAAACCATCGGGACCTGGGCTTTTCTTAGTTGGGAGGTTTCTTATTATATTTTCGATTTCTTCATATATTATGGGTCTATTTAAGCTGTCAGTTTCTTCTTGGTTTAGCTTTGTGATTTCCAGGATTTCAGATATTCACCCATTTCTCTTAGGTTTTCAAATTTAGTAGCATATAGGTTTTTGAAGTATTCCCATATTATTGTCTGGATCTTTTCGTTGTCTGTTCTGATATTTCCCCTTTCATCATGAATTCTATTGATTTGGAATTGCTCTTTCTTTTGGTTAATTTGTCTAGTTGTCTATCTTGTTTATTCTTTCAAAGAACCAACTTTTAGATTAATTGATTTTTGTATTGTTTTCTTTGTTTCTATTTCATTTATTTCTGCTCTGATTTTTGCTATTTCTTCCTTTAGAGTACATTTGTTGTTGTCTTTCAAGTATTTTAGTTGCAGTGTTAGCTCATTTATTTGTGCTCTTTCTGTTTTGTCACTGTGGGCACTTAGGGCTATAAAGTTCCCTCTTAGGACTGCTTTGAAAGCATCCCATAGGCTTTGTTGTTGTGTTGTACTGTCCTTTTCATTTAGTTCCAGGAATGCTTTTATTTCTTTATTTCTTCCTTGACCCATTCATTATTCAGGAGTGTGTTGTTTAATCTCCATGAGTACTTGTAGACAGTAGGGCTTATTCTGGTGTTGATATTGAGCTTTAGTGCACTGTAGTCTGATAGAAAATTATTTCAGTCTTTTTGTATTTTATGAGGGGTTTTTTTGTGTGTGTGTCCCAGTATGTGGTCGATTTTGGAGAATGTTCCATGGGATCTTGAGTGGAAAGTATATTCTTTGATGTTTGGGTGGATAATTTAATAGATGTCTGTTAGATCCATTTGGTGTATCATATTGTTCAGTTCATATGTCTCTCTGTTTATTTTTTCTCCAGTTGATCCATCCAGTGGGCTCAGTGGGTTATCTAAGTCCTCCAGTATTATTGTGCTAGGATTAATTTGTTGCCTTAGAGTCCTGGAAAATGTGCTTATGCAGTTCGGTGCACCATAGTTTGGTGTATATATATTTATGATTATGAAATTTTCTTTTTTTAAAATTATTTTCATACATGTATGGATGTACTGTCTGCATGTAGGTTTGTGCATCCGTGTCGTGCAATGCCATGGAGGTCAGAAGAGGGTGTCAGATTCCCCTGGAACTGGAGTTAAGTATGGCTCTCAGCCATCATGTGGTTGCTGGGGATTGAACCCGGGTCCTCTGCAAGAGCAGTCGGCGCTCTTAACTGCTAGGCCTTCTAGAACACTTGCTTTCCCTATACAGTTCCTCTCCTACACCCACATCTAGCTTCCATGAATGAGAGAAAAATGAGATAATTGTCCTTCTGGGTCTGGCTTATTTTATTTAACATAATGATCTCCAGTTCTGCCCATTTTCCTGCCAATGACATAATTTCATTACTCTTTATGATGGAATAAAGCTCCATTACTTTTATATGTGATATTTACATTTCCTAAATCAGGATATAATTTACCTTAATATATCTGTGAGTAGGACATAATAATGTACTATATGCAAAGTAACCTACAAATGGAGCAGTGTGTGGAAGCAGGGTTTAGTTTAATAGCCAAACATTTGCAAACTAAGTACCATAGATTAAATTAGAGAGACTATCTAACCTCCAGAACATCAGAAAGTGACACTGTGTGCAGACAGAATCTTTATAGATAAAATAACATTAAAATTAGTCATTACAAGGGGGATAACCCAACATGAGTAGTGTCCTTAGAGAAAAGGAGAAATTTGGCAGCAGAGGAAAAATAAAAACATGTAAAGGAAAAACAAGTCCAAAAATATAGAAGACAGTCAAAAGCCAGGGATTAAGAAAACAAAACACTAAGCCAGGCGTGGTGGCGCACACCTTTAATCCTAGCACTTGGGAGGCAGAGGCAGGCGGATCTTTGTGAGTTCAAGGCCAGCCTGGTCTACAGAGTGAGTTCCAGGACAGCTGGGGCTGTAGGGAGACCCTGCCTCAAAAACACACAAAAAAGAGAAAAGTGTCAATTTTATTGTAAAAATATATTGTTAATTTCATCTTTGTTGCTGTCAAAGGTCAGTACTGGGATGGAGAGATGGCTCAGCAGTTAAGAGCATGTGCTGCTTTTGCAGAAAACCAGGGCTTGAATGGGGGCTGGCATTCAGGCTGGCTAACAANGTCCTTCCTCATCCTCTGAATGTGTCCAGGGACAGGTCCTTCCTCATCCTCTGAATGTGTCCAAGGACGTGTCCTTCCTCATCCTCTGAATGTGTCCAGGGACATGTCCTTCCTCATCCTCTGAATGAGTCCAAGAACAGGTCCTTCCTCATCTTCTGAATGTGTCCAGGGACATGTCCTTCCTCATCCTCTGAATGTGTCCAGGGACTTGTGCTTCCTCATCCTCTGAATGTGTCCAGGGACGTGTCCTTCCTCATCCTCTGAATGTGTCCAAGGACATGTGCTTCCTCATCCTCTGTCTCCTTCTCCCTCAGGTCTCTTCCTTTCTTTCCCTTCCTGCCTCTTCTTTCTTTTTCCATCCCTCTTCCTCTCTTCCTCTCTTCCCTTCCTACCTTCTTCCTTTCTTCCTCCCTCCCTCTATCCTTTCACCTCCTTTCTCCTTTTCCTTTTCATGTAGTCTTTCATTAATTCTTCAGCATTCTCTAATCTCTATGTTTCATTCCATATCAACTTCTAAATGTCACTCAAAATTTGTTTCTAACACCATAATACCAGAAGGCATATTTGAGAGTTCCTTCACAACATTGATTAAAATTATATGGGGCAGAGAGTTATTTAAAGACTGAGGGCATGTGGTAAGAATCACCTTATTCATGTGAAATCTCGCCTTCACATGAACTCGCAGCAGCTGTGGACACCTGAACAAGACCCGCCTTGAGATCAAACCAAGTAACAGTTCCAGCATTGACAGGAGAGCCACTCCTAAGGATCCCTCCCTAGCTAAAGTACTGTGGACAGTTTATGGGTGAGAGAGAGTAATATTTTTGATGGAGTGACCCGGGCAAATTTCCCATGCCCCATACCCATGCACATATGGACAGTTTAATTGGACTCAGTGAATTAAAAAAAAATAAAAAAGAGGACATGAAGTTGGGCTGGAGACATGTTGGAAGATCCTGGGAGGAATTGGGTGGGGGGAGTGGGTATAGTCAAAACATACCTGGATGGAAATTTCAAAGTATAAATAAAATTTTTAAATTTCTATAATAGAGCAGAAGAGTCTGTTATCTCATTGTCCCAAAGGTCCTAACCGGAGTCACTTCATGCTGGGCCACTCCTTCCAGCCAGTCCCCTCATCCTCAGTATCCCGCCTCATCTGCCCCAGTTAACTGGAGGAGGTCTGTGCTGTTTGGTGATAGAGGGAGGGTTCCAAAGAGGCCTGGGCTATGACTGATGGGGATTTGAGTCATGCCGGGTCTGGGTTGTTTCCTGGCCCATGAAGAAGCAAGTCATCTGCTCTACCTCGTAGAACCTTGTGATGAAAGTGGTTTCAACTCTATTTTCTTAAAGGAAATGTCAACATACATGAAAATCTGGCTGATCTTATGGAACAACAAAGTGCAAAGAGAATAAGGGAATAAGCTTAGAGCCAAATGATGGGAATTAAAGTTAGAGAAAAACCAATCACAGTTATAGAGTACCAAGACCAATTATAGTAAAACGATTGTTTGTTTGATATTACACAAATCACTTTTTAAATGTGGAGAAATTCCTATTAAGTATTCTCCTCGTGATGATCCAACCTCACATCTGATATAGAGCAGATCACGGATGTGCTGCAGATACCAAACGATGCAGCTGCTCTGCTCCTTTGATTGCTGCTAGGTGATTAGTTACACCTTTTTTCTACTTTTAAGTGTTTTCTATTTATATATTCATTTTTAACACTTTTTAAATTTTATTTATTTTTGTATGTGTATGAATGTACTGTCTGCATGTAGGTCTGTGCGCCCATGTCTTGCAATGCCGCAGTAGTCAGAAGAGGGTGTCAGATTCCCCTGAAACTGGAATTAAAGATGGTTCTCAACCACCATGTGGGTGCTGGGGATTGAACCCGGGTCCTCTGCAAGAGCAGTTGACACTCTCAACCACTAGGCCATCTCTCCATCCCATATTTATATATTCTTACCCACATTCAAGGACCATCCAGTCCCTTCTATGTATGCAACAGCTAGTTTCAACCCCATGCCAGTCTTTAGTTAAAAGTGACCATGTCGCCTCCTCCTTTGTGTTAATTGCTGTATGACCAACATGTCAAGAGGTTGATATTCTGGATTTAATGCTCTGACAGATGAATCATTGGTGAAGGTTCCCTCCCATTCTGTGGGTTTTCTCTTCACTTCATTGATTGTTTATTTCACTGTACAGAAGCTTTTGAGTTTGATGAGGTCTCACTTGTCAGCAGTTGACCTTATTTCCTATGTGGCTGCTGTTTGATTTAGAAAGTCTTTTCCTACGCCTATGTCTTGTAGACCACTGCCAACTTTTTCTTCTGTCACCTTCAAGGTTTTGCATTTCAGGTTGAGATCTTTGATCCACTTGGAGTTTATTTTTGTACAGGGTGAAATGTACAGGTTTAATTTTGTTCTTCTACAAATGGTGATCTAGTTTTGCCAACACCACTTGCTGAAGATGCTTTCTTTCATCCATCGAGTTTTTTGGGGGGCCTTATTGAATATGAGGTGGCTGAAGCTATATCGGCTCAGGTTTGGATCTTCAATTTTGTTCCATTCGTCAATGGGTCTGGTTTTTTGCCAGTATCAGGCTGACTTTGGGACTATAGCCCTGTAATATAGCTTGAAGTCTGGTAAAGTAATTCCCCCCACATCCCTACCATGTTTTCCTTTTGACTCAGGGTTGAGTTAGCTATTCTGGGTTTCTTGTTTTTTCATATGAATTTAACGATTTTTTCCGTGTCTGTGAAGAAGCTCATGGGGATTTTGATTGGGATTGCATTGACTCTGTATATTCATTTGGGTAGAATGGACATTGTTACTATATTAACTTTTCCAATCCATGAGCATGGGAGGTCTTTCCATCTTTTGAGGTCATCTTCAGTCTCCTTCAGGGTTTTAAAAATTTTGTTGTAGAGGTCCTTGGTGTCTTTGGTTAGGTTTATTCCCAAGTAATTTATTTATTTTTTTTTGAGGCTATTGTGATTGTGAAGGTCTCCTTATATTCCTTCTCCAGTTGCTTACTGTTGGAAAAGAAAGGCTAACTGATTTTTCTAGGTTTATTTTGTATCCGTCCACTTTTTTTTCTTTCTTTTATTTTTTTTTTTTACCCAAAATGTGTTTATTGAGATGATTTCTCACTCATCTTGATTCAGGGTACTTTTAGTGCTGCTTCCTCCTGAAGGATTATCCTTCTGTGAGCCATGCTTTTCCACCAGTGGGCTGACAGAGGGCAGTGGAGCAGCCAAAACACAACACTACTGTTTGTGCATGGCTAAAGACTGTGGTGATTTTATAACATCCTGGGCATTTCATGTCCATGAAATAGGAATTGGGGCTTTGCACCAGGCTCTTCTTCTTGTGTTTCCTCTTGTCCTCTTCTGGAGAGGAATGAAGGTCCTTTGCGAGAGGCATGTTCTCATAGGGAGGTTGTCACTGCTGGAAAGCTGTATCCCTCTATTTTACTGAAACTTTTTAATCGTGTCTAGGAGTTTTCTGGTGGAGTTTCTAGAATCCTTTAGGTAAACTATCATATCATCTGCAAAAAGGGTTACTTTGACTTTGTCTTTTCAAATTAGTACTCCTTTAATTTCCCTTTCATGCCTGATTGCCCTAGCAAGCATTTCAAGCACTATATTGAAGAGGAATGATGATAGTGGACAGCCTTGCTGTGTTCCTGCCTTTAAGGGGATGCTTCCAACTTTTCTCCATTTAGGATGATGTTGGCTGTGGGTTTCTTGTATATGGCTTTGATTACATTGAGAAATTATCCCTCCAGTCCTATTCTCTCTATGACTTTAAGCATGAAAGAATGTTGGATTTTGTTGAAAGCTTTTTCTGCATCAATTGAGATGATTGTGTGGCTTTTGTCTTTCAGTCCATTTATGTGTTTTATGATATTTATTGATTTATATATGTTGAACCATATCTGCATCACTGGTATGAATCCAACCTGGTCATGATGGAAGATCTTTTTGATGTGGGTCTGTATGTGATTTGCAAGTATTTTGTTGAGAATTTTTGCATCTGTGTTCATTAATGATATGCGTCTATAGTTTTCTTTCTTGTTTGTGTCTTCACCTGGTTTTGGTATTAGAGTGATACAGGCTTCATAGAAGGAATTTGGGATATTTCCCTCTGTTTGTATCCTTCTGGAAACTTTGAGTAGTAATGGTTGTAAGACCTCTTTAAATGTTTTATAGAATTCTGCTGTGAAACCATCTGGGCCTGAGCTTTTTTTAGTTGGGAGGCTTTTTATTACATCTTCAATTTCCTCAAGTATTATGGGTCTGTTTAAGGTGTCACTCTCTTCATGGTTAAGCTTTGTCAAATCCCAGGATTTCAGATATTCATCCATTTCTCTTAGGTTTTCAAATTTAGAAGAGTATAGGTTTTTGAAGTATTCTCATATGATTGTCTGGATCTTTTCTTTATCTGTTGTGATGTTTCCCCTTTCATCATGAATGCTATTGATTTGGAGTTGCTCTTTCTTTCTTTTGGTTAACTGGGCTAGAGATCTGTTTTTTTTTTTTTTTATCTTTTTCAAAGAACCAGATTTTGGATTCTTTGATTTTTTGTTTGTATTTCATTGATTTCTGTTCTGATTTTAGTTATTTATTTCTGTCTGCTGGGTTTAGGGTTCATTTGTTGTTGTCTCTCAAGTGTTTGTTAGCTCCAATACTACATCATTTATTCATTTCCTTTCTGTGTTTTTAATGTGGGCACTTAGGACTATAAATTTCCTTCTTAGGACTGCTTTCAATGTATCCCACAGGTTTTGTTGTGTTGTATTGTCTTTTTCATTTAGTTCCATGATTGCTTTTAGTTTGTTCTTTATTTCTTCTCTGACCCACTCATTATTCAAAATTGTGTTGTTTTGTCTCCATGTGTTCTTGTAGTTAGTAGGGCTTATCCTGGTGGTCATATTGAGCTTTATTACACTGTGGTCTGATAGAGTGCATGAAATAATTTCGATCCTTTTGTATTTGTTGAGATTTCAGTATGTGGTTGATTTTGGAATGTTCCATTGGGCACTGAGTATAATGTATTTAGCATGCTGGGATTAATCTGTGTCTTGAGGTCCTGAAGGATTGTGTTTATAAGGTTTGGTGCACCAGAGTTTGGTGCATAAACATTTAAGATTGTGAAATCTTCCTGGTTCTTTGCTTCATTGATAAGGATATAATGATCCTATTTGTCTTTCTGGTTAATTTTACTCTGAGATCTATTTTGTCTGATATTAGAATAGCAACTCCAACTTGCTTTGTGGTACCATTTGCTTTGAATATTTTTTCCATCCTTTCACTCTAAGGCGGTGTCTGTCCTTGAGGGTGAGATGAGTTTCTTGTAGGCAGCATATAAATGGATTCTGTTTCCTAATCCATTCTCCCAGTCTATGTCTTTTGATTGGGGAGTTTAGACCATTCATATTTAATGTTAGTATTGAGAGATGTGTATATTTCCTTTCAACTTATTTTTTCTTTGCATTCTTTGTCTAGGTTTTTATTTACTCTGTTATGCTTTTGGTAATTTCTCTCTTCAGTTGCTCCTTTTCTCTCTTCTTCAAATTGCCTCAAGTATTTTATGAAGTATTGGTTTTTTTTGCATGTTTTCTTTCATTTCGTTTATGTCATGAAAGATTTTTCTTTCTTTTTCAATTATTTTTGCTGGGTATAGTAATCTGGGTTGGTATCTCAAGTTGTTTAGTACAGGAAATAATTTGGACTATGTTCTTCCTTTCACTGTTAGCACTGAGAAGTCAGGTGTAATTCGTATGGGTTTTATATGTAACTTGTTTTTCTCTTGTGGCTTTCAGTATTTTGTCTTTGTTTTGAGCATGTAGCATTTTAACTATGCTATGGTGTAGGGAATTTCTCTTTTAGCCTTGTCTATTTGCTGTTCTATATGCTTATCGTATTTGTATGGCTTTGTCTTTTTTTCAGTTTGGGGAAATTTTCTTCTATTATTCTGTCGAAGACCTGATCAATACCATTGTCTTAGGATTCTTCTTCTATCTCTATGATACAGAGGTTTGATCTTTTCATAGTGTCCCATGTTTTCTGGTTGTTCCACTCTTATGTTTTTTAAATTTTTCATAATCTTTACTTGAGGCTTTTAGTCATGCCATGTTATCCTGTATGTCTGGATCTTAGACAAAGCAGCATGAAAGCACAGCTCACAGTGTAGTTTAATTAGTTTCCACAGCCATACTTTTCTAGATTCAAAGTTTATTAGACATGTTTGACAGGATAATCCTCTCCAAATGTAGCCTGAGATCCTGCTCAAGTGACTTCACTTACACCATCCTTCTTTATTTACTAGTTGCTCACAAACACAATTCAAATTCCTCAGCATGAAGGTCGAGATCTTTTCTAGTCTAACACTGGCAAACCATGTTCTGGTGGGGGGGGTGCAGCCTGAATGGGGCATTAACCTTGATGACTGTACCTGTCTCTCTGATCATAAGACTATGTCCATTCCCAGAAAGTTTCTTGCTGAGCCTCACAAGAGCATCATCTGGCACCATACTCTGCTGAGATATTTAGGATGATTTAGTCATAAAGATACACTTGACATACTGATTTTTTTCTATCCAGCTTCATATCACCTTGAAAAAAAAATCCCATACACTGGCAATAGCCAGCCTCTCCAGAATAATTTCATAACCTATTTCAAATCATTCTGATAAGATGCTGAGGTTTTAACGAAATTTAAATTTAAGTGAGGTCATATCTTACAGAGCAGTCAGCAGTCAGAAAACAGTAATTTCTCCAAGTTTCTTTTAATATCAGGTGGCATATTTTGAATGTTTCAGGCCAAGGCATTGCCTAAAGCAAGTAACAGTTATTGATTTAATTTTTTTAGAGAGAAATGTTCAGTTTGTAGGGACCTCACTGAGAAACTAAATTGCTCAGAAACTAGATCAGTCAGAATAAATTGGTATCTTAGGAAAAAACATATATTTTCCAAATATTTGCATAGTTTTTACTTCAAAATAGGAAGTCACAGTTTGTATTAGTAGATGGATCAACTGAATTAACAAGGTAACCCAGTAATTCACTTAAATATTCTCATAATACTTATGCTTAGTAAAAATGTAAAGTTAATAATTAGTAAATATAGCATTATTAGTAAATAATTACAAATTAGTAGTTATAAAGAATATGGATAGGTAAATGCATAGATAGATAATAGAGAGATAAGCATCTGTCCCAATATCTTAATCATACACTGTGATTCTATTATAATCTATGTAGGAAAAAAAGTCTAGCAAATTCCAAGTACCCAAATATAAGTGGTAGGCCCATGTTTCCTGGGATCAAGGCATGGTTTCCCTATGTTCATTAGAAAATAGTCATCCATTAAAAAGTCCATTGCCATCTCACTGCAATGATAACAGCACACTACATTTACATAACAAGTCTCAGCCCCAGGTGTGGTGTTTCAAAATTATTAGAAGCTCCCAAATACCTAGTGTTTGGCAAGGCAAATGCAAGCCAACAGAAGAGGTTGTTGCATTGGAAAAATTCACTCAAGAGCAAACTTGCATGTGCATAGATGGCTAGATGGCCATAGTCACAAGGGTGACTCTCAAGGGTGTGAGAGACAACATTGCTGAGAGGGACCACATTTCACCCTAGGCCATGTATATTTGCAATGAAAAGTATATTTCTTGAAGGTTGATATGTTGGTTTTAAGTGGGAAGCTGATCACCTTGCAGTATCTGAGACCTTGTAGTCTGGTGCCTTATCTGCCTCATTAAAGAAGTGACAGCCTACAGGCTGGAAAGGGTGCCTGTAGGCACACTGCAGTTCAGTAGCAAATTACATTATTTCACGAAGCCAGCTACATTTGTTATTAAATGTTTTGGAATTATAATTTCCTATCTACATGGTGAGAGCAGATATGAAAAATGAAAGAGAAATGAGGAAGTTTGTTGAAAGATAAAAGTTTCATGAGAAAAAAATAATTGACCTGAAGACAAATCTCATCCCTTTCAGATCATTTATTAAGATTAAAACTTTTCGAAATATAAATACATAAAACATTATTATAAGATATATGCTATAGACAACTTATATTTTTCTAATTTTACTTGCTAATTATTACTTCAGAATACTGCCTTTATTTTTATTCTTCTCTTTCCCTGAAGACATAACAGATAAGTGAAAATTATCTGCAAGAAGAATGTGTTCTAACAAGGAAACTTTGACCAGTATGAAGATTTTCACACGTTATACACATGCGAATAATATAATTATATACATTATTATGTATAATGATATGATCTTCTACCATTACTCATTTTCCAATTCAGTGTATCAAGAATATCCCCCAGAGTAGATAAAATATGAATGTGCATCATGGTTATGTTACATTTCAGCATATGGAATTAACAGTTGATGTTAATATATTTACCAATTATTTGTAATTAATGCATTAAAGGAGTACATCTTGGCTGGTTTGGGTTTGTGTGTTGAGATAGTGTTGTGCCTTTACCTGTGGAGACATGAGCCAAGTTTACTCACCCCATATAAAGAATTTATGACAGATGGAATAATTCCAGCCAAATCCAGCTTTGTGAACTAATGAGTTTATTATGGTTACTTCTAGGAACATGAATTACACACCAGCATCTGTATCATGAAAAAGCCATCCCAGAAGGGGCAACGGTACGTAAAGGCTGCATCTGGAACTCACTGAACAATATGCAGCCACTGCCATCAGAATGCATCTTGTCCCCAGCAGTTGCTCACAGTATTTTTAACTCTGAGGAGGGACCTTATGAATCCTGTAATTTCATGAGCTTCTCATCCTTGTAACTGCTGGTAGCTTCTTCAAGCTTTCAAGCTTTTCTCCTCTCTTCAGCAGAGAATATTTCAGTTCTGGAGAAACAGCTGTGCAGCACAAGCTACTGTCCTCGAACTCACAATTCTGTCTTAGCACCAAACTTGTTAAAAATTACAAGAGGGTACCACCAGCCTGTGAAAACTTTGTTCTTTAAATACTTAATGTATAAATGTATGTACATAAAATCTAGCTTCCACTTATGAGAGAAATACATGTGTCTATATTTTCAATTCTACTGATATTCTGGTAGAGATTTAATATTGTCACATAGGGACATATCATCTATTGTTTTGAATTCTTAGCTTATATTTTAGTGTTTCTAAACTTGCTATAAGTCATTAGAATGGAAGACCCCAAGTTCTCAGTTGCAACAAATGTTAGCCTCATGTGTCTCATTATGCCATTGGTCTATAAGAAACTTGTCTATAAAAGGAAAGTTACAACAGCAGACTTCTCCTGAGAGCTGCAACTTGCAGGTGGATTTCAGACCCAGAGCTCATCCATATCACAAAAAGAATCCCACAGTGGTGTCTGTCAAGCAAGTCTCTTCTAACATAGTATCAGTAACATATAAGATTATGTTATTTGGATCAAGCAGAAGTACTTTAAAATTTCATGCTTTGATGAAGTAAATTTCAGAAAAATTTTAAATTGTTAAGTGTACCAGAGAGAAGCAAAGAGATAAAGATTGTAAATTCTCCTAAGATAAACAGACATTGGCAGGATCTTGGAGAACACTGATGTTGCTATATCTATGAACCTTGAAGTTTTATGCATATGCACTGCATATCAGCCTGTGTTTCATGGCAATTTGTCAATCTCTCATCTCAAAATGGCTGAAATAGTAAAACTTATTTGCTAAGGTTGTTATAAAATGATGAGAGAATTATCCCTGTAACTTGCTGAATTCAGTTCCCCATATGTATTAAATACTTATACAATAATATCTAATAAGAAAAATACATTAAACAATTATGCTATTTTGTAGCATCTCCCTATTTTGTTCCCTGCTCTGATAAAACAATAACCAAAAGCAACTTAGGAAGGAAGGGCTTATGGCATCTTACAGCACTCAGGTTGCAATCCAAGACTGAAGGAAGTCAGGGCAGGAGCTCAAGGTAGGAATCTGGAGGCAAGAAGTGAAGCAGAAACCATAGAAGAGCTCTGTTTACTGGCTTGCTAACCTTGCATGCTCAGCTACTTTTCTTAACAGGCCAGGCCCACCTACATTAGGCTGGTGTCTTTGGGGGCTAGTGAGGACTAACGTAGGCTGCATTACAACCTTATCTGGAATGATTTGTTTCCACTAGCTTTCTCTCACTTTTCTTTTCCAGTTCATTTCCCTTGTAGGAAAGGAATACTCACCAAAAGTCATCATGAAGCCATAGAACACCTCGGGATGGGAGAAGAGCCAAGTAGCCTGTGTTCACTGTATGGGAACACTCCTTTTCTCATTTTACAGTGAGCATTATGCCTTGTTGGACCACTCTAGTTCTCATACCGTGGATGAGTATTGCTGTACTTACACTATCTGGAGTAACAAACTCATTTATTAGATAAATACACTATGGATCAAATAGAGATAAAAGAAACTTATGACTACAAATATAGAATAACAATTAAAATTCAGTTTATTTGGGGCATGGTGGTCCATGACCTTAGTACCAGCACTTGGGAGGCAGAAGCACGTGGATCTCCTCGGAATTGAGGCCAGCCTTGTATGCACAGAAAGTTCTACGGCACCTAACGCTACAGGATGACCCAATCCTCCCCCAAATCTGGTTTTTGTTTAAAAATACAGAGTACAGATCTGCAAATTAAAGTCATACCACTCCTGGGTATATACCCATAAGACTCATCCTATTGCAGAGGTACATGCACATCTATGTTCATTGCAGCTCTCTTCACAAGAGCAAAGAGCTGGAAGCAACTTAAGTGTCCCTCGACTGATGAGTGGATAGAGAAAATGTGGTACATCTACAATATGGAATTCTACGCGGCAGTAAAGAAAGATGACATCATGAACTTTGCAGGTAAATGGATGGAACTGGAAGCCATTATGCTAAACGAATTAACACAGTCTCTAAAAAACAAAGGGCGAATGGTATCCCTTATCTGTGGATGCTAACACCAAATCCCTAGTTGAAAGGCAAGCTGAGCAATGTTAATGTTATATTTCTTTTTATCTGAAAGCAACTGTGCTGTTATAATGTGAATCCTTTAAACAGGCTCTAGAATTAAATTACCACTTATTTTCAGGCATTGTAATTATGGTATATGGATGGAGGGTATGTATTAATATTTTAGAGTAATATAAAAAGTAAAGGGGAAAATGTGAACTCCTAAACATATTTTGGAATTAACATACGGTTTATTTTCAGAGGTCATAATTTTGGTATATATGTGGCATATATATGTATATATATGCATATTTTGGAGCAATACAAATGGGAGGGAACAACAAGAGGATTGGGTCAAAGAATGGACTGAAACAGTTAACTTCTGCCCAAACAATAAACCTCTGGAGAGAAAAACTTTAAAAATACTGAGAAAAAGACATGTATGGCAGAATGCATGAACTGGGGTAGGGTGGGGGATACGGAAAAGGGAATGTGTCTAAATTGGACTGAGAAATGATGTATGAAACACACAAAACATCAATAAAATATTGTATAAAAAAGATTTGTATTCTTAATGGAAAGTTGTTACCATCAATCAACTACTCTACAATTGCATGACATTTCCTTGTGATTTTGGAAGCAGTTACATTGATATATGAAGTCGTATAATGACTCAGTGTTATGGTTTCTGTCTATGAGATGAAAGACCATTTAGATCCAAAGATATCAAGAAAAGAGAGGTTTCCCACGACAATTGCATTTTCTTACAATGCGATGCTTTACTGACTCTTCAAAATCTTTTAAGAATCCACTGATATTTTAAGAGCTATTTCTCAAGAATGTACCATAGCTTTGAAGTAGAAATTTACATACTAAGACTAGAAAGATATTTTACAGGTAAGAATACTCACTAATATATATATTCACATTGCTTCTTTAAAAAGTAAAGTGAAAAAAATGCCTGTATGTTTTCACAATTTGTATTCCTCTCTGTCTGATAAACAATCATAATTAAATATTTGTTTTTAAAAACAAAAAATTAATATATCATGTATTAAAAATTTCAGCAGAAGTTGAAACCCTGGCTTTGAGAAATTATTATGTCTTCAATACAAAACAACATATTGCTGCCCATGAGCTAAGAACGGGTTTGCTTTCAAGATTTCAAAGATCACTTTTCCTGAGAAAACATGAGAAAAATTAAAGAATGGAAATAACATAGGAAAGATGCACAGGAAGTTAGGGCTCTGTCATTTCCAGGACATTCTTAAAAAGTATGGACACTGTAGGGTCTGAGAAGACAGCACTCCAAACTCTTTGATGTGATGTTTGAAGGTGTTTAATCACAAGAGGTGAGTTCTCCAGTAATTCTAAGGGGTGCTTTTCTAACAGGGCTGTGTGGGGTGAAGTTTTGATTTGTTGAGGGAAAGTGAGAAGTCTGATTTTTTCACCTGTATTTTCACAGTAACAGGCAAATTCATTAATACAAATAAGTACAGGAGATCAATAAAGCATAACTTTTTTACAATACTGCAGACAAGGGGATTCTTGGACACCCATCAAGCTAGGGAATCAGTGAAGAGTGACTTACTGAAACAGATATTTGTGTTCTTTGTCTTTGTGCAGTGCCCAAGGTTGTGCAGTCAGTCTGTCAAATGTTTGTATTGCTGTTTTCACTATGCGCACCTAGTCCTTATGAATTCAAAATAACCATATCTACTTCAGATCTCATGTTTAAAATTCAATTAAGGCACAGAAAAGTCAAAAGCGAGGGTGGGCTGACTCCTCTTCTGTTTGGTCTAAAAGAGTGCCAGTCTTGGGATTCTCACTTATTCATCTCTAATTGATTAGAACTTATTAATGTGATCATACTCAGAAAAAAAAAAGGTGACTGCTTTACTGGGCACACTGATGCTCTGGGCAAAATTGGGGCTCTCTTTGAAAAGAAAAGAAATGGTGACTCTAGTACCACTCTAAAAGTCAGGGTACTCCAATGGTATTTGGAATGGCATACTTCTTAAAGTTTGATCATTTTTTAACTTGAGATGAATGGTGCAGAACAGAGAACTGAGTTTATCATTCTCTTGTGAGTATTAACAACCCTGTGAATGCTCAAACTAGAGTTCATATTCATGGGACTTTCCTGGAATAGATTCACTGAATAAATTCCAAATGGACCTCAGGCTTTCAGCAAGGAATATTAAAGAAGCAGACTGTGTACAGTCACTGCTGCATTAATTAGAGTCCATCTGGCTTCATGAAAGGCTTCCACACAGCAAAAGGATGTGTTTCATCTGCCAACAATAACTACACCTGAGGCTCTGCACCATTGGATTTGATAATGAGGATGGCAGAGAAGCGAAGCACAAATTTCCTCTGGGCTTCCCAAGTTCTCCACCTGCCATGTGGTTCAAGAAATCATTAATGTCTATAAAATTGGAAGGAGAGGGGTTTTTTTTATGAAGAAGAGGACAATATTGTTAGTATTGAATAAAGCCAGTGTTAGAGCTGAAGCTCCTTTACATTTGCATTGGGATCTGCACAGCTTTTCTTGACAGCTGACTTTGTGGACTATGTGAGGTTCTCCTTAAGCAGCACTAATGTGGCAATTAGAAAAGAGAAAATGTGCCAGGTGTAACACCACACGCCTGTAACCCCATCATCTGTAATTCTAAGGAAGAGGGTTCATGAGTTTCAGGCAAGCTAGGCTTCGGAGGATAATTTTATTTCAAAAAATGGAGAAAAGGGAAGAGGAAAAGAAGGAAGAAGACACAAAGGGTAAAGAGGACAAGATGAAAGAGTAAGTAAAGAAATCTGCAAAATAAGATGATGATGACTAATATGAATATTCTTTTTTTAAAGCAAATGTTTGTTTTTTATTATCGGCTTCTTAGCTTCCAGATTCCAATTTTCCTACCTCCTGCTCACTCTTAGCTAACACTATTTTACTGAGAAGGCAAAAGCAATCCACAGAGAATTTCTGTAGGATGCCAGGAGCAGAACTTCCCATATATTCTACCTCTGTGCATATCTTAGCCTTTCCTCAAGTGTTCCTGTGTAGAGGCAGCTCCTTGGATGCTGCAATGGACCATGGTTCCTTGTGTCATTTGAAGCATATTGTCCCAAGTCACTGTCCACACCCTTCAGAATCACCAGCTCCTTGCTTTCCAATATAACGTTCCCATCCTAGCTGAAAGGGTGCTCTTATTTTAAAGACAGAGAAAATAAGGAAGTCCCTATATTTAATGCACACCAGTCAGAGAAATATTCCTTAGTCTACTGATTTAAATCCAAGTTCTTCCCACAGGCAGTTCCTAATTGTACTCTGTGCAGTCACAGACACACAGAAAAGTCATGTTGTATCATCTATCTGGCATCATTTAACATAGTCAAGATGGCACACAAAACTAACCATCACTAGTTAGAAACCATCATTAGTTAGAAACTAGTATCACTAGTTTCTCATTTAAGTTTAAACATAAAATGATTCTAAAATATGTTCTTTGCCAGTTTTCTCCACATCTTACCCCTATTTCCTCTCCAACTCACTTTAATTCAACTTTGCCCCATACCACACTGAAACAGCCAGCAGCAGATGCACAGGGGGCCTCAGGAGAGGTGAAGCCCCTCCCCAGAGGTGTGGGGTCCCACATCCAGACTAAACAACATGCCTCTCCTATGTGATCAGCATGGCTGGAGTTATCCAGCTAGCAGCTGGACACACATGGGACCTCAGGGTGAATATTCTTAATAATGTAATCATTGCCTTAAATAGCTGAATGCTAACTTCTGACAATGGAGATTCACATCTCAATAAATAGATTTAACAGAATACTAGACTAGGGCAAAGAAGAAATTAGGTAATGTATGAGTAAGAAAAATAATCGAGATTTAACAGGATGCTCAAGTACAAGGAATATGCTAGCTACAGAGGAGAGAACAAGGAGAATCAACAGGAAAAGATAATGGCCAAATCATTACTAAATAGACATAGAGCTCAAGTCAAGAAGTACTTGGGGAAAATCCAACAAGATACAAACAAAGAAAGGTATATTTGGAGCATCATTGTAAGTACTGTAAACTAAATAAGTTAAAATGGCAGAAGTAGCTGTAGGAAAGAGAGAATAACATTAAAGGTAGAAGAAATAAATTGATAGCACCTATTAACTATATGTTATAAAACATAGAAGACAATATAATGAAGTCTAATATGCTGGTGCTATTTGATGGGAATGTAGAAATCAAAAATTATTTTCTGGCATGTAGCTGGAGAGATGATTCAGTTGATAAACTGTTTGCTGCACAACGAGCTTGGTAAGGCACCTACACCTATAATCCCAGTACCTAGGAGGTGGAAATGAGAGACTTCCTGAGTCTTACTCTCCTACCATTATTAACCGATAAGTGAGCTCCTGATTCAGTTAAAGACATTGTCCCATAAAATAAGGAGACGAATGATAGAGGACAACAGGGAAGAAAGACAAGTGTGCTGGATAGCTTTAGTGTCAACTTGACACACCTGGGTTGAGGGAGCCTCAGTTGGGGAATTGGCTCCATTGGATTGGCCTGTGGCCACGTCTGTGGAGTATTGTCTTGATTGCTGAGCAGTGTGGGAGGGCCCAGCCCACAATGAGTAGTGCCACCCTGGGCAGGTTGTTGTGTACTGTATAAGAAGGCAGGCTGGGCATGAGCCAGGAGAGCAAGCCAGTAAACAGCTTTCCTCCATGACTTGTGCTTCAGCTCCTGCCTCCAGGTTCCTGCCCTGAGTTCCTGCCTTGGGCTCCCTAAGTGATGAACTGTGACCCGGGAGATGTAAGCTGAATAAACCCTTTCCTCCCCAAGTTGGTGTTGGCCAGAGTGTTTTGTCACATCAATGGAAGACAAACTAGAACAGAAATTGGTACCAGGAGTGGGGTATTGCTATGACAGACCTGACCTTGGTGTTTTGGGGAAGGATTGTGGAGGCATTTGGAACTTTGGGCTGGGAAGATCATTGAATGCCTGAAGATTATTGCTATGGAGCTTGGAGCAGTTTTGCTGAAGGATTTGTAGAAGATGGATGCCTGGCTTGTGAAGTTTCTAGTTTCAAAGGGGAGCAGAGATCATCAGGACTGTGTAATCTGTGGGTTCTGGTCAACTGGGGCTGAAGAATCAGCTATGAGTAACAAGAGACCAGAACCTGAAGTAAATCCTTGCTTTACTGGGACAATTAATGCTGGTTAGCTGGGGCTGAAAAATCGCTGTAACAAGAGAATAGCATCACTGTGGTGAAATCTTCTGGGAAGAATTTCTTCAGGGTCAGCACACACAAGCTATGATCCAGAAGGGGCCTAAGCCTCCATCTCGAGCCAGAAGCAGGACTTGGTAGTGTGTAAGAGTCTCCTATATGGTTCTGGTGTTGAAATTTCAGGGGGTCAGAGAGCAGCCAAGGCTTGGCACTGTGAGAGTTCAGGAAAGACCATTGGTGGAAGTGCACCTCAGTTGCAGTGAAGACCCCAAGACTGCAGGGATCATGGAGAGAAGCTGAGACTTTGCACCAGGAGAGGTCAGAAGAGACCATTGGTGAAGGTGCTGTCTCAGTTTTAGTGGAGACCCCAGCTTTTTGGAGATTCCAGGACCATGGGACGACCACCAAGAGCAGCAACAGGTGTGAAATGGAGTCGGCCTGGGCCTTCAAGATGAGCTGTGTGTGCCACAGACAGCAGAGTCAGAGAAGGGGAACTGCCAAAACCCTTTGGAGCCCAGAAGAACGTGAGTGAATCTCAGGTGTCCAGCCTTGAGCTACTTTGCTGGACTTAGGTTTTGTTTGAGAGTGCCTGATTCTTCCCTTTGAAATAAGACANTCTTTGGGGGCTAGTGAGGACTAACGTAGGCTGCATTACAACCTTATCTGGAATGATTTGTTTCCACTAGCTTTCTCTCACTTTTCTTTTCCAGTTCATTTCCCTTGTAGGAAAGGAATACTCACCAAAAGTCATCATGAAGCCATAGAACACCTCGGGATGGGAGAAGAGCCAAGTAGCCTGTGTTCACTGTATGGGAACACTCCTTTTCTCATTTTACAGTGAGCACTATGCCTTGTTGGACCACTCTAGTTCTCATACCGTGGATGAGTATTGCTGTACTTACACTATCTGGAGTAACAAACCCATTTATTAGATAAATACACTATGGATCAAATAGAGATAAAAGAAACTTATGACTACAAATATAGAATAACAATTAAAATTCAGTTTATTTGGGGCATGGTGGTCCATGACCTTAGTACCAGCACTTGGGAGGCAGAAGCACGTGGATCTCCTTGGAATTGAGGCCAGCCTTGTATGCACAGAAAGTTCTATGGCACCTAACGCTACAGGATGACCCAATCCTCCCCCAAATCTGGTTTTTGTTTAAAAATACAGAGTACAGATCTGCAAATTAAAGTCATACCACTCCTGGGTATATACCCATAAGACTCATCCTATTGCAGAGGTACATGCACATCTATGTTCATTGCAGCTCTCTTCACAAGAGCAAAGAGCTGGAAGCAACTTAAGTGTCCCTCGACTGATGAGTGGATAGAGAAAATGTGGTACATCTACAATATGGAATTCTACGCGGCAGTAAAGAAAGATGACATCATGAACTTTGCAGGTAAATGGATGGAACTGGAAGCCATTATGCTAAACGAATTAACACAGTCTCTAAAAAACAAAGGGCGAATGGTATCCCTTATCTGTGGATGCTAACACCAAATCCCTAGTTGAAAGGCAAGCTGAGCAATGTTAATGTTATATTTCTTTTTATCTGAAAGCAACTGTGCTGTTATAATGTGAATCCTTTAAACAGGCTCTAGAATTAAATTACCACTTATTTTCAGGCATTGTAATTATGGTATATGGATGGAGGGTATGTATTAATATTTTAGAGTAATATAAAAAGTAAAGGGGAAAATGTGAACTCCTAAACATATTTTGGAATTAACATACGGTTTATTTTCAGAGGTCATAATTTTGGTATATATGTGGCATATATATGTATATATATGCATATTTTGGAGCAATACAAATGGGAGGGAACAACAAGAGGATTGGGTCAAAGAATGGACTGAAACAGTTAACTTCTGCCCAAACAATAAACCTCTGGAGAGAAAAACTTTAAAAATACTGAGAAAAAGACATGTATGGCAGAATGCATGAACTGGGGTAGGGTGGGGGATACGGAAAAGGGAATGTGTCTAAATTGGACTGAGAAATGATGTATGAAACACACAAAACATCAATAAAATATTGTATAAAAAAGATTTGTATTCTTAATGGAAAGTTGTTACCATCAATCAACTACTCTACAATTGCATGACATTTCCTTGTGATTTTGGAAGCAGTTACATTGATATATGAAGTCGTATAATGACTCAGTGTTATGGTTTCTGTCTATGAGATGAAAGACCATTTAGATCCAAAGATATCAAGAAAAGAGAGGTTTCCCACGACAATTGCATTTTCTTACAATGCGATGCTTTACTGACTCTTCAAAATCTTTTAAGAATCCACTGATATTTTAAGAGCTATTTCTCAAGAATGTACCATAGCTTTGAAGTAGAAATTTACATACTAAGACTAGAAAGATATTTTACAGGTAAGAATACTCACTAATATATATATTCACATTGCTTCTTTAAAAAGTAAAGTGAAAAAAATGCCTGTATGTTTTCACAATTTGTATTCCTCTCTGTCTGATAAACAATCATAATTAAATATTTGTTTTTAAAAACAAAAAATTAATATATCATGTATTAAAAATTTCAGCAGAAGTTGAAACCCTGGCTTTGAGAAATTATTATGTCTTCAATACAAAACAACATATTGCTGCCCATGAGCTAAGAACGGGTTTGCTTTCAAGATTTCAAAGATCACTTTTCCTGAGAAAACATGAGAAAAATTAAAGAATGGAAATAACATAGGAAAGATGCACAGGAAGTTAGGGCTCTGTCATTTCCAGGACATTCTTAAAAAGTATGGACACTGTAGGGTCTGAGAAGACAGCACTCCAAACTCTTTGATGTGATGTTTGAAGGTGTTTAATCACAAGAGGTGAGTTCTCCAGTAATTCTAAGGGGTGCTTTTCTAACAGGGCTGTGTGGGGTGAAGTTTTGATTTGTTGAGGGAAAGTGAGAAGTCTGATTTTTTCACCTGTATTTTCACAGTAACAGGCAAATTCATTAATACAAATAAGTACAGGAGATCAATAAAGCATAACTTTTTTACAATACTGCAGACAAGGGGATTCTTGGACACCCATCAAGCTAGGGAATCAGTGAAGAGTGACTTACTGAAACAGATATTTGTGTTCTTTGTCTTTGTGCAGTGCCCAAGGTTGTGCAGTCAGTCTGTCAAATGTTTGTATTGCTGTTTTCACTATGTGCACCTAGTCCTTATGAATTCAAAATAACCATATCTACTTCAGATCTCATGTTTAAAATTCAATTAAGGCACAGAAAAGTCAAAAGCGAGGGTGGGCTGACTCCTCTTCTGTTTGGTCTAAAAGAGTGCCAGTCTTGGGATTCTCACTTATTCATCTCTAATTGATTAGAACTTATTAATGTGATCATACTCAGAAAAAAAAAAGGTGACTGCTTTACTGGGCACACTGATGCTCTGGGCAAAATTGGGGCTCTCTTTGAAAAGAAAAGAAATGGTGACTCTAGTACCACTCTAAAAGTCAGGGTACTCCAATGGTATTTGGAATGGCATACTTCTTAAAGTTTGATCATTTTTTAACTTGAGATGAATGGTGCAGAACAGAGAACTGAGTTTATCATTCTCTTGTGAGTATTAACAACCCTGTGAATGCTCAAACTAGAGTTCATATTCATGGGACTTTCCTGGAATAGATTCACTGAATAAATTCCAAATGGACCTCAGGCTTTCAGCAAGGAATATTAAAGAAGCAGACTGTGTACAGTCACTGCTGCATTAATTAGAGTCCATCTGGCTTCATGAAAGGCTTCCACACAGCAAAAGGATGTGTTTCATCTGCCAACAATAACTACACCTGAGGCTCTGCACCATTGGATTTGATAATGAGGATGGCAGAGAAGCGAAGCACAAATTTCCTCTGGGCTTCCCAAGTTCTCCACCTGCCATGTGGTTCAAGAAATCATTAATGTCTATAAAATTGGAAGGAGAGGGGTTTTTTTTATGAAGAAGAGGACAATATTGTTAGTATTGAATAAAGCCAGTGTTAGAGCTGAAGCTCCTTTACATTTGCATTGGGATCTGCACAGCTTTTCTTGACAGCTGACTTTGTGGACTATGTGAGGTTCTCCTTAAGCAGCACTAATGTGGCAATTAGAAAAGAGAAAATGTGCCAGGTGTAACACCACACGCCTGTAACCCCATCATCTGTAATTCTAAGGAAGAGGGTTCATGAGTTTCAGGCAAGCTAGGCTTCGGAGGATAATTTTATTTCAAAAAATGGAGAAAAGGGAAGAGGAAAAGAAGGAAGAAGACACAAAGGGTAAAGAGGACAAGATGAAAGAGTAAGTAAAGAAATCTGCAAAATAAGATGATGATGACTAATATGAATATTCTTTTTTTAAAGCAAATGTTTGTTTTTTATTATCGGCTTCTTAGCTTCCAGATTCCAATTTTCCTACCTCCTGCTCACTCTTAGCTAACACTATTTTACTGAGAAGGCAAAAGCAATCCACAGAGAATTTCTGTAGGATGCCAGGAGCAGAACTTCCCATATATTCTACCTCTGTGCATATCTTAGCCTTTCCTCAAGTGTTCCTGTGTAGAGGCAGCTCCTTGGATGCTGCAATGGACCATGGTTCCTTGTGTCATTTGAAGCATATTGTCCCAAGTCACTGTCCACACCCTTCAGAATCACCAGCTCCTTGCTTTCCAATATAACGTTCCCATCCTAGCTGAAAGGGTGCTCTTATTTTAAAGACAGAGAAAATAAGGAAGTCCCTATATTTAATGCACACCAGTCAGAGAAATATTCCTTAGTCTACTGATTTAAATCCAAGTTCTTCCCACAGGCAGTTCCTAATTGTACTCTGTGCAGTCACAGACACACAGAAAAGTCATGTTGTATCATCTATCTGGCATCATTTAACATAGTCAAGATGGCACACAAAACTAACCATCACTAGTTAGAAACCATCATTAGTTAGAAACTAGTATCACTAGTTTCTCATTTAAGTTTAAACATAAAATGATTCTAAAATATGTTCTTTGCCAGTTTTCTCCACATCTTACCCCTATTTCCTCTCCAACTCACTTTAATTCAACTTTGCCCCATACCACACTGAAACAGCCAGCAGCAGATGCACAGGGGGCCTCAGGAGAGGTGAAGCCCCTCCCCAGAGGTGTGGGGTCCCACATCCAGACTAAACAACATGCCTCTCCTATGTGATCAGCATGGCTGGAGTTATCCAGCTAGCAGCTGGACACACATGGGACCTCAGGGTGAATATTCTTAATAATGTAATCATTGCCTTAAATAGCTGAATGCTAACTTCTGACAATGGAGATTCACATCTCAATAAATAGATTTAACAGAATACTAGACTAGGGCAAAGAAGAAATTAGGTAATGTATGAGTAAGAAAAATAATCGAGATTTAACAGGATGCTCAAGTACAAGGAATATGCTAGCTACAGAGGAGAGAACAAGGAGAATCAACAGGAAAAGATAATGGCCAAATCATTACTAAATAGACATAGAGCTCAAGTCAAGAAGTACTTGGGGAAAATCCAACAAGATACAAACAAAGAAAGGTATATTTGGAGCATCATTGTAAGTACTGTAAACTAAATAAGTTAAAATGGCAGAAGTAGCTGTAGGAAAGAGAGAATAACATTAAAGGTAGAAGAAATAAATTGATAGCACCTATTAACTATATGTTATAAAACATAGAAGACAATATAATGAAGTCTAATATGCTGGTGCTATTTGATGGGAATGTAGAAATCAAAAATTATTTTCTGGCATGTAGCTGGAGAGATGATTCAGTTGATAAACTGTTTGCTGCACAACGAGCTTGGTAAGGCACCTACACCTATAATCCCAGTACCTAGGAGGTGGAAATGAGAGACTTCCTGAGTCTTACTCTCCTACCATTATTAACCGATAAGTGAGTTCCTGATTCAGTTAAAGACATTGTCCCATAAAATAAGGAGACGAATGATAGAGGACAACAGGGAAGAAAGACAAGTGTGCTGGATAGCTTTAGTGTCAACTTGACACACCTGGGTTGAGGGAGCCTCAGTTGGGGAATTGGCTCCATTGGATTGGCCTGTGGCCACGTCTGTGGAATATTGTCTTGATTGCTGAGCAGTGGGGGAGGGCCCAGCCCACAATGAGTAGTGCCACCCTGGGCAGGTTGTTGTGTACCATATAAGAAGGCAGGCTGGGCATGAGCCAGGAGAGCAAGCCAGTGAACAGCATTCCTCCAAGGCTTGTGCTTCAGCTCCTGCCTCCAGGTTCCTGCCCTGAGTTCCTGCCTTGGGCTCCCTAAGTGATGAACTGTGACCCAGGAGATATAAGCTGAATAAACCCTTTCCTCCTCAAGTTGGTGTCAGTCAGAGTGTTTTGTCACAGCAATGGAAGACAAACTAGAACAACAAGTATGCATGCCAAAATGATGTTTTCATGTGGCCGGAAAGATGGCTCAGTAGTTAACAGCATGAGCTGCTCTCACAGAGGACTTGGGTTCAGTTCCCAGCACCCAGATGGTGACTAACAACCATCCATAACTACAGTTCCAGGGGATCTATGAAAACTCTTCTGGTCTTCATAGGCATGCTACAATATAGGTACACTTACATACATGCAGGCAAAATACTCATACACATAAAGTAAAAATATATTTCAAAACTAAATGTCTTCAAATAAGTGGAGCTTATGGAATTTGATCAGATGCATATACAATAAACATTGGAAAGATTTTTATTTCATGGCTAAAGAAAACCATGCCAAACTGCCACAGACAAATATAAGGAAGACATAGTTAAGCACTTTAATGAAATATTAGGCATATCCCAAACTTAGATGGAGAAATTCCTCCTCATTTGCCCAAGAGAAACAAAATATTTGTGGAAAAAGTACTGTTGTAATTGTTTGTTTCATAGCAAATTTATTTCTTTTTAAGAGCTAAAATCAGAGAAAAACATGTACATCACCATCATCAGGACAGTGAAGATATATATTGCTGTCTATTCTCACAATGAAACACTTGTATCAGCAAAAAAATGAATTCATGATACATAAAGATGCACAGACAAATCATAAAAACATTCTGTTCAGAAAAAAAAACAACGACAGAGGAGAGAATGGGCATAATGTGATTGTAATTCTGTGACATTTAAAAACAGAAAAAAAAATCTTAGTCCATTGTTAATGCATTGTTAAGATCATCGGACTGATAGGATATTATGAACACTAAATATAGCACTGTGGGAATGCCTTCCGGACAAATGACTGTTAGCTAATCTTGTAACCAAATAGTCTTATCTTTTGGAGCCATTTACATGACCTCACCTTGTTCATGATTCTAAAAAGCTGACTTGGGCCTCGAGTTCTTTTGTAACTTAAATATATAGCTTTAATCCCTCATGACCTTTGTCCTTGATTCAGAATAGTGTATGAATGTGTTTGGATGTTGTGTAAATTGCAAGTGCTGCAAACAACAGGTGTAATTGAATTGATAGCATTTGTTTGTGCTTATTTGTGCTGTTCTACGTCAGTAGGGGTCTCAGGAAAAGCACATTTTCTGATAAGACAAATCCTTCTCTTCCCCATTTCATGCTGAATATAATATTTTAATATAAAGAGAACAAGGCCTTTTATTCAAGAGAACAGTTCCAGAACAATTTGGACCCTCGTTCTTGGTTGAAAGGGATTCTAAGAGTTAGAGTGTCTTTTCTTCAGGCAATACCACATCATATTAGCCATGTAGACATTACTTTTATTGAACTTACAACATGACTTTAAATCCATGCAATTTAATGTATCCAAATTTTATTCAGTGAAATAAATGAAAAAATTGTTATCAATAATAATAAAATATAATGGAGGCTTCAAAGCAAGAAGACTTATTACAAATAATTAGGGATATTGTATAATGTCTAAAGGTCATCAGGCAAAAAAAACACCCCAAAACACAAAAAAACAAACCAGAGTTCCAAGTTTCTGTGGTAAAATACTTACACTACAAAGATGTAATTTGTTAAATCATAATTCAAAAATAAAGTTTGTTTCCCATATTGATCACATACAGTAACCCAAAACTGCATGGGTGAACTTGATGAAATCTGTGCCTTGATTCCACCCTATAGGTATGTATAATACAACTGCTTTTTTGAGACTCATGGATCAAAAATAAAAACCTAAAATAAAAAAGGAGGATATAGATAGATATGAAAACTTTTTGTCAAAAAACCTTGCAACCCAAATCTTAAAACTAACTATGGGAAATGATTTGTATGTTCCAACAGGCCAGAGTATCACCAACTTAATGGCTGAGAAAGAAAATGCAGCTTTGCAGTGAGTAGGATGTACCAGAAAGTGCCAGCAGAAGGATTGACTCCTCTGGGCATTGAAGGGAAGAAATGCCTCAGATTGCTGCAGACATCAGGCCCCTCTCTGGATCCTACTAGTAACAACTATTTTTAATGAATCCTAACAAAGCTTACCTTCTAGGTGCCGCAAAGGTTTTAATACAAGAGACTTTCTTAACTTCCCCCCATAGAATAAGGAGAAATATGATGATGATGAGGTTGCTCTCCAGCTGTAGATTGGAGCCAGCTGTTATAGAGGTATTCTCTTGTAAAATCGGTAAAACTGCCTTCTTTAATTGACTAATGGACATAGAAACTGTGAAAAGGATTATTCTCTATTCAGAACCAAATGTAATGCTAAAGTCTCCTTAAGCTATGCACTTAAACAAAATATATTAATACAGGAGCTCTGACATCAACAATGGATTATTCTACCAAGGAGATGTTGGCCAGGGGATCCAAGCCCCCACAAAAGGTAAAGAAAGGCTACTTGCCTCCAAACTGGGATATCTGCAGGAAGAGAGGCGATAAGGCCCTGCTGTTGAAGACCTGATATAAACATGGGAAAGATGTATGGAGACCACACTTGCAAGTATACAGATGGTCTCTGGAATGCCAGAGAGTGTTACTAAAGGCCACTAAACCAATAAAGCAAATATAGGTGTCCTTGAGTCAAGCAAGACTCCTCTGTTAGCACCAGCTACACCTCATCTGCCTGGAAATACTGTGCAGCTGTGGCAGCCATATGTCTGTATATCCCAAATCTAATTGGCTATTAGCTCTCTCCTTGGAGGAATAACCCACGGCTGATGTCACAAGCTTACATCCTCTAACGGTTAGGAGATGTTATAAACCACACGAAGACCCTGTCATACTTAACAGAAGAAAATGTAATTCATGGATTAACATACCATCCAAACATCTGTGTCTATACCAAAGTAACCTACCATAACAATTAGTACTGTTTAAATACCTATATATCTAATTGCATGTGCTTCATTAGTAGCATCGAAAGGCTATATATTATACTGTTTAAATACCTATATATCTAATTGCATGTGCTTCATTAGTAGGATCAAAAGGTTATGCCTGGACAAGCTGGCAGTCCATGAAAGAAAACAGCCAGAATTGACTAGAGACCAAGACAACAGCTCCAGAGTAAGTAGACTGTTTTGCTTCTCATCCACCTGTGCCCCTTTTCTAAGCCTAGGGAACAATCTGCGGAAGAGGGGGTGTGGTAGAATGTAAGGGCTGTGATTGGGGTGAATGGTGAAACTACAACAATATAGACTGGACACTCATTTGATCAACTTGATTGAACATACAATCCCCCCCTGCTGGATGGTGGGACCCATGAGCTGTGTGGGTTTGGGCACAACTGCTTGCAAATTGGTTTTACATGAAGGATACTTGTACTCACAAATTATCACTTATTGTTAAAAAAATGAAAACAAAACAAAACAAAACAAAAAATCAGAGAAAGATGCAGAAAAGTTACGGCAGAATACATGATCTGGCATGGGTAGGGGTGGGGTGGGGGGAAAGGAAGGGGATACATGCCTGAACTGAATTGGAAAATGATGTATGAAATACACAAAGCATCAATAAAAAAAAAACAAAGATGTAATGTGAAAACTAAAGAAATACTTCAATAAAGAATGTCAAAGACATTAAGGAATTGAACATTCTTAACTGCAGTTAAATTAAATGTAATTGCTCACATGGGCTGTGTGTGGTTGTGTTCAAATATCAGCCTACAATCTCAGAGTAGGCCAGAGGAGCTTAATGGAGACAGCTCCTGTGTTGTCAGTAGTTGTGTTAGCCTAATTGGATATTTTTTTTTCTTTTCTAAGTGTTGTGCATTTTGTGCCCTCAAGTGTAAGTTCAAATATTAAATATCTTTCTTTTTTTTTTTTTTTTTTTGAGACAGGGTCTCCCTGTAGCCCCAGCTGTCCTGGAACTCACTCTGTAGACCAGGCTGGCCTGGAACTCACAAAGATCCTCCTGCCTCTGCCTCCTGGGTGCTAGGATTAAAGTCGTGCACCACCATGCCCTGCTTATATGTCTTTCTTAAATATTGTATTCCTCTCAAACACTTATTCTAATCCTGTTTTTTATATCATGACTTCAGATTTTGTCTAATTCATCTATAAAGTTTATTTAGATGTATCTATGATTTCAGTAAAAGCTTGCCTTGATAGGTCAGCATATTCAATCTTGGCCATTCTCAAGGAAGAATGAGCTTTTGCTGGCTCTGGGAACATAACTCTTGAGCTCTAGGAATATTATCCTCCTACCAGTACTTTGTGTACTACAGGCTCTGGCAGCACACTCCAACCGATTCTTCCACATGAGCCCTTATTGCTCCAACTGGCTTCTCCCTCCTAGTTTCCTCTGGAACCTGCTCTAGGAGATAATGAACTGTGGACAGAAAATGAACCCTAAGGAGACTCCTGTCTGAAGGCAAGTACCCAGGGGAGATGACTTGTAAAAATGGTGAGCTCAACAAGTTGCCCCAGCAGGTATCCTGCTTCCTCCTTCTCTGCTCTGTACTCAAAATCAAATACAGACACCTACAGGTTTGGATTCCATAAATGACCAATAAATTAAAACGTTATATGTCCAGTTTAGCTTTCTATTAGCTCTAGAAGTCATTTGTATCCATCTATTTATAATCCCACTTATCCTTTTTGTAATATCTGAAAGACCTGCAAACTGAATCTGAGTTAGTCCTCTTATCCCATGTACACAGCTAAAACCAAACACTATACGTGGGGAATTCATACAGAAGAATATCTTATTTCTTATGGTTCTGGCAACTCAGATGCAACATCAAGGCACTGATACTCAGTATCTTGTGAGGATCCTTCTGTAACTAAGAATTTGAAAAAACAGGAGCTGAGGCTAAAATCTTTGAGCATAAATTGCTTGTTCTGCAAGCATGTGTCCTCAAATTGATCCCCAACAACCATCAAAAATACAGTTATGGGGCTGGAGAAGGGGCTCAGTAGTTAAGAGCACTGGTTGCTCTTGCTGATAACCTGGGTTCAGTTCCCAGCACCCACATGGTGGCTAACAACTGACTGTAACTCCAGTTCCAAGAGATCTGATTCTCTCTTGTGACCTCTGTGCACATTGCACAACATGAGTGCACTTACATACATGCAGGCAATACACTCAAACACATAAAATAAAAATAATATACAGACTCCAACAGAGTGACTGAGGAATGAATGTGTCATTTACATGGTCAAATTTGCAGGAAGCACAAAGATGGAGACAAAGATGGCCCCTTCTTACTTCTCAGTGTCCCAGCAGAGCTCTCTCTCACAAACACCAGCAGCTGCCCTCCTCCTACAAGAAGTTTTACCTGGAAAATTTTAATTTTCCCCCTTTTGATTCACAGATTAAAGGTTACCTCTGTAACATGGGTCTTGTACATTGCACTGACCACTCAGTCTGACATCATGGTTGAGTGTGTGAGGTTTAAAGGAAACATTGTGTGAAAAGCAATGAGTCAATCAACCCCAATCCTATATGAAAGTGTCATCTGAATTTTCCTATGGAAAATTACCTCTTTTCTTGATGTCCAATTACTGATATTATGTGAATGAATATATTTATCTTCCTCATGATTGAATCTACTGTTCTTATCTATTTATTATCTTCCTCACACGGCCATGGTTGTGAGTATTGACATTCCTTGAATCCCAACATAGATGTCTATTACAATCAGCATATCATTATTTATTTAATGTATGTAATCACAATTGAAAAATTAATTGAACACAGTATAAGTATTTTAGAAACAAATGAGAAAGTTTTTGTATTTGTTCTATTGCATATTTTATTATGTAATAGTATGTATATTATCATACAGAATGCTTTATTTATCATAAATATATAGTATTTAATTGCTTATTGCCAGTGATGGTGGATGTAATGAGTTGTCTCCAGTAGTCTCAAGCATTAAACACTTGGACAGTTGGTGGTGCTGTTTGGAGTCAGTCATGGCACTAAGCATCATGGTTATGCTAGAGGAAGTATAGCACTGGGAACAGATTTTGAGAGTTTGGAGCCATGTCCCATTTTCAGTTTCTCTCTCTGTTTCCCTCCCTGGCTGAAGATGTAGGAAGCTTTCTCTTCTTGCTACTTTTGCCACCAGGCCACCATGAAATGATGAACTCTTATCCCTCTGGTGTCATAAACCAAACAAACTCTCATCTTCTAAATTCCCTTGGTCATAGTGTTTTATTACAGAAAAGCAAATCAAAAGTTAAGCTAATAATCACTTGCTCTCTTTTTTAAACCAAGTACCTAAGAAACAGTACATCAAAGAATTTAAATTCCAGGAAGCTAAATAAAATATATGTGCACGGAACTACTTGTAGTTTTAATTTTAAAGTTGTGTATTTTGACTCAAGATTTATTTTCAAGTGAAATCTGTCAAATCATTTCAGAGTGGGAGAGGGGACGAATTATTACTTCCTTCTAAGATATTCTGAAAGAACATGGGTGGGAGAGAGAATAGAGCCTTTCTTCTAAAGGTAAAATTGAAAAGGTGAGTTTCTTGCTGCTGGTAGCTTGGAAGTTATGTAAGTCTCTAAACTGTTTTTATACAGAAGGACTAAAAAAAACTCGTGATAAGAGAGGATATGCAGAGTTAAAATGGAGAAACAAAAGCACTGTTTTTTATATGTCTGATTCTTTATGGTGCAATAACAGATTGCTTGAAAGGAAGACAGAGAAAGCCAGGGAAGCCCATGGACCTACAGGTGGAGACCAATTCCCAGCTGTCAATATCAAAGGCAGTGGGCGAGAAAGTTGTTTTCTCCTTAAAATAGCCCAGAAAGATAGAATTTGTGGCCAAAGCAATTGTTTTTATTTCAGCAAAAATAACTTTAGACAAAGAGAGGAACGAGGATAAAGGAACAGGTAAGAGGGGAGGGAGGAAAAGAGGGAGAGAACTAAAGACAGAGAAGAGGAGGGGAGTGGAGGAGAGAGGGAAGAGAATGGGAGGAAGGGAGGGAACGGGAGGGGGAAGGCCCTTCAAGCTTAGAACTGTACTTGAAACACTTCAGTTCATAAATTTAATCTATGGACACAAACCTTTATAAAGTAGGTATTTTCAACACTTTATTTTTCTATGCTGACATTAAGATTCTGAGAGAATAGAAAATAGTGAAACGTATTGAAATTACACATAGTTTTAATTGTACATTTCAAATCCAGTGCAGGATATGCCAAAGACCTTTCTGGCTTCCATGGTATTAAATGTCTTTAAATTATGAAGTCAGGTCCTCTGAAGCTCACTTTACATTTTATCCATGTCATGTACATGTTCATTAACAAATTTACATTAATTGTCCCTTATGCTCCTAGACAATATTAAATGGTTATTCAGATGTATAGTGCATGGTGCTGCCTTATATGGACTTTATAGTTTAGTAACTTAATTATTTTTATAGCAGCTGTCAGTATGTTGGATCAGAACCAGGGATGCTAACATCATTAATCTAAGTGACAAAAAAGTCTGCTGAAGACCAGTAACCAAAGAATAGTGTTTCAACCAATATTAAGAAGGAGTAATGAAGGCTGGAGAAATGGCTCAGCAGCTAAGAGCACTGGATACTCTTTCAGAGGACCTAGGTTTGAATCCCGACACTCATGTGCCACCTGACAATGATCCATAACTCCAGGTCCAGAAAATCTGATGCCCTCTTCTCACTTCAATGTGCATTGGACTCCTGTAGTGCACTTACATAAATGCAGTCAAAACACTCAAATGCATAAAACAAAAGTCAATTGTTTTAAAGTTTAAAGAGGAGTAACAAGGGTGAACAGGACACATGGACATTAGATAGCATCAGATATCCAAAACAAGCTTCCTGAAAAATTAATGACATACTTTACTGAAACAAGTGTTTCAGAATATCCTCTAGGAGTATAGATGAAAATTTGGCATACCATTTGTATACATGTGATGGGAAAACTGCCCAGTAGAGGTCCCCTGCAGCATTTATTTGACTTGGCTTCACTTGGTGTTGATGATGACAACAGATTCAAGATGAGCTGTCATGGAGGAGAGTGTGGGCTGTTGTCACTGTGCACTTTTAGCTGGGAATCAAATTCAGACACATTCAGTCACTATGGTATTGTGCAGGAACAGTAGACTTAATATGCTCCAATAGCAAGTCAGTCAAAATTCCATTATAGATAAGGAAGGGACTCCTGAAGCCCCACTGCCAGTTGAGGAGGTATTGGCAGTCCATGGCTGCTGGGAGAAAGAGAACACATTTTCTTCAGGATGGACCCTGGATTGGTTTCCCATGCTCCTATGAATAGCTGTATATCCATGCACATTCCACAGAAACAACTGAACTTTGTATAAAGTACATAAAGCTGAGAGGCTGAGAGGGCAATCTGGTATTTGTGTGTGAAGGATTTGGGAGAAGCTGGATGAAATTGGAAGGGCATCTGGTTTGTGGGGGTTTGGAGGAATTGGAGGGGAGAGGCTGGGTGTGGATTTGATCACAACACATCACATGGCATACATATATGGAATTTTCAATTAAAGTGCTGTGTTCAATAAACTTTCATTTCACAGGTATTTATTCATGTCAAATAAAACATTTATAATCTCTTTTACTCACAGACTGCTGTCATAGTATATTATAGTTTTATCTCATTATTACAGGCCAAATAATATACTAGCATACACATAAATAGTAATTCCATTAAGTGATAAAATCCAAACAGTATTTTACATAAAATTCTATTTCCATAAAACATAGATTCATATTTGTTATAATAGTAGTAGGGAGGTTAGTACATATTAGAGGTTGATACATGGAATGGAATCTCATAGTCTTAATTTCATTGAGCATCTAAGAGCAAGTTTCATGTTTAACAATCTCTTTGCCCTTTTTTTCGTAGCAGCATTAGCAACAGTACTATTGTTTCACATGTTCAAGTTGTGTAACTTACATAAAAATGTGGTTTTGTGCCGGGCGTGGTGGCACATGCCTTTAATCCTAGCACTTGGGAGGCAGAGGCAGGTGGATCTTTGTCAGTTCAAGGCCAGCCTGGTCTACAGAGTGAGTTCCAGGACAGCTGGGGCTACAGAGAGACCCTGTCTCAAAAAGACCAAAAAAAAATGTGGTTTTGTTTTGCATATATCATATTATATGTTATCACTTGGTGTCTGTGAGACATTATACATATGATTAGTAATATGACCATCTGGAGATAAACAAATAAATTTTGTATGAGGCGTTTACATGTGTTTATGTGTCTATGTGCATTTGAGTATATGTATATGTGTCTATGTACTTAATGTGTGTGTTTGTGTATATATATATATATATATATATATGTGCATGTGCACATGTATGTATTTGTTTGGATGATGTGTGTAGGTGTTCATGTATGTGTGTGTGTGTGTATTATGTAGGGAAGATCTGCCTTTATCAAGTGAAAGTGAGGCATCATCTTATTGCTAAGAGCCTGGAGAGAACAAGAAAATTCCGTCTTTTTGAGTTGGTGGACTATGCACATGGATCAGAGCAGCAGTTCTCCAGATTGGGACCCTGGGGCATGCACCTGTTCCCCATACTATTCAAGATTTCAAAGCTGAACTGGGCCAAGCTCCCCAACTCCAACTCTTTTGCTGACATTCCACTGTGAGATGTTTTAGCTTTAAGTGATGGAAGGAGCCAAGCCCTTAACCAATCCCTTCTCTTCTCTCTATCTTTGAGTCATTCTATGTATTGTTTCATTTTATTGGTTCTGTTTTCTGTAGACCGTGACTCTGAAAGATTCCTGGTTATCCTGAAATTTCTTGGGGGAAAACGGCAAGCTACTTTTGAAATTCTTATAATGTTCTTTGAAGTGAATAGGGTAATGACTGTTGGCATTGCCCCATCTCAAGTTTTGAGTAAGTGAAGCCACCACTTTTATAGAAAATGAACTCATGGTCAGAAGATACAGATTAAAGCACGAATTCTTTACTCAACCACTCTAAAATTCTCTAGTACCTAGTTTACAGGCCTGTGAACTGGAGACTAAAATCTTTCTTTAGAAGTACAGACAGGACAAAATTTAAGCAGTGTGTGCCCAAGAATCTTCTTGACAATGAGTCACACTCTCTCTCAGATACTGTAAACTTCAGGTACCCATTGTGGAAATCCAAATGTCATATGTTGCTTGTGTCGTGAGCTCCAGAACACTTAATAGTTTAATGGCCAGGAAAAATGAGTGTCCACAGAAAGAAATGGCAGTAAAGGATTCTTGTCCTAAAATGCCTCTTGCTTTGAAATAAAGTACTTAAATATTTTCTTGAAGTCTCTAGAAGCATCCTTTAAGAAACTGTTCAGAATACTGAGCCAACCATTTAATATCTACACAGAATTCTTGTACCAAGAATTTTTAATGGCATCTGAAAACAATTGCAAGCTTTTGGGCTCAATCATACTAGGTAAACTTCTAGGAGAATATAAATCTCTAAACATTTAAAGACATTTTTCTTTTTAAGTCAATCACAAATAGATGAATGACTGAACAGTGTCTTGGTTTAAAACAAATAGAAAAATACAAAATGATGAGTCAGAATATTTTACATCTTCTTCAATCCTGGCTAATTCACACACACAATTGTTTTAATTTCATATATTTCACATTCTGAATGATCGAATATTTCCTTCCATAACCTATCAAAGTCTAATCATCCTTCAATAGGAGGTCATTGTTAACAGTATAGATTTGTTTATGTACCACTTTCTAGTTGTCACCTTGATTCTCTTAATACATTAGCATTCAATTTTTCCCAATCATGACTCAGCTTATTATAGGACAGCTTTCCATTCAACTGAACAGCATGTACTGTACATCCACTGTATCTCACAAATTGTGCTGTATTTTAAGGACGCAGAAATGAATACCCATACAGGCTTTAATTCTTCTCAGCAGATCCTGACAATAAACCGCAGCCACCTCAGGAATAACTTGGACCATTGTATTAAATTTGTGATTGTTAGCTTCATGATGCTCTTACTTTAGGGATTATACTCAACCAGGCAGACAGGGACTGGTAAGAATGCAACCACACCATTCTTTACTCTGCTGAAGCCCTGACATCACTTCCCATTTTATTGAAAGGATATTTTTTAAAGCAATGTTTGATCACCCTGTGTTTCTTTGTATCCATCCCCCTGCCTGGTTCTCCTAACATAGTCACTCTAATTCTCTTCCTAAAACTTTGCCTTCCTTGTACAAGTGTGACGACTGCACCTTTTCTTAGGAAACCCCTTATATTCGCAGCCTCCTATGTTTCTTTCTCAACACTTTTGTTCCAACCTCACACCGTCAGACACGTTATGTCTCTCTATATTATGTACCTTATTTTTAATAACGTGATAGGAACATATCTCCTTTAATCATTGTTGTTATTAATTTGTTCATCATTAAACTTCTTTCAAGCAGATTACATAGAAGAAAACCAATTTTCTGTGATTACAACAGTTTGATGCACATAGTGTGCATGGGGTAGAATGTGTTTTTCTATTATACATTTTTGGTTTTTAGTTTTTTATTGAGCAATTCAATAAAACTACAATTCATATGACAGTTTTTAATCAAATTTAGACCTCTCCCTTGCCCATGTCCTCACACCAGACTTATGAATTCTGCCATATATGTTAAGTTATATTTAGCCAAGCATTTGTACCCAGATACCTTTTGGGGTAAATTCATCCACTGGAGTTTAGCCAGCCTAGATGGTAACTGAGTCTATTATCTATTACCCAGTAGTAATCAGTCTCCGACAGCTCCCAGACTAGGGCCAATCCCACCTCATTTCCTTCACCCTATTCCAGGGCCTCATCTGATTGAGTTGGGAGGGTCCTGTGCTTGTCACCATTGCCACAAGTTCACATGTGGAAGCTTCCAGTGGCCTGAAAGCCTCTGTTTCCCTATGTTCATGAACCAACCCTGCCTCTTACAATCTTTCTGTTCCCTCTTCCAAAATAGTTCCTGAGTTTTGAGTGAGTGAGGTTTAATATAGGAGTCTTATCCAGGGACACACACTCTGCAGTCTCTTATTCTTTAAAACGTGACCAGTTATGGTCTTCTGTGCACATCAAAGTCTATTGTATAAGGAAGCTTTACTGGTTAGAGTTGAGGGACGCACTAGTTTTCTCTCTATGCCTCTCCCCCTACCTCTGCTTTATGTTTTAGGTGTAAGAGATTCCACTGTTTATATGTCACCTAGGGCTGAGCATCTTTCAGACATTTATTTTTGTGTGTGTGATCAGTTTGGGGATTCTGCAGTACCCTCCATCTGTTGAAAAAAAGAAGCTTCTTCGATGAGTGATATATGACACATTTGTCTGTTGATTTAAGGATCCATATTTAGCATATGGTAGAAATTTCATTTGTCTACAGATATGCAAGAGACAGGGTTTTCTCTGGGATCTATGTCCTCTCCTGCCGTGTGTATTTGGCTGTGTTTACAGTGCCAACCATGAGTTCACTCCCATTGTGAAGGCGTCAAGTCCAATTAGATAGCTTTTGATTACTCCCTCCCTGCCAGATAACAGAGCCACTACTGCACCAATAGAGGTAGTTTTATTTGACAGTTGCTGGGGATATTAGCTTCTAGGTCTGGATTGGCCCATGTATTGATTTTCTACATTAGCAACTTATATCTTATCCTCTAGAACTCTGAGAGCTAAACTTTAGAGGGCTTCCAGGTCAGTTTCTGCACTATTGCTCCTAGTCTGGTGTCCGAAGCATGTCCTATCTTTAGCAGAAGGCTTTTATATTCAAGTTCTGAGAGATAACCAAGAACACTTGGCAATAGTCTGTGTTATTTGGGGAACACAGTGCCAGACAGGAGACACTTCCCTTCAACTGGTTAGTCAGATTAGTCCAAGAGTCTCTCAAAATAAAGAAGCTAATATATATATATTAGCTTCTTTATTTTGAGAGACTCTTGGACTAATCTGACTAACCAGTTGAAGGGAAGTGTCTCCTGTCTGGCACTGTGTTCCCCAAATAACACAGACTATTGCCAAGTGTTCTTGGTTATCTCTCAGAACTTGAATATAAAAGCCTTCTGCTAAAGATAGGACATGCTTCGGACACCAGACTAGGAGCAATAGTGCAGAAACTGACCTGGAAGCCCTCTAAAGTTTAGCTCTCAGAGTTCTAGAGGATAAGATATAAGTTGCTAATGTAGAAAATCAATACATGGGCCAATCCAGACCTAGAAGCTAATATCCCCAGCAACTGTCAAATAAAACTACCTCTATTGGTGCAGTAGTGGCTCTGTTATCTGGCAGGGAGGGAGTAATCAAAAGCTATCTAATTGGACTTGACGCCTTCACAATGGGAGTGAACTCATGGTTGGCACTGTAAACACAGCCAAATACACACGGCAGGAGAGGACATAGATCCCAGAGAAAACCCTGTCTCTTGCATATCTGTAGACAAATGAAATTTCTACCATATGCTAAATATGGATCCTTAAATCAACAGACAAATGTGTCATATATCACTCATCGAAGAAGCTTCTTTTTTTCAACAGATGGAGGGTACTGCAGAATCCCCAAACTGATCACACACACAAAAATAAATGTCTGAAAGATGCTCAGCCCTAGGTGACATATAAACAGTGGAATCTCTTACACCTAAAACATAAAGCAGAGGTAGGGGGAGAGGCATAGAGAGAAAACTAGTGCGTCCCTCAACTCTAACCAGTAAAGCTTCCTTATACAATAGACTTTGATGTGCACAGAAGACCATAACTGGTCACGTTTTAAAGAATAAGAGACTGCAGAGTGTGTGTCCCTAGATAAGACTCCTATNAATATAGATGTTGATATATTAATATATATTAACAAATATACAATGCTGAGAGAACAACCAGGAGAAACCAGGTGAATGTGCAGCTTCATCACTGCAGTTCTTGGAATTCAAAGCTTCATTCTTGGAAACTCCTTGATAAGTGGAAAAGCTAGAGACTTCCACCAGACTTACACAGATCACATATCTCAATTACCAGTAATTCAAAGTACATTGGTGAATAGAAAATGGGAGGTAGCATGTAGGAGCCTGGGATTGCAGATATTTCTTTACTGTCTTTTATTGCTGTATTAGTGACACCTTGGCAGTGATTTCTGGTAGGACCTCTCCTACCTATGCATGCCCAGTACCTCTTAGACAAGTACTTTAGGTTTCTGTTTACAGACTCATCAGTTGACCTTGGTATTTCTTCTTTGCAGAACTTGAACCAAAGGTCTATAAACTATAAATGCATTTGCTCCAAATAATCTATATGGACCAGATATATCACAGGCATCCTACTTCCTAGATAAGCATTCTGTCAGAAATTACTAAAAGTATGTCTGCAGAGAAAAAAAGTACTGTGGCTTTTATTTGATTTCCCATCTCACCTGTTTCTCTAGGCTTGCTAGAGCAGGAATCAGGGTGAACTGTTGGCTTCTCACCCATTTTGACTGATGAAGAGGAAAGTGAAGAGAAGCAATACGACAAGAGTTAAGATCACCATCCAGATTTCCTATTCTCTACAAGTAAATTTCACTTAAAAGTTAGTGGCCAACAGGAGCCCATTGGTGCCTTCAAGAAAAGGTTAGAGACACTGCTCTGGTCTATTAAATTTCAAAGCTTTCCCTGGGAGGATTAATACTTTAATCTCTAATCATCCACAGAGCTTAAAAAGTTAACCTCGATTTTTCACAAGAATCAACTTTAAATCTAATCACCAAGTGATAAGTATTTTAATATATTTAGAGTCAACCACCATTAAACTTTTATCTTCAGCAAACAGACAACTGGATGTGGCTGATAGAACTGACTGATTTTGACTCAATCTGTTTGAAATTTTGATTCCCCACATTCTGAGATTATTTGGAAAAAACATTATCTTCTAAGCTGGAAGAGATGAAATTATAGCTTCTTATTATCTAATTTATTTTATGGAGAAATAGTCTCAGTATTTCTAATAGATTCTTACTGAACACTAGCATGTATCTAATTACTATTTTTGGTAAGTATAGAAACTTTTGATAACTTTGAAGAGAGCAAAAGAAAATAGAACTTTGCTTTCAAAATATCAACAGTATCAGCTCAGCATTGAAGCTCTCACCATAAGTAGCTATTATCAAATTATGTCTGTATGATGCCCAACTAAAGGTACGTACCTATTTCTCATGAAAACTTAATTGAGATAGTGTTTATCAGCTGTACTTTAGAAATGAGAAACTGAAGCCTGAACTAGTTTAACAGTGTTTCCAAGACCAGGGGCCCGATAAGCCTGAACTCTATGTCTTGGAGACTTTCTTGTCACTAGGATTCTATAGACCCCTTTCAACTTTACATGTTATTGTCATTGGTGTTGGATCCACTCCAAAACTTGATGGTAAGACCCTACCACTGAGTGATATGATGTGGAGAATTCAAGCTGACACATGCCTGGAAGCTTCATCCCTTATTGGATTGATGCCATAGTGCTGGAAGTAAGTTTCTCTGCATGTTATCAGTGAAGAAAAGTAATTAACAATATTTCCTAGGTGTAAACTCTGCAAGCTACAATAGTGACTGGCCTGGCAAGAGTGCCCGCTGGTCTAATAGTGGCACAGATGTTACAGGAGTAATCAAGCACTTTTTGATTGGATTTAAAGCCTGCACCACAAAGTGGAACTCATACCTGGTACTGTTAAGTAAAGAAAAAAAGGGAAGTTGGGTGGCTAGATCATAGGACCAAGGGGAGAACTGAGTACTAGTCCTTTGTTAAATGGACATAATAAAATCTGTACCCCCCCCCAGATTTTATCTTTATTCCCATAGATTAGTGCATCTACCAACCTTCATCAGAGTAGCTTCTTTTTCTTTTAATTTTTGTTATTATTTTTTTTTGGTCTTTTTTTTTAAGTTCTATTTTTTATTTTTATTTATTTACTTTTTAAATTTTTATTTATTTCTGTATGTGTATGAATGTACTGTCTGCATGCAAGTTTGTGCACCCGTGTTGTGCAATGCCGCGGAGGTCAGAAGAGGGTCTCGGATTCCCCTGGAACTGGAGTTCTCCTGGAATTGGAGTTTCAGACGGCTTTCGGCCACCATGTGGGTGCTGGGGATCGAACCTGGGTCCTCTGTAAGAGCGGTCAGCGCTCTTAACCTCTAGGCCATCTCTCCAGCCCCTTTTTGGTCTTTTTTTTTTGAGACAGGGTCTCCCTGTAGCTCTGGATGTCCTGGAACTCACTCTGTAGAACAGGCTGACCTCGAACTCACAGAGATCCGCGTGCCTCTGCCTCCCAAGTGCTAGTATTAAAGGCGAGCGCCACCACGCCCAGCATTTATTTATTTCTGTATGTGTATCAATGTACTGTCTGCATGCAAGTTTGTGCACCCGTGTCGTGCAAAGCCGCAGAGGTCAGACGAGGGTGTCGGATTCCCCTGGAACTGGAGTTCTCCTGGAATTGGAGTTTCAGACGGTTCTCGGACGCCATGTGGGTGCTGGGGATCGAACCCGGGTCCTCTGTAAGAGCGGTTGGTGCTCTTAACTGCTAGGCCATCTCTCCAGCCCCCAGAGTAGCTTCTTTTTGCAATACACGGTGATTAATAGAGAAACTCAACTTACAACAAATGTGCAGATAGTAAGAGACTGTGGAATTTTTACCTATAAATGGAATATTTATATCACACTGCCACTCCCCTAAGGCTCAAGTATCATCTAGGAAAATACAGCAGAAGGATGATAAGAACCAGTGATAATGGAGAGCTTCAGGGAAAGGATATTTTCCACACATGACAGGGCTGTTAAACACAGTGCCCATGACTGCATGCACAGGAGTTATGCAAGATCAAGTCAGCCAAGATTTCAGAATGGGTGGAGTAGGGGATCATGAAGCAATAGCCCAACATGAACAGCTATTGTCAACTGGTGGCTGCTGGGTGAGAGTCATTTTTCTTCAGTGATGTTGCCTCTATGAGAATACCCATGCTCCAGTTGATGGTTCCACACCCAGGCACAGAGGGTGAGCCATAGGGGACTCAGTGGATGTATAGGAAGTGCTCATGAATCTGGGGGGTAAAAGTGGTGGAGGGACCAGGGAGAAATTTAAAGGAGAGAGAGGAGCAGGGTAGGTTTGATCAAAACACATTACGTGCATGTATGAAATTCTCAAGCAATAAACAATTATTGTTAACAAAACAATTTTGGTATACATATATGAATTAGGAAGTTATAAAAGCAAATTATGTAAGAAATATGAATTTTAAGATGACCCTCTCTCATAGGAGTGCCAGTTCAAAATAAATGTTTTATCACTAAAATTTTACACGAGAATTAATTTACATGTGGCAGGACTGTGTACTCATCATGAGCACATGTACTGGAGAATTATAAAATTTATTTTCTCATGATACACAATTAATATCCCAGAATAAATGTCAAATTTTATTTTAGTTGGAAGTTTAACTAGGCAAAAACTTTTTAAAATTTTATTTTTGTATGTGTATGAATGTACTGTCTGCATGTAGATTTGTGCACCCGTGTCATGCAAAGCCATGGAGGTCAGAAGAGGTTCTCGGATTCCCCTGGAACTGGAGTTCTCCTGGAATTGGAGTTTCAGACGGTTCTCAGCCGCCATGTGGGTGCTGGGGATCGAACCCGGGTCCTCTGCAAGAGCAGTTGGTGCTTTTAACTTCTAGGCTATCTCTCCAGCCCCTAACTAGGCAAAATTTTTATAAATTAACCAAAAGTTACAGGGGAAGAATTTTAAAATGTCATCAAAAATTGGGAAAAAAATAACAAATAATTCCATTATAATCCTGTGGTCTATAAGGTAGAAAACACATTAAATATGTCAAGAGATCCATATAATCCAAAAAATATTCACAATGACAAACTAAAGTGTAGCGTTAACATGGAGAAAGTAAAACATCTATGTCCCCTGCCTTTCACAGACTTGAGGGATTATGAGAGAAAAATTTGTCTTTTAGAACCTGTAGACTTGGAGAGGAGTCCCACAGACTAGTGTAGGGAGGATACTCACTAGAGAGCTCTCGCTGCAAAGTGACCAAGGAGGCTCTGCAGAAGCTGAAGCACAGCTGGGCCAAGTGAACAGGAAGCAAGCAAGTAAATTAGCAACAAAAGCAACTAAAAACAGTCCTTGACATTCTCGGGGACTCTTCTGTCCGTACTCTATCCTTCTGCCCAGTGTCTAAAGATACTGTCGGCTCGCCAGGAGTCATCTGATCCTAAGCAGGCTAGCTAGGAAAAGAGGTAGATGTCAGAGACCTAGTAATTCAAAGCACAGTGAGTTTTAAGATGAGGTGTGAATGTGACTGCGTGGCATAACTTTGAAAAGTGGTGCCTATGAACAAGAGACTACAGAATAAGACCCTGGGCTGATATACAAGGAAACAATATACAACTGGCAGAGATCAGAGAGGTAGGATACACACTTTTCATCAGAAATGCCTACTTCGCACAACTATCAGAGTATGCTACGGAAGAGATGTGCCTCCTCGCCCTGGAAACCAAACTGGTCAAACACAAATGAAAATGCCTCAGCCATGTCATTGACTATGGTCTCTCGTTGCTTGCTCATGCAAGTCATTGGTAGTGCTTGTGGACACTTATTTTTTTTTTAACAGCTTTAGCCTTCTCCGTGCTACATACAGGTGAAAGTCAGAGGCTTGTAAGAATGTTCTAAGAAACACATATAGAGTGAATTGCATCTAGAACTTGGACTACTGGAAAAATATTTCTCTGTACTGTAACACATTTTTATACCACAATTATACCTATAATACTACACTTACCTTCCCAAATGTTTGACTATATATATTCAAGAAACAAATTTCTGTGGTTGAAAACAGGATTCCCTTTCTTGTGTTTCTGTGTGTCCACTTGATCACCAAGGTGGTGGGGATTACTTGGGACCCATATCATTGACTGTTGTTCATTAATGATAAACAGCACTTCAATAAGATGAGGCAAGGCATCAAAGTACCTTGGAGGAAATGACATCCAGAAGTCAGACTCCATTGCTTCTGGATCTCATATGATATTTTCTGGACAAATGAGATGAGAAGCTCTTTTCATGACGGTTCTTTACAGATATGTTTGCTCCATGTGGATTGTAAAATTGTTTACATGTATTTTAGGAAAAATGATTTATTTTACAATGCATCATTGAGTATTAAAATATCTTCCCATGCATGATCATCTGATCCTCAGATGTTCACATATGTTATCAAGGTTTTATCATAGATATTTTACAGATGAGGAAACAGAACTTTGGAGTAGTATGGACATGCATCAATTGCTCCCAGTGGAGTGCACTAGGCTGACCATTCACAGAGTTGTGTACTGATGAAACTGTCTTGGTTAGTCATCTTGGTGTCAGAACCTAACTCATCACTCATATACACTCTTGAAAAAAATTATTGAAATGTTTCAGTTTCCTCATTTGTATGATGGGTAATAAGAATAGCAATAACAAATAATATTTGCAGTAGTTGAGCTCAAGTAAAAGATTATATGTGAAACAGAATAAATGATCTTTGTTATGTGATATTCAGAATATTTTCAAGTTGACCATAACCTTGGAAATAACATATTGTAGAAAATAAATATGAAAACAATACACATTCCTGTTAGTATTTAATGAGGTATTTCTCTACTTTTTTCTGAATCTACTATATTCCATTCTCTATTCCACTTAGTAAACATGCTGTCTGCAGAATCATCAACTCATAATTTCTCAACAGATGTTAAGATCATCTCCATTGAATTCAAGGCAAACTTCTCTAGATCAGCATCTAATGTGTTCAGAAACCATAGTGGCAATTCCAACTTATTCTTCAAACTGTATTTTCCATTACTGTTCATCTAGTCCTACACTGGCCCAACTGAAATAAAAGCTTTCCTGTCTGTATCTGTCTCATTACTCTAGATATACATGCTTCCCAGCACTTCTAGTTGATATCTTAATCATTCAAGATCTGCTTAAAAAGCTTACTCTTCACAGAGCTCTTCTGATCCTCCTGAGGAAAAAAATAGTATTAATTTCTCTGCTTCAAATTTATTGAATTTAAACATCATCTGTACTGCATTTACTTGAAAATCAAATATTATTCCATAGTTGATGGAATAAGAGCCCAGGGGAGTCTAATTAGTTTTTCAAGAGGGATAACATGGTAAAATGTGAGCAGACATTTCTGTGGTTCCTCAATCTCTAGCATTATGTTCCTCTCCAAAGAACTAAGGAATATGGAGTACACAAACTCAAAATATATCCACCCATAATAACATAAAATTCAACTCAGGGGAAAACAAATAAACAGTACAGTTTTTGTAACATGATATAAAAGGAATATTTTATTTAAAATAAGGTACACATCATAATTTCTCATCAACTTCAATTTTTGACTCAGTGTCGGTGACTAGTAACAGCATCCCTAAACACTATTTCAAAAAATGAATGACTAAATGGCATGCCTTTGTGTTTGGAGAGAGGGCAGAAGTTGGGGAGAAATTTGCTGACTGCACAATTATTATGGATCCAGGGGGTAGTGAATTTGATTGAGTGATCACATTGGGTTAAGGGTAAGGAGCTTCTCTAAATCCCACAAGTGAATGACAGAAGTATACTGAAGGTTGGGTTTATTATTTCCTGCCGTGAGGATTGAGGGCATGTTAAGAAACCAGTTACCTCCTTAAGAAAACTCTAGAAAAGACAGAATCTGTCACTGCAAGAAAAAAATTGTCATTGTGAATCGTTGTATATTTGCCTTTGACACTGTTTGGTTTCCTTGAATAACATAATTTAGTTAAACAATTTTTTGTACAATCCAAATTCATTAAGAAAACCAATCATAATAATTATAAATTAACATGATGCTTTGGATTCTTGAACTGGATTACTGATAAAAACCCATCTTTGCTTGCTTTGCCACAATTTTTCTGTCTGCCAATCTTTAAATGAGATATAAGAGATACTAACTAAACAGGTAATAGGAGAGTAATTAACTCAAGTTCTATTTATTTTATTCTTTGATCTATTTAATGATTTCTTGGCTCTATATTTCCTGTCACATTGTAATAAACAGAAATGATTTGATGGAAAGTGTGCACAGTGAATAAACTTTTGTTCACCAGACAAGGAAGAAACGTAGTTTGAATTATATTCATTCAGGGAACATGAAGTTCAAGGAGCTCATTTATTGAAATTCCTTTCTAGATATGGGAACTGCGATTTATTTTAATGATTGAATTATGCAAAACGCATGAAAATAAGATGTTATTTATTTCACTATCAAACCACAAATGCATTATTTGCTGTTATTAATAAAGGTGATGGAAATCAGGATTTTATTATTCTCTTTATTGTGATATTGTGAAGTCAGGGAAAATCCATTCATGGACTAAAAATAAAATAAGTAAAGCTGTAACATGAGGAAATCTTGACTTCCTCTGGGAAAAATATAGAAGCAGCTGATACAGGAGCTTGAAGGAAAGGAAGAGTCACATAATGTCAAAGACCAAACTTTAAAACACAGGGACTCGGAAATTCTGAAGCCATTTTGATGCTCTGAAATACTTTTAGTGGGAGAAAAATGATATAAAAGATCCAGCATCTCTATGATGGGATTGGCTCTTCTTTAAAGACCTGAAACAATGATATACAATTACATTTATACCACACTTTAACTAACCAAAATGAGGTATGGGAAAATTAACTCTCATGTCTCTTTTGTGAAAGGGTTCATAAAATTGGCATGTGTGTCAAAGCGAGTACAGGGAAAGTGTCAGGACATCAAGCCTGAATTAAATAACAACATTGTTCTTGGACAGAAGAGTAAGGCCTAATTCAGGGATTTGCATGCAGAGCATGTAAACATGAGAGCCTACTGAGGTTTTGAAAGGTGAATAAAATGTAGAAACAGAATAAGCAGCTTCACCACATTTACACACTGGGCTAACTTACTGCACAGTTTGAACACTTCTTAATGAATTAATATAGAACTCATGTTAGCATATTTGAATTCACTGAATTAAGAAAAGAGTTCACTTGTTAAATTTACTTGTAGCTTTAAGCTTCTCCTTCCCTCTATTCTACACATCACTTACTTTTGAAGGCTGACCAAAGTTTGATATCCAAGTGGTAAAGAATACTGTGGACAATCAATAGCAATTTTTGAAATACTGTTAGTTTTAATGTTAGCTTTTAAATAGACACATGTAGGTACCAAATACCACTTGAATTTGCTGGATTCTTGCACTCCAAGAGTGAGTACATAGCATTCTTATTAGGGACTGTGAATTACAGGGCTCTGCAGCTCCATCAACAAACTCCTTTCTGACTAGTCAGTGCCTATAGATTAACTATCAGTACCCTTGAGGAGGCCTATTCTTCATTTGAAAGATTTTATTTCCATGTAGCTATTATATATTAACTATATGTGAGGTATTTTTTTCTCATTATATATAATTTAGTGTGGTGTCAAAACAGAAGTATCTATCAAATGGATTTGTGGTAAAAATGCATCTTAATCAGAAAATAAGCAGATCAGTAGCATTATTTGAGTCTGGAAAAACTAGGAAAGCTTGACATTCTACAAATTGCTACATGATAGATGAATGGTGATTTGTTCACTCAGTTTGTCTTGTCTTCATTGTTGTTATAAAACAAGTCTTGACATATATATATATCATGCTTTAAGATTATTCATTCAAAGGTGATAGTGCCTTGTGAGGATTCAGAAAGAGATTAAACAAGACAAAATATGGCTAATTAAGAAATATGGCTAATCATTTAAAAAATATTTGGGCTCTAACTTTGAATTAATGGGATTAACATTAAATACTATAATAAATAAATTAGCTATCCAAATAGGAAAGTTTTATCATAGTAAATCATAACAATGAAAAAATTAGTATTCATCATGTCAGAACATTGACTTGCTGCCTCTGCTTTTTTTTTTTTAATTTTATTTATTTCTGTATGTGTATGAACGTACTGTCTGCATGCAAGTTTGTGCACCCCTGTTGTGCAACGCCGAGGAGGTCAGAAGAGGGTATCGGATTCCCCTGGAACTGGAGTTCTCCTGGAATTGGAGTTTCAGACGGCTTTCGGCCGCCATGTGGGTGCTGGGGATCGAACCCGGGTCCTCTGTAAGAGCGGTCAGCGCTCTTAACCACTAGGCCATCTCTCCAGCCCCCATGCCTCTGCTTTTTAACATGCCAGAGCTTGACTTTCTAACAGAGTTTTATGACAATGATTATCCACTTGGAGGTTAAAGCCTGTTCCAGCTGTAGGCCAAAATTTTAGTCCAAATTTCTTTGATACTTAAAGTCAGGATTATTTATTCTTGAGAATTCAGTTGTTTTAAAGACATAAGCAAATGAACAATAATTATAGTTGTAGAAATCAATTTTCTGAGAACACACATTCAGTATTTGAAAAAGCATCCTCTCACTGTTTGTGGAGTTACATATACCATTGAACAGAACTTCTATGCACCATGTGGATTTTAATCTTTCTGTATGAATCTCACCACTATTAAACTTCTAGGTACCATATGTGTGATTGAGTAATAAAAGAATAAGTCTAAATGGTGTAGTTTCATCATAAAATGGTCTGTGATTTAAAGGACTTGAAAGGACTCTTCTAAAAGGATAACGTATTCATAAGATGTTAGAAATAATAAATTTATAGATATATGCTTCAATATTAAATGACATCCTATAATTTGCCAGATGGGAAGACTTGATATAAATAAATTGTGTGCTCATGTTTTTCATCACTCCAATAGACGAAAACATTTCTCTTAACTCAGATTAGGAAATTATTATACATTTTATCTATTTATATAAAAGTTACAATTAGCAAGCATATGACACAAAGAAATGGAAGAGTAACAGCAGTATTTGAGAATGCATGCTTTTTACAATGTGTCTAATAAAGAGGGCATTTTTCCAACCCAAATATCCAGTACCGACATGCAGGGTATTTTCTCAAACTGTCAATTCATTCATATTGCTAAGTGCTTAATCAAACAAATTTCTATTGTAGAGTGTGAATGGTAAAATACCTGATTTCAAAAAAATTTTTTTTTCTGAAATTCAGTATCTTCCCTTGACATAAACCAAGAAGGAAATAAGGGGGACATAGAAAAGACTAAAAAATATAAAATAAAAAGAGTTTTGTCTTATTGCAATCCAAATTTTACTCATTACTTTTGACTGCATTTCATCAGAATAAAACAACAAATGTGTAGTCCATTGAGCCTCTAGCTGGTGATTCCACGATCCACATTTTCACTTTTCACTGCAGCACGTTTAAAATCTCCCAGGAATGCACTATTCTCAAGCAGTCTATATAATGAAAACGGTGTACATGTAACACAAGGTTCACCCAAGGTTGTGGTTTCTTTTTTTGTTGTTCACAGATCACACATGGTACAATTATGTAACAAACACATGAACAACATAGAAATGAAAGTGAACTGACAGTAAAATTAAAGCTGGGGTAGTGATAGTCTTAATCAGGAACTAATTTCTTCTTCAAGTTTCCATAAATCTCAGAATGTATTTAAAACCTAAGGAGCACTTGGTGATCAGCAACCAAATTACGAAATGGACACATCATTGTGCAGCAGCAGGGATGTCTTGCCGAAGGAATAACATATGTCTGTAACTCTTAAGTTTGGATAAAGGCAGTGGAATGGATTTAGAAATAGGTCCACTTTTCATAATTCACTATAGAATTTTCTTTTCATAGTCCTCATGTTTGTATAAATAGTTCTGTGAAAATAAAACACAGTTAAGACATTTTCTCCCAATGAAAAATGAATACAAAATACCAACTTATTAAAGTAATATAGAGCATGAAATCATTCTCTTAATTCAAGAACAGTTGACAGGCTTGAGGGTTTTTGAGCAGATTAGCTGTGAAGTGAATTTAATTGGAAATAAATTAGACTAATATAAACATAGACTATCAAATGAAACTGTAAAACCATTGCAATATTTTGTTACATAAATACACATGTGGACAGCTGAAGGTTATGGGGTCTTTATGTTGTCATGCATCCAAATTTTATCTCATAAAATTTGATTGACATGCTTCATCTATGTTTAATGCTATAAACTACTTAGTCATGCAAAAATAAAACAGCATAGAACTGGATGAATACCAAACATACTTAGTGTTTGAATTTAAATAAATGTAGCTTAATTATTCTAGTAATTGGCACTTTAATATAATCTCCAGTTATGATATAAATTAATATTGTTTTAATTTATTTTGTACAATCATGGTTTCTTGTGTTACTCCTGGGAAGAGAGTTTATTGCTCTTCATTAATTTGTTTTAAAATGTGTAATGTTTAAAATTTTAGCTTATTCCATCAAAAACCTTTGTAATAATACTGTAGAATAATGTTTGATGGAAGAATATGAACATTGATGTTAAAGCTATGCCTCTTAAGAATGATTGCTCTATTAATACTGTATCCATAATAGTTGTAAATATGTCAGAAACTCATATCTTCAGAAATAAGGGATAAATACCACATTCCCAGAAGAACTACAAGACAGTAGCAACAAAACAAAACAAAACAAAACAAAACAAAACAAAACAGAATACTACGAAGTAGGAGAAAGAGCCAAGAGCTTTTGCTTACCTTGAATTTTCATTTTAGACCCTAGTTGTGTTGTATTCAGATTCATGTTTGCTTAGAGACCCAATGAGGCAGAACCTGCAATGTTATGGCTATTTCATTCAATAAAGTAATATTTGCCCAAAACATAAATAAATAGACATATTTCTTTTTTAAAAAAGTATACCTAAAATTCATAAAACCTTGGAAATAGCTGCATCTACTCAGCATGCAAAGCATATTAAATTGAGTTAAGTATTTTAGAATTTATTAATAAAGTATTGAAAAATATATAGTAAGGCGAGGGCTAGTAAGCATGCAAAACACAATGCAAGTCAATCTGATATTGGAATTTCAAAAATAAAATTTTAGTAAGTTTTAATTTTCTGTCCCAAAATTTCTACTCATTTTAAAAATGCTAGCATATATAATACAGATAATGCATATAGATAGATAGATAGATGACTAAAGGCAAACTAATTTTTATTATATTCAAATGTAAATCTTCAGTGTTTTACCATTTCATGTTATAAAATATAATTTGTAATATAAGTACTATGTATTATATAGAAGAAAATTACTTTTATTCATCTGAAAATAAATGGATTCTATTACAAAATAGTTTACTTTAAATTAAAAATATTTAACAATATTAGTTAGCCATTTTGATAAGACAACAGTTTCCTAATACCATTTTTATATCCTAAAATCTAAAATATTGGTTATGAAAACACTCATGATTATGTGGAAGCAAGTTACTGGGAAAATTCTTTGTTATAAATCAAATGCCTTGTTTTGTGTAGAAATAGTTTTTGTATGAAAGGAGTAAACAAAATATTTCTGTTCTGTGTGTGCATGTATGTTCACAATCATAGACATTTCATGGAGGTGTGTGGGATTTAAGAGGAGCAGCCTGAAACTAAAAAGGAAACAGAAAATGTGGAATCTGAGGTCGAAACTTTGATTTGAAGGGGGAAATGATTGAGAAGACAGACAGAGTAGAATACAATGATGTGGGAACATTTTAGTCTTCATTTACAGTGTCATCAAAAAAATTCTAGAGATACTGACCGCTGGACGGACTTCTCATGTCTGGACAGCCTGTGGCTTGTGGTGGGCACCTCCTCGATCTCGTCAATGTCACAGGCGTCTGCAGCATCTTGTGAGTAGTTGTGTTTCATGACCAGGATGTTCCTTCTGTTCACAGGTGGGATGAGGGGCTTAACTGGCTGTGTGGGCATCTCTGCCAAGATGGAAGCGTCTCTTGTGCTGAGGTTACTACGACTGCCTTTTGCACTGGACAGTTGGGATCCACAGTGATGGTCGTGAATGCATTTGGAAGATGACCTCCGAAGTTTATGGTAATTTTCAAAGTCATCTGCCACATCTGCAAAGTCAGCTGTAGCTCCGGTCCCTCTGAGAGTGCATAACTCATAGTGAGGAGGCTCAAACACCTCCTGGAAAACGGTCTGGTCAAAGTCTGACTTCCTTTGGACGTATTTTTTACGTGGTTGTTTGATCTGTACAATGACAGAAATGATAATAAGGATGATCACAATGCAGGAAGTCACGCCAATGACTGTCCCACTGGTGTTGGTCAGCTGATCCAGCAGGCTGGTTTTCCTCTTTTCTGTAGGTAGGAGAGAGTGAAAACAACAGACAGACAAGAGGAGAAACAACCCACCACACGTTAATATCACTGTCAAAACGTGGACTCAAAACTACCACACGTTAATATCACTGTCACAATGTGGACTCAAAACTTTAAAACGAAATAGGCTGAGCACAGAATTTTCAGAGTTTAAGTAGCACAAGACAATGCCTCAAAATAAAAATCCTCTATTTTCACAAGGGCTCTATTTTCTAGCCTTAAAAATAACCCTTGCCCACCTTCTCTCCTTTAAAAGTGTGTGTGTGTGTGTGTGTGTGTGTGTGTGTGTGTGTGTGTGTGTGTATGTTGGTGCTGTATTATAATATTGAACAAGTCCTATAATAGAACATATGCGAATGAGCTGGTAATTACCTAAAAATAAGTTATTTTCTTCACTTAGTTATAAGAGAACTTTTGAACTTCCTGAATACCTCATGAAGATACCTACTTTTTTCCCTACTGATGCTTGAAAGATATAATTGAAGTTATAGTAATAATAACATTTTAATACCAACATTAATTCAACACAAGTTCGAGACCTATATTTTTGAGTGGAAATATAATTTGCATAGAATTCCCACATCGAAAATTATTATGAAAAGTTAAACATGAAAGTTCTGGTGTAATGATGGTGTAGGAAATGTCATGTGAGTCATGCCTTAGAAAGAGCATGCCTTACATGGTTTTGGAAATGCATTAGAAGGAGGGGTAGGAGGCCACAAGCCCAGGAAATTCCACCATACAAGATATACATGTCCAAAGGCTTGGGGTAATTTACAGATAATGGTCATTCTCACAAGAATATTAAAAGATTTAATCCATTTCTTCAAAAAGCACCTGGGAGAATTCTTCAGGAACAACAAACATCTGCAGCATTTGAGCAGTGATTGCATCTCTCTACCCTGAAATCATCAACTGTACTTAAGGAGGTAATAGATTTAAAATACAAGCTACCCTCAGCAAAACTGAAGATAGAGGAATAAAAATTATGGGAAAATCCAGAAAAGTTAACAAAACCTCAGAAAAATCTAGAGCATTCATGAGGACAGAAGAGAACTGGAATTTTTTTTTTTAATCACAGGCTTAGATCTTCCCATGCTTGCTGACTCCTATCCAAGTTCGAAAAATCCAAGTTGAATAAATGTAGATCTCTACTCCCAGACTCCTACTATTAAAGTGTTCTTAATGATATCAAGAGAAATTGTAACAGTCAACAAGGGGAAAACAACACATTTAGAAAAAGGAACCCTAAAGAGTGTTACTCAAATGACCAGCTTTGGAGGCCAGAAGGAAGATTGCATGCTGGCTCAAAGCACTGCAAGCAATTAAAATTAATAATCACATTAAAATAAGACAATGCATGAAATCCTGTGGACAGGCTAAGGGAGATGCAGGTCTACTTATGATTAAAATGTATTTCATGAAATCCAAAATATATCAATAAAATATATATTGGAAAAATATTTTAACAAACAAAATCACATTAAAAAATCCTCTGGACCCAAATTTAATATCCAGAGAAATTATCATTTAAATTGAACAAGTCATATGCATAACCTTCAGAATCTTAGCCAGGCGGGCGTGATGGCACATGCCTTTAATCTCAGCACACAGGAGGAAGAGCCAGGCAGACCTCTGTGAGCTCAAGGCCAGCCTGGTCTATATAGTGAGTTCCAGGTCAGCTGGGTTCATGGAAAACCCCTGTCCCCAAAATAGCCCCCCCAAATACTTCAAAAACCTTCAAAGACCTGCCTTAGGTACAATATTTAGTGAAGGCTTTAAGTTGTACAAAAGTAAACTGATGCAGCAGGAAATCCAATTGAAAAAATTTAAACAAGAAAATAAAAATAATAAAGTAAATTCTATAAATGATTTTGAAAGATAGTGGAGCTGTGAATTTCTTCTTCTTCCCATCCTAATTATTATTTTTTTATAACGCATAATGCTATCTGAACTTCATTGTGCTGTGGACCCTACAACTCATAGAAATGCAGTGTCCTCCACGATAACAGTAGAAATGAGCTTAGCAGGAGTTAAACCAATTTTTATAACAAGAGGAAAACACAAAAAGTAAGAAAATTCCCAGAAATAAAATGGAGTCCAAAACAACAAAAATGAGTTTTATATCAAATTATATTAATGGGTAGTGCCTATTTTCTTTCAACACAGTTTTATAAAATAAATAGTTATACAAATTAATAATAATAATGCATTGTAGATATGGTAACATACATAAATATAACATGGGGAAATATTGGACAAGTGAAATAAAGATTATAATTAAATATAGGAATATTGCTTTACATCTCATTAGAATTGATAGCATAAGTAGAAAATATATTATTTTAAAAGATTTTATTTATTATTTCTATTTTATGTGTATGAGTGTATTGCATACGTGTATGTAAGTGTACCAGTCTCACGCAATACCCATGAGGATTAGAAGTGGGTGTCAGATCCCCTGATTCTAGAGTTATGGACAGCTGTTAGTTGCCAGGTGCGTGTTAGGATTTGAACCCAAGTCCTCTGCAAGAGTGGTCAGTGCTCTTAACTGCTGAATCATCTCTCAAGCTCAATAAAATTCATTCTTAAAAGTTAAGCTGTGTATTTAACCTCTAAATCAACCGTGACAAAAGTAAACCAAGAAAACACTTAAATAACATTTAAATAATAGAGTATCTCCACTTAGTGCAGAAAAGACTAAAAAGGGAGCAAAGATTAAAAGATAAATGAGACATATACAAAACAAAAACTAATGAAAGTATGAATAAATATAGCATTAAATATGAATAGATTAAGCAATCCAATGAAAATGAAAAGGATATTAGAATGCATGAAAAATAAGAAACAACTATATATTTTCTGTAGCAAACAATTCTTGTACTGAATACAGAATAAATGAACAAGAAGATGAAATTGTTGTCAAAGAAAGTTGAGATGCATACAATGCACACTTGAGGATAAAAATATTACTTGACAGTCTTATGATGACAAGGGGGTTAGTTCATCAGGAAAATATAACAGTTCAAACACACATGGATCAGCCTCAAAAATACATGAAAATAAAGCTTGACAGATGTTGAGAGAGAAGCAGGCCACCAAACTTTATATGATCTAGAGAATATAATACCATATTTCAATTCTGCATAAGATATGGAAGGAAACAAAAAGGAAATAAAGCATATGAACCCTGCTATATAAACCTACCAAACGAATAGATATCAAAGAGCCATCCACACAGTACCTGAAGATACACATTCATTTCAAAGGAAGATGGAATATTCCTTTAGACAATTCTAAATGCTGTCATAAGGCTAATTCCAATACATTACTAGTCATCACAGGAAGTAAGTTCTCCCATAACTCCAATACATTACTAATCATTACAGGAAGTTTTCCTATCACAAGGCAATAAATTAAAAATGCAAAATGCATTATCATATATAAAATGCATACTCCATTTTTGATTGCTTTCTCATGTTACATACTCTCTATACATGCAACAAATAGAGCTGATGTTCATAGGTCCTTACTAACTGAGGTGTGAGAATAATTTGGAAAGCACTTAACTTGCTATCTATTCTCAAATATTTCCTTAGACACAGATCAGAGTAACACCCATCATCAACATAATTTTCATTTGACATAGCTTTCTTTTTTTTTAATTTTATTTATTTTTGTATGTGTATGAATGTACTGTCTGCATGTAGGTTTGTGCACCCGTGTCGTGCAATGCCGCGGAGGTCAGAAGAGGGTCTCGGATTCCCCTGGAACTGGAGTTCTCCTGGAATTGGAGTTACAGACGGTTCTCAGCTGCCATGTGGGTGCTGGGGATTGAACCCGTGTCCTCTGCAAGAGCAGTCGGTGCTCTTAACCACTAGGCTATCTCTCCAGCCCCCTTGACATAACTTTCTTAGTGACTCTGTTAGATAATGGCTACTGGGCAAATTTTCTTTGCTTCTCTTTACAGAAAGTATTGTGATAGCTAATATCCAAATTTAAGCAGGAAAGAGTTATTTTCTTTTCTTTTGAAACTAATTTAATCTTAGATCTTAATAATGGAATTTGTGTGTTTATTTCACATTAACAAGTCCTGTCTAAATAAGAAAACATTTATTGTAGGTGAGTCAGTGGGACAGATACATTAGGAAATAGTTCCACTGGAGAGGAAGAAATATTTTTCATAGCAAAACCGAAGTGGCTTTAAGTAACTAGAAGAACTTGAAAGCAGAACTGACCCTGCTGCATATTTTATCTTCAGAGCATATACACAAAGCACACTGAGAATAAAATTAAAACAATTAAAAACAGTACTAGAAATTGAATAGGTGAAATTGATATGACAGAGAGGTGAGGATCCCCAGTAAGTAGCTCCTCCTCTCTCTCTATGATGCTGTAGGTTCTACTGACATGATTTAGTGAGTGTTCTAGAATTAAGTAGAGTCCACTGTCAGTCTGAATAAGGGAAACTTTGTGCACACTGAGGAACATCAAGGAAAAATGTTCACAAATTGTATCCAAGACATGCAGAGATAGACAAAGCTGCATCCTCTATTTTTCCAGAGTGATGCAGATATACCTCCTTCCCACTATATAAGCTCTGTGTTGCAAACTTCAAGGACTAATCATTACCTTTACAGTGATTTTCATCCCAGGGATACACACAGTTCTGGAGTCCATTGCAGACCAGCGTGTTGTTAATGCACATGTTACTGTGGCAGAAGAATGTATTGCCTTCACATGGAGCTACAAAGAAAAGCATGACAAAGGAAAATTTTGTGTCTGAGGCTCAGCAGGATATTGTGGTTGTTGCAAATATAAATGCAACGAGAATTACATTATTCAATTTCTGCTAAACTGACATAAACAAGGTATATCACATGGTTCCCAGGAAGGCTACCACAGTGGTCATTACTTCTGAGGACTAGATTTGGCATTGCCCTTGAGGTTCAGTTCATCAGAAAGGCATGGTGTCTCTATTCTCAGCACATTCAATCCATCCAATTAAACTTGATGTTCGCCTTTAGCAAAGCTTGTGAACGCTCCATGGGCATATGTCATAATTCACACTGACATTATTCACATAAAATTTACATTTACTGTGCAAAACCATTAATCAAAATTATAAATAATTTTGAAATATATATGCCAAGTATTAATGAAAGGAAATATATACTAAACTAAATTCTATAACAAGATTTCTTTACATATAAAAGAAACATCTAGAAATCCAGAAATAAGAGAAAATTAATCTTAGACAACATGAGAAAGTATATTGTCTGTATATATACATATGGAAAAAGTTTCTAATATGCATATGCTGTACACATTCTAGTAACACTGGGTAAAGACTAAGATCACCAGACTGCAATGTACATTTAGGCACTGGGGGGGGGGGTAAAATAGAGCTTCAAGACTCTAAGATCTCACTGGAGAATTATAAAACACGTGAGAAGTAATTATAGCAAAGAAAATGCCTGTTGTGAGTTCAATAGCATAAAATATGTTCATATCACTATTTGAATAACAAAGATCTCAAAGAACTATTTTATATACTCATATTATTGTTTGTGGATAATGATTTGTAGAAATATTTAAAACTCAACTTCATCCATCCAGGTGTCATGGACAATTGTAGAAGAAGGGGCAAAAAGATGATGTGAGCCAGGGAAGAGGTGCATGACCATATGGAAACAAGAGTTTTATAATCTCCTGAACTTTGGACATAGGAACCTACAGCAAGAGTGTCAGCATGTACAAGACCCATGCAAGCTCAATCATCCAAAGATCAAGCATAGAACTGTGGAAATTGACAGCAGGCTCCAACCTTAGCCAAAGAGCTATTGGAAGATGATTAGTGCTAGGTAAGGAAGAGTTACTCTTTAAGGGATTGACTCTAGATAGGCTGACTAGAATAGAGTGGGAAGATTTGCAATGAGAAATGTTTGGTACACCAACTTGACTCAATAGGTATCAACATAAATGACAGAATGCTTCAATTCTGCTGTGTGTGTGTGCGTGTGCGTGTGTGTGTGTGTGTGTGTGTGTGGTGTGGGGGGGAGTAGAGGATTATGTGGATGGGGAATGAGGTATAAAGATGATTTAAGATATTTTTATAAAACACAAATTTTGACAAAAATTATACAAAAAGACAAATAGAAAAGAAACCATCTAAAAATGAACTTTTGTTTTTATCTTTAAAATCAGTGCACACATCATAGAATATAATTTTATTGTTTACTTTCTTCTGTAACCCTTTTATATAATCTTTCAAGAAACTATATCATAAACACAAACTCTTACGTTAATTTTTAATCAATCAATAAAATCAACTTATTAGTGATCAATATTGCCTAAACACTGAAATTATAATAAACTTTTAGAATTCTCAAAACTATTTTAGAATAGGTTTTTCTGTACTGTATGTTCTGTGCTCTTAAGAATGGTAGGGAAAATATTTTGCACAAGGCAACAGCATATTTTAACACTCCTAGAACAATTCTTACAAGGCAAGTGCGCCATGAAAATCAAGAGTAAGGCTGAGAGCTGGAGACATGGCTCAGTAGTTAACAGCACTGCCTGCTCTTGCAGAGGACATACTTTGGCTCCCAGCAGCCACAGAGTTATTCCCAACTGTGTGTAAGTCCAGTTCCAGGAAACGTGATGCCTCTTCTGGGTGCTTCATGCATGTGGCATACATAACCTCATGCAAGAACACACATATACATAAAAATAAAATAAGTAAATACATAATTTTAAAGTAAGTCTAAGATACAGCTTATGCTTAGGAAAAGTGGATATTCCAGTGGCCTGTGCTAGCCTCCCGGACAAATAGTATTTTCTTCTCACAATTCATTTTGGCTGTAGATCCCTTGTTTAAGGAGTAAAACATGTGAAAGTCAGCTGGACATACAAAACCTAGAGAACATGTGGTACTCATTTTGAAAGTGTCAGGATTAACACCTATTCAATAAGTTTTTGAATGGTTTGTAAACTTGTTATAATATAAAATTTAATGATCTGATATGTTGTTGCAAAAATCTGCCTTTTAATATGGAAGTAAACTTGAATTTTGTATCTAACCATAATGACTTTGGAAGAACTGATATGGTCTGTTACACAGATAATGAATGTTGTCAAAATCGTACACAGAATATAAAGGAGTTTTCTGGAAATAGATTTAAAATAGCTGAAAAATGCTTGCTATGAAGCTTTACTTGACAAATTGCAGTGGTTTTGAAAGTACAGTTATCCACCAAAAAGAGTATATTTTTTAAAAAAGCATAACTATTTCTTGGCCTTCCAAAATGACTTGCAAATATTATTGTAATTATTGGTCCACTGGATGAGCTGGTTTAATGCAATAATCGTTCTTTTTTTTCCTGAAATATAAAACTGATTAAAATAAAATTTAAAACATTAAATATATAAATTAAAGTAGGATCTTTTTGTTGATGCCTATAAAATATAATCGTGTGATGGTAAGAATGTAGAGATTGATATTTCGAATAATAAAAGTGTGATTTTGTTTCCGCTAATATTAATTGTGAAACTATCAATCAATATACTGTTATCAGTTACTGCATATGTTGAAACCACAACAAAGAAATGTCAATAAATCATATCTCTGTCACTTTGTCAAGATTATATAATTAAGCAGTGAATCACTTGGTTGGGAATCTTTTATTTTTTGTAATATTCTAGTTAATGAATGCTCTATATCATGCTGATACTTTTAGAATTATAAAAAATTTATAAACAGGAAAAACAGAAAAACAACAAACAAACCCTGCCATAGCTATAATTCAAATAGTTAACATTTTAAACACCTGGACTAAGACTAAACTTTATATAGAGAAACAATAAATGTAATATTATATTGGGACGGGGAAGCTCGGGATTGAGAGTTTTCAGCAGGACTGTCTTTGGTTTGGGCTCTAAGAAGTGTTGGCTTTTCCTTCAGAAGCACAAGCAGTTTGTGGTGCTGTGAAGTAAAGATTATTCACAGATGACTCTCTTTCAGTAATGAAAATGCTTATTTGACTATCTTGAAACTAAGATATCTGATTATTTCACCTCCAAGTATATACCTTTGCCACAAGCACATCAAATATAAGATATACTTCAATTCCGAAAAAAGGCAAACACAGTAAAAATAGAATTTATACATATTATACAAATGCAAAATTTAGCTTATTTGTCTATTAATTAACTAGAACATAAAAAGAACATAGCTTAGGGATGGAGAGATGGCTCTCTGGTTAACAGCTTTGGCTGCTCTTGCATCCACATGGCAACTAACAACCATCTTTTCCAAGTTCCAAGGGAACCAACACACTCTTCTGGCCTCCATGGGCTTTGCATGACATGGGTGCTCTTACATACATACAGGGAAAACACTCATACACATAAATAAATAAAATTTTAAAGAGTGTAACTTGAGTGCATATACAGCCTCTTGATATTCCACTTCTTACACTTTACCAATACCATCAAGATGTCATTTCGAATATTAAATTACAGTGACAGATATTCGAGAGCCCTAACATAAAATGACAACATAATCAATATTATAAAGAGTATATCTTAGCATTTTACTGCCAATAGAAAAGAAAGTTTTCCAAGTGAGCAAATGGAAGTGAGAATTGGATAAAAATATGATTGTGGCCTTTTAATTGCAACAAAATATTTCAAAAAATGCAAATACATATATCCAGATTACAAGGTTATTTACAGGTAATTAATGCATTTTAAGATTTATCCATACAAATTTTTATAAGTTAATTGTAAACACAAAATCCATCATAATTTATTGCTTAAAAGAGAAAGAAGTCCATTGTGAGCTACAAAATCCAAATGTATGTTTCACAGATCCTTATCTTTCTATGTCACAGACAAACAGAAGGGTTTAAAGAAGTTTCACAGTTAAGAACCTGTCTAGTCCAAATAATTCCATCTATCATTAACTGAGCAAAATAACAATGTTTTCTTTTATTTTATGTGTTTCATCTCCATGTATATATGTCCACTCATATTGTGCAATGCCTGTGGAGGCCAGAAGAGGGCACCAGATCCCGTAGAACTGGAGTTATGTGTTGTTTCTTGTCATGTGGGTGCTGGGAACTGAACCAGGACCCTTTGCAAAAACCACCAGTGCTCTTAATCATTGAGCCATCCTTCCAACTTCTCAAAGTTGGAAAATACTGTCCTCAGTGTTACAAAACTATGATAGTACTACATTCTCAATTCTTAAGGAAATAGAGAATAATGTGTGAGATTATCCAAGTGCAATGTTAGTTAAGAAATGAGGATAAGCTTTTTTTATATTTAATTATAAAGCATCATTACAAAAACACAATATAGAAAATGCATCAGAACACATAAGGCAAAATGTGAAAAATGATTATTTCTTAGAAGTACTGAAATTTTGTTGTGTTCATTTCTTTTTGAGAAATTTTCAATATGTATTCATATACCAAAATTGTTGGTGGAAAAAAAATCCTAAAATTCATAAAGAAAAACAAGCAGTAATTTTAAAAAGTCAATTTTTCATCTCACAATTTTATGCCAGGAAACTGCAGTTTTAATTGGACATCTATCCTCTTCTATAATTAAGAATAGTTGATGCCATAAAATGTATTGTACTGAAAATTGCTCCACTGATAACTTGTGTTAACTCTGATCTTTTCCCATTGAAACCACAAGATGGCGGGCTTCTACAAGATTTCATTAAAGCTCAGCCTTCCTCAGGGAGATTGAATCAACTGTTGACACATCACATCTACACTGAAAGAGTGCTGACTCTTTAAAGAAATAAACAGAAGTCTACAAAAACAATATTAAGCAATTTGAATTAGATAGGGGAGAGCAAAAAATAAAAGACTGATAGACCCAACATTAACAAGGAAATCTTTTTTTTGAGGTTCAAATGCAGAGAGAGGTTTTATTCCAACATGTCTGCTTAAATATCCATCATGACTCAATTCGTCACTACACCCCACCCCATGGGTGTGGCCAGGGAGGTACCATGGGCTTAGAATCCAACCCATCTAACTAAGCTTTCCCACATCTCACTCTTTTAATTTTATTTTTTGAATTTTTCTGAGAGGCAGGGGCGCCCATGCGTGAGGCTAACAACCCAAAGGAACCTGAGTTTTGAATAGCGATCTGCTCAAGCTTGTTTTGAGTGCTAGGCAGTGGGGGACAGGTCAGACCTGAAACTTTATTTTCACACTAAGGTCAATTAATATCCAAAAATCCCAACCATGAAGTAAGCTGATTGTCAAGCGTAAGCAATGAATGTAAGTAACATTCAACCAATTAGCAAGTGTCTATGTCCATATTTTGAACAACCCAAGGTTCCCATAGTCCAAATGGAGAAGCTTGTATGCACAAGCATGTTGATTAAATAAGAGTCCAGTGTATATTGCTGTAGTCTCACCATTCACCCCAATCTCTCCGCAGCCCTTACATTCTACCATGCCTCCTCTTCCACAAGTTGTTCCCTAGGCTTTGGGAAAGGGGCACAAGTGGGTGAGAAGCAAAGCAGTCTATTTTCTCTGGCTTGTACTCATACATTATTACTTAATGTTAAAAAATGAAAAAAAAACTGAGAGAAAGATACAGGACAGTTATGGCAGAATGCATGATCTGGGATGGGGTGAGGTGGGGTGGGGGGAAGGGAAAGGGAAATATGCTTGAACTGAATTGGAAAATGATGTATGAAATACACAAAGCATCAATAAAAAATGAAGAAAAAAGAGATATGAATATGCAAATCATAAAAAAGATACCCTGGATAAGCTGTCAGTCCGTGGAGGGAAACAACCTGAACAGACTAGAGTCCAAAATGACATCTCCAGAGATAACAAGGAAATCTTATATACTGTGATTTACCATAAAATACGCATCAAATAGCTAGCTAGTCATAGATGTACCACATGTATCAATGTTCATATCATGTGTTCCTAAATAGAGTTTCATTACTATAATTAAGAGTCTATAATACTTCTTTATTCTTTGAAAAGTTCACACAATGTATTTTGATCGTATTCCTCTCCTCCTCTATCTTCTCCCAGATCCATTCTACCTCTCTACCCACCAAATTTCCTGTACTTTTTTGTCCTTTGAGTCCAATTTCCATTGCTCAAAGAGCTAATTAAAAGGTTGTGCAATTTGCAGCTGAATTTCTTACCTGCTCAGTTAGTCTATCTAGATTTTTCTTTCTTCAAATAAACAGAAATTCAAGTATCCACCGAATGCTTATTATGACAAAATAAAACTTGCACATATTTTTCTGAAACACTGATATTCTAATTGTCCATATTTTAATGTTAATAGATGCATTTTGGGTAGATTAAGCCAAAGTAAATAAAATCATCGCTCTGCATTAAGAAAATTAGAAAGGGCAGGTGTGTTTGTAAGACATGCTCCTCAGACCACAGTTCCCATCTGAATGAACCTAAGTAATGCTTGCTCCATTTTCCTTCCTTCTAGTACCTGCAAATTCTTTCCTTTTTAAGTGCTGTAATGTGAGCTTTACCCAGTGCTCACACGGCCTGATCATAGTCATATGCTCATAACACTCCCTTTACAGCAACATTGGATCTTCTACATCTGCTTTGTCACATCCTAAATCTGCAACTGGAATGAACTGTGTGCTTACACACCTGTGGGAGGGAACTGTTTATAAGGACATTTGTATTTCATTTTATTTCCTCCCAGCCTTGAAGACAATGACTTATTACAACTGTCTTTGGAGATAAATTTTGAAAATTTTTCTCATCTCCAAAATGCTTTGGAGTCTTATCTTTTGCTTTTTTATTGAAAAATGCACTTAAAGTTCTAACGAATATCATAATTGATAGTTAAGTAGTTCATACTACATAACAGAAGTATACAAGCATGGTTGCTATTATTCAGTAATCATCCAGATCAATTGCGCTGAGAGGATTTCTTCTTCTCTGGTCTTTATGAGGTGAATAGAGACATCTGTGGTTAGATTCTTAGGTGTATATAAGTCGTCTTCCATCATAGGTTTATTGTTTGCAAGGAACCTATCAGTTTGTACATGATGCTGAGCTTAGGCCATTGACTCAGAACTCACACTGGGGTGTGAAAATTCTCTGAGAAGTTGATTCCTCTGACAATCCCAATTCCTACTTAATTTTTTCACTTGAAATCCAATTAACATCCTAAAGGAATATGTGGCTAAATAGGGTCAAAGAAAGGGACTTTCACCCATCTCCTCCTAGCGAACATTGGCTCACCTTAAGTTTTTTTCATTTTATCATTGAAAATCGATTAGTACTTGTTTTTTGGTCAGTGGCTGATTTCATAATGCATACTCATTCACGTATATAACATTCTGTGCTCATACACATCCTCGCTGTTCCTTCCTGTCTCCATCCCTTCTCCCATTAGTCCAAATTCAGATGACCATTAGAGGACATTATGTAACAATATTTTTAATAAAATTGAGAATATAGAAAGATTGGATAAGTTTCTAGATATATATGGCCTACTAAATTTATTCAAAAGGTTATAACAACTTAAACGGATCTATAACAAGCAATAATAGTGAACAGTCCCCAAACCAAAAAATATACAAAAAAATGGATGATTGACTACTGAATTCTACCAGACTTCTAACAAATACCCAATAGCAATGTACCTCAAAATAGTCTCTAACACAGAAAGGGAAAGAATGTTACCAAAGTCATTTTCAGAAAGCCAGGGTTACCTTAATAAGAAAACCAGGTAAAAGAACAAACCTGGACAAATTTTCCTCATTTAAAGTGATGAAAAAAAGCTATAAAAGCATTTGCAAACAGAATTTAAGAACAGATAAAAAAATCAGACACCATGACCAAGGTGAATTCATTTCAGGGATGCAAAGATGGAAAAAATGTATGGATGAATAAATGTAATATATCATGCGAACAGGCTCAATAATAGAAATCTGATGCTAATTTTAATTAATGTAGAAAAGGCATTTGACAGAATTTAAAATATCGTCTGAATAAAATCCTGAAAACAGTAGAAATAGAAGGAATGTACTGTTATACATAGTAATAAACATAATAAAGGCTATGTACATCAAATCTAAGAAGCTGAAAACATTCCTTTAAAATTAGGAACAAGACAAGAATGTATAGCCTTTCTATTTCTATTCATTATGGTGCTTGAAGTCTTAGCTACAACAAGAAGGCAAAAGAAAAACACAAAATGGTTATAAATAGTAAACAAAGGAACCATTCATATTTGCATATGATACAAGGTAAAAGCATGTTTCTGGGTTATCCAGGTGTGCTAAACATAATCAAAGGCAGAGAGAAATGGGACAGAGAATATCCCAATGAAGCAGAAGGCATGGAATGCCACTCTGGTGCCAGTTTTAAAGAAGAAGGATAATGAATTTATAGTGACTACACTTTGTTTATTTAAAAAACTATTTTATGTATATGAATGTTATGGCTACATGTGTGTAAGTGCATCTGTGTCATACAAGTGCCTGCAGAAGACTGACAGGGTGTTGGAGCTCCTGGAACTGGAGTTATGATTGAATGGCAAGTGGGTGCTGGGATTCAAACCTGAATCTTCTACAGTAACAGCCAGTGCTCTTAACTGCTGAGCCATCTTTCCAGCCCCAACTGCACTTTCTTAAGAACAGGCAGTTCAGTAGCAATGGGTTATCTTTAAATATTGGCAGACAGCGTATTGATCTGGTACTGTAAATGAGAATTAATTATTTTACCATAGAATATAGTATAGATAATCTTATTTACCTAGACATAGTAGATCCTTTCAAAGGCTTTTCTTTTCTTTTCTTTTCTTTTTACTAAAAACCACACATATTCACTGTAGAAAGGGCAAAAAATCAGAACCTAAAATAAGTAGTATAAGCATAATTTTATTTTCTTTTTCATATGTGTATTATATGCACAATAGTTACTCATAAGTATTTATGAGTATATGATGTATATTTGAAAAGTACATGCATTTTGATAATTACTTTATTTTAGCACTTTATTTTAATGTATGAAAGAACATTACTAATTTACCATGTTATCTTAATAAAGAATACAGGTTTATCCAACCATTTAACTATTTCACCAAGAACTTCCCATTTTGCCCATACATGGCTTAAATCCCAGCACTACATAGATAGAGGAGGGCAGATCTGTGTGAGCTTAAGGACGGCCTAATCCATAAAAGAGTTTTAGGCCACCAGGGGCTTTCAATACATGGTTCTCTGTGTACTTTTATTGCTTATGTAACAGGCAATTTATACTGCTTTTATGATTATCTGTTTTATTTTCAATGTTTGTGATAGTTACCTTTTTCTTACTGCATCACAGAAATCCTATTCCTTAGAGTATAAAAGTAATTGTTTATCTTGCCAGCTGTTCACTTAAATATGCTTTGTCTTGTTATTCTAACCATAGTATTGTTATATCAGTATAAATATTAAATATCCATACTTGAATATTGTGATATTTTATAACCCATACTATTTTATGCCTATGTAAGAAAGACTTGCCAGAATATGACATATATTCAGCAATTTTCTTAACATATTTTATGTACTGTTGATATTTAAATCTGTACCATCTGGTATTTATGTTACTGCAGGACATATATAAGTAAATATTTCCTACATTAATAAAATGCTCTTAATCTACTTAAAGTAGCAACTTATAATGCTGAGGTATTGAAGTCTACCTCATCCAGACATAAATTTACACTTTAGACTACGCCAAAGCAGATTGTTTTCTGTACTGCATAAGTATAACTGAAACGCAGAATGAATACAATGTCTTTGAGTTTCAGCAATCACCCCAAACTTATGTTCAGCATCATCTCTCTAGAGGAAAAAATATTATCATGATGAAATATTGAAAGAGTATGTTTTCTTTTACTCTCTTCTCATTGACTCCTTAAACTTTAAATTTCTAAATGTGTGACTTTTGTTTTCTGTAACTAGCAAAGTTTATAAAACCATCTCATTTTTCAATGCTAAAATACTTGGGAAAGACAAACCCAAATGGGTAACTTTGGCTATTTGTCCTCCATTATGGGAATGTTACTGAACAGAGAGCATTTGCATAGTAATATTTAAATGCTGATATGTCTTTTGTCTTTGGGTTATTAATATCATACAGTTGTTTACTTATTATAAAATTACAAACTTACATTAGACAGCACAATAAGGTACACATGAAAACATCTTCCAGAATTCAGATGGGGTTAGATGACAAAAGTCAGCTCTCAACACACTGGAACATGGGCAAAGACCTGGCTAAGAAAGACAAATGAGGGAGGGAAGACTCCAGAAGATAAGACATCAGCTTTATAGAATATATACTTTCAGTGGGGAGTTTTCTAAAGAAAATGAAGAGTCAGGCCATTGTGAGAGTAAGAAGAGATGTTCATATAAATTAAATTTGTTAAGAGTGTGTCATATATATATATATATATATATATATATATCAGATTTGAATGCCCTGTCATACCAGCTCTGTGCTTCAGCTCCTTGAGCCTTACTTAGTTACAGAAAGACCAAAGGAAATAATGGAAGAAGAGACAAATCACACTAACATGTTACTGATAGTTTGAATTCAGTTTAGAATAATGGCTACTCCACTTTTAGGTTCAAATTGATGTCAGAGTAAAAACTTCTCTTATTTCCATATCTTGCCACATATCCCCAACTACCAAGATTATAAATATTGATATATGTCACACCAACTCCGGAGTCGTCTGTGTAACAACGGATGAGGAGATAAAAACCTCACGAGGTTAAGCTCCCTGGTGGTCAGTGACAGAGTACCCGATCTCAGCTTCTAAGATCACGATGTATTACAAAGATGTTATGCTTCATGAGTGTTGGACTTTGTACATTGTCTTTTGACTCTCCTCCTAAGCGCAGCACAACCTCAGTCCCAGATAAGGGACAGTTAAACGTGCTTAAAAACAATTCAGGCAAACAGAAGCCTCATGAACCAAAGTAAAATCATACAGAGATACAACGTCTAAAAGCTCCTTTGTCCTAAAAGTCCCCACAAAGATAATGTAGACATTACACTGAGTGAGATCATAGGTTAGTTAATAATAATAAAAGTGTCCTTCCAAACTTAATAAAAATAAGACTTAGTCCTTTAAGCAGAAAGCTACATCTAATAAAGTTAGAGTTTAACTACAGTTATACATATTAAAGTGTAACACTTAGTCAAAGGCACATGGAGGAGATTTCTCCTTTAAGAGAAACACTGAGTAATTTCTAAAGAGCTGAAAAGCCCCTCTTCTCTGGGCTTGTAGTGAAAACACAATCTGGAGATAGCAAACAACCTGGAGATAGCAAACGACCTGGAGACAGCAAACAACCCCAGGAAGGATGAGAAACTTCTAATTGAAACTTCAAAAGAGACAAAGACTTTTTATGGTTTGTGAGTTTAAGACTGCTGTTTTATTGACACAGTGTGAACTGTAAACCCTCTTTTACTTATCTTGTTGGCATTGTAAATCCCTTTGTTCCAGAGGAATGCAAATCTCCTGCCTGCGTTGCCTGCCTGTCAGCTTGACTTTTCCCCCTCTCCTGTCTGCGTTCCCTGTGTTACTTCCCTGCCTGAATAAAAACTCCACTTGATTTCAGTAAAGACGCACTAGATCCAAAACTCTCTCTGGTGTCAAGTCCAGTTATTTTCCTCGCCTGAATCTGTGCCCTCCTGTACAGAACTTGGTTCCCTGCAGGTTAAAGAAATCCCGACTGGGTGGCTTGCGGCAGATATATAAACATTTAGTAATACATTAATTGCCATATGAATTATGCTAAGATGGACTTTTATATTGTTATAAAATCCAACATTGTGGTGAGAGGAACATGTATTTGCTTTCTAATACTGAGAGACATATTTCTAGATTTTCTCATCAAGTTATCATAACTCACATTTATCGTCTTAAACTTTTATGTCAGAAGTCTAGGTAAGAGGCAAGCAGGTCTATTCTTAAGATTAGAAAGTTTAGTAGAGAATTAAGCTGGGTTGAGGTCACCCCTAAGTTACATCTAAGCTTTAGGAAGAATGTAGCTCTCTGGGAGGTAGAGGACTGATGATCCTGTTTCTTTCCTGTGTACTAATAACAGGAGAGCATTCTCAGTTCTGTGATCACTGGCCCTTCCTGGTCTTCTGTATCATGCAGCAGTTTCTCTTTTATTGACAAGAAAAGTTCCCACAATGTGTAACCTCTCTGACCTCTTCTACCCATGACTTTCAGAATTTTTCTTAAATGGCAAATTTAAACTCAGCCAGACCTATCTGGAGAGTTTTGTTTTTTGATCAACTTGACGTTTACCCCCATAAGATGTGACACGATTGTGGAGAAGTAGTCCATCGTTTTTCAGAGTCTTTCTGTACTCCAGAAAAAGACTCCAGATGAGGTTTGAACTAGAGAAAGAAGTATTAGATTAACAACAGAAGTCTTTCCAAGTCCTTGCACTGCTCGTTTCACCTCATCCAGAATGCTTCCACTTCCCAAGAAGCTCACTCTGGGACACTTGGACTTAGTGTAAACTTGCAGCTAAACTTATCCTGCTCAAATCCAAAATTATCATCCTTTAAATCCTCTAAATTTGGTGCAGATGGTTCTATTATGGGATCCTTGAGGACTCTAAAGAACCTGGTGTCCAGGCTCTCTCCCGGTAAGGGGTCACAAAACTAAAGGCACATGCACTCTTCCCCCAAACTCCCAAGAAGTTGCCATGGAAGAATGAGGATTATGATTCACAAAAGAGATACAGAGTAAACAGTAGCTGTATCGGGGTTTTCTTCACTGTACCTCAATATCTAGGAATAGGCCTCTGGAATTCCTCCTTTGTTCTCTGTCAGTTTGCTTTTTTTCTCATGAAGGGAAATATAGATTTACAACTGACTTGTTATACCTGATTGTTAAGTTCCATTAGAATTTTGAGATTATTTCTTTCCTTTTGTGTCCCCTTTTGATCCAAATGAAGAGTATTTATGCTAAAATATTTTTTCTCAAGAATCTTTTTGTCCTTGCCTGAAAACCACCGAATTTTGCTCCACTAAACTGAGGCCATACAGTAAATCATTTTGAGATAGTCTTTGTTTTATCTCCTACTGAGATGTCCGAAGGCCAGTGCTTCATGTGGAGAACAAGGAGGTACAACTTTCACCTCTGAAGTGGACCTTCTTGTTGCTAATTTTTTTTTCCTTTGGTGTTTCTGATGGTTTAGCCAAGTGTGTGCAGTCCCACTTAAGCCTATTCTCTCTGTCCTGTATTCATCGACCATTTCTGACTTTTAACACCTTTACGACCTGAAGAGGCTGGGATTGCAAAACTACCCTGTCCCAATTCTTTTTGTTTAACTGGTTTCTTTGATTTGCTAGCCACCTCATGATTCTAGAATCAGCAAAAAGAAACGTGGCTTCATCTCCACACTTCACTTCATTAGATTCACTTCACTGCATCTGTGTGACCTCTGTATGCCATATTTTATTTCTGTTATTACCAAATAAGAATCATTTTCCTCCAGGCTCTAGTAACATGCTCTCAGAGGAAGCATTCTGTGTCCACATTTCACTGACTATCCGTCCAAGGCAATATAGATCCTCAAAATTCCTCCCGCTGTGATCACTGTCTCTCTCAAGTCATCACTGCCCTGTGTTGCTTCTAACAGAGCCTCGTGCATGTTCTCTATGTAGCAGTTCCCCATTGCTGGTAAACAAACACCAGAATCTTAAATCATCATCCATTTATTTTCACAAACTTTCAGGAGGTTAGAAGCCCTGCAAAAGAGCTCAACCTGAGCTGTGATGGAAGTGTCTGCTGTGCTGTGGTCTTCAACCTTGTGCCAAATGTTTTCTTCTTAGATTCTTAGACTTTAATAGGCTTCAGTTCCTTGGAGGTATATGACCGAAGTCCTCATTTCCTGGCTTTTGGTGACCAGGGATATACTGTCAGCTAGGTTGCCCATGGCTCTTTGATCCCTTTCTCCAGAGAAAACTATAAGACTGAACATGTTTCACTTTAGTCTAAAGAGCAATCTGGTCAGGCCAGGTCCACTAAAATGATATTCCCTCTAAGTACCTCATAAACAATTGATCAAGGATCTTACATACATGATCACGGACATTTTTTCCATTGAATAAGTTTATCATCCAATGACATTGGAAGCTATTTTAGGGGGTATTACAGGATGTTCCCATAATGTCTCAGTTTGCTTTCGAATGCTTTGATCAAAACACTGACCAAAACTAACTTAGGGAGGAAAGAGATTATCTGGCTTACAAGCATACTCCATCATCAAGGGAAGACCAGGGAAAAACTCAGGGCAGGAACCTGGAGCAAAAACACAGAGAATTTCTGCTTGTTGGTTTTCTCTCTTAGCCAGTGCTCAGCCTGCTTTCTTACACAATACTGGACAACCTGACCAGGGAGAGTACTGCGATGGACTCTCCCAGGATACTCAACAATCAAGAAAATGCCTCACAGACATGGCCACAGGCCAGTCCAATGGAGGCAATCCCACTTATTGAGGCTCCTTCTACCTACGTGTGTCAAGTTGACAACTAAATCTACCTAGCACACATACTAAAAGAGCCTTTTCTTTCATCTCAGAATGCTTCACCTCAATTCTCCTTGAAATGAAAATGCTATAATAAATACTTTTTATTATGAAATATCCATTACTTAGACTTGATAGTACTAGAAGTTGATATCAAACTACGTGTACTATCTCCTTTTAGCACATTATTGTAATGGATTTTTTTTTATCTAAAAGTGGTCAGTTTTAAAAAAATACTTTTATTGCTTATCTGTTGTTTACTACAATGTAAATGTCTTACTCATTAATCAAGTACTGACAATTTACTACTCAAAAGCTATACATGGAAATGGAAGAACACAAAACAACTCTTCAGACATACAAATTACACCTAGTAATGGGATGCACAGTCACAATACTTTGTATTTGAAGCCCAGAGCAAGAGTGGCTAAGAAAAGGTATCAGGTAAGTCAGTCTAAACAGGTATGAGTCACCAAGGTCTCCAAGTTTTCCATACACAACATAGAGATAATCTTAAGTATGCAGTTCTATCATAATTCCTTAAGAATAAAGGTACTCAAGGCTAAAATTATACTGAACACAATCATGCGATTCTTCAGGATAAGGTCAGTGACTATAGAAATTGATTAAAATAGGCTTTTAGGGCAACCTTGAAGTAAGTCAATAAGATAAAACACAATGTATTGTGTTTTTTTTCAAATTAAGAATTACTTAGAACTATATTTGGCCCTGAAAATTTTATTATTTTACTAGTAATGTAAATATTTTACTACTGACTTCGGAATGCATTTACTTGTTAGATAAGTGAGGTTTCATACAGAAAATAAGCCAACTCTTCTATTTTGGAAGAACCATGTGTTATGATCTCTAAGGACTGGGTTAAACTTGTTGAGAATATAAGAGCAAAGTGCCTCTGAGCACACTGAAGTTGTTATAACCCTAGTGAAGAGAGAGTGTCTGTTATGTGATAAGACATATTCTTTTCTACACTAGCATGTCTCTGGACTGCAAGATCTCTATACAGGACTATGTTTGTGGTTCTTCTGAAGGGAGCTGTCACAAACAGCATCATATGTCAGAAGGACCTCTGGTGGGATGAGAACAGCCAAGGTGAGGAGTCAGCCAGAGTCTAGCTGGGGTTTTCTTTCTACTTATTGGGGACAACTTAGGCTGATTTCTCAGCTTTAGTTTCAGGTGGATCCTTTTGTACTTTATTAATCCCAGATCTCCCTCTAACTAGTATTAGAATATTTCTTGTGGCAGATATGATCATGAAGACAGACTATATAGTATGTTTCTAATGTGCTTGTGCAAGGTAAACATGTTCTGCAGAGGACCTGGGTTTGATTCTCAGCACAGACATGAATTCTGTAACTCTAGTTCTAGGGGAATCTGACAGTCTCTTCTGACCACCAAAGGCATTGCATGACATGGGTGCTCTTATACACATGCAGACAATACACTGCTATACACAAAATAAAATAAATGAAAAAAGTTTAAAATAGAATTATATTGATTAGAAAATGCATACAAATCAGTCTTTATGTTTGTATCCTTTAGAAGCTTCACATTTAAATTTTATTTTGATTAATAATCATGTGGCAGTAGCAAATTATATGATTTTAACATTCAAGCATACTACAAATCCAACCTTTTGTATGGTGGGGCAAAAGACATAAATCTCTATTTGGCAAGAGGAGGCTTGTGGTAGCTACTGTTTTTGTTGTTATTTTTCTTGTCTTTAGAAAATGGGAAGCCTAACTTAGAGTGCCTCATGGGTAGTAAGTTAATTTAAAAGTTAGTCATTAAATTATTTTTGTTTTGTCATTTTTTAAATTTTTTTTCTTTTTGACATAGGGTTTTCCTATAGCAACAGCTACTCTGGAACTCACTATGCAGAACAAGCTATTCTTGATGTCAAGAGTTCCACCTGCCTCTGCCTCCCAAGTGATGGGATAAAAGGCAAAATTTCACTAACAGCTATGAGGATGGTGCCCCCATATCTCCTCAAAAGCCCTACCTCTACATTCTATTACTGTGGGAATGAGGGTCTCAATATTTGGACTGTTAGGAGACAAAGCATGTATTAGTTATTAGACATGTGAGTGTGTGTATTATTAGGCACACATCTGTTTAGGAATCCAATCACACTCATATATTGTGTGATATAAACAATTTATATACTTATGGCTATCCTGTGAATATTTTTTGTCCACTCATGATGGGATTTCTTTTGTAGGGTGAGGTATTTGGAAGGTGGAGATTTAGTTCATCTGGTTGGAATCTTTGGGAGGATTTTAAGGTTAAGAGTCCACAGGCACAGGCCCATCATTGAATCTAGGTGGCTCCACACGAAGGAGGAGAGGCAGCATCAATGCATTTGCATGTACACACGGGCACAGGCCCCTCCCACACACTCACCATCTGATGCTCTGTGCAACCTGGGTACTGTATCAGCAGTTCAGCCATCTCCATAGTAGGCCTAGCCTTTGTACCTTAATAACCCTAAACCCAAATCTGCATCTTTTCATAACATCTGCAGTTTATTTGTATTGTGTTACTAGCAGCAGGAAAGACTACTATACTATAAACAGCAACCACAGTTGCCATCAACACTAACAATGCAATTCCAAGTTCCCTGTGGAGACCAAGATGGAATAAAGCGATGCCAAGTGAGGAAACTGAAATTTTCTCAATAGAGTTATCATACTTCCTACATAGGGACCCGGAAAATGCTTCTAAACTACCCTTTTCCAAATTGAATTCCACTTTGCATTTTCTTAAAAGTGCCTAAATCTTATCTGATAAACCATGGTTCTAATGAATGAAGCAGTCTGTTCAGACAACTCACAGCTCGATGATTTCCCGCTTTAGTAGAACAGAATAGGATTCTGAAAGTATAAATCCATGAAGGAAAGCAAAATACCAGAAGAAAAATCTTTGGAAATGGGTTAATCTACTTAGGACACTATAGTAAAATACCATCTTCTGGGTAGTTTACAAGCAAGAGGTGTTTGCTTTGCATAATTCTGGAATTTGGGAAGTTCAAGATTCAATGTCTAGTTACAACCCTGTTCATACATGGAGCACCCCACTATTTTTTCTCAGGATGAAAGAAGGAGTAGGTTTATCCTGACAGTCCATTCTCTTTAGGGCCCAAGTACCTTTGTGAAGAGTCTGCCTTTATAATCTAATCATTTCAAAAAGACCCTGCCTTCTAATTGCTTCACAGTGGTTATTTTATTTTAACTATGAATTTCAAAGGATTTATAGAAATTACTTAACCTTTGTTTGAGCAATAATAAAGTACATTTAGCGTACCAGAAAACATGACACAGAACACACACCAGGTATTTAGTGAAAGCTTATTGAACATTTGGATGACAGAGACTATTCATCATTCTAGCAGAGTAACCATTATGTACTATGCAGAGACATAATGGGCTGGGTGGCCTTAATTCCTATGCTGAAAGAATATCCTTTGTTCTACGGGTTGTTCACTGAATGATTCTAGTAGTTCAGAGCCATGGGCACTGAAACGTTATCTTTTCTTTTAATTAGACTTGTGTGATAGGTGCACAGCATGGTGTAATGTGCCATTCTTAAAATGAATGCAAACTTAAGGGACTCATAGAACTTAATACCCATTTTGGAGTTAAAAGAGACCTAAGGCATCAGCCGCTATGACCAGCTTTCCCACATACTCGTTTCTGTAGCAGTCATGCTTGGTGACAATAATATAATATCCTCTAACAGTACTTGTTCAGTTATTCTAATCTTTCTTCATATAATATGGGAATATTCTAAATAGCACTCAGAAGTTTTCTGATAATTTTCAAACACTGATCCTAAGACATTAACTAATACCTCACAGAGATGCCCAGGGTACTTATCAAATTTTGAGCAAGAACGATAACAGCAGGAAACCTCTAAGACAAAGACAGCTTTTCTTTTCTTCGGCATTTATCTTGACTTGGGATGGCCCTTCATCTTTTTCTAACATTTCGAGCTGATTATTTTCTATTTGGAAATTCTACATAGTAAACTATAAGATTTTTATATTGACAAGTGGATTATTCCATGAGCTTGAGATTGTCTATGAACGATTATTTCCTTTTCCTTAATTATGCAGTTCAATACATTCTTCACATACAATGAAAGTACTAGTTCACATTACATTTGAATAAAATTAAAACTTGAAGTTTGTTATTTTTAGCTGGTGTTTTAAATGTAGCAATACTTTTTTTCTTTATTTCCTGTCAAATTTTACAGTGCAATATATAAAATTGCAGATGTTCATTATATTTAAAAAATAAAATAAGCTGGGCATGGTGGCACACACCTCTAATCCTAGCACTCGGGAGGCAGAGGCAGGTGGATCTTTGTGAGTTCAAGGCCAGCCTGGTCTACAGAGTGAGTTCCAGGACAGCTGGGGCTACAGGGAGACCCTGTCTTGAAAAAGCAAAAGAAATAAAAATAAATAAAATAAATAAATAAAATGAAATAAGTGCTTATCATTCCATATTTTTCTATTTAAATTAGATAAGATATCCGAGCAAGTTATTACTCTGAACTAAAAAATAAAAGTGGAAAAAAACATCACTCTGCGGTCTTGGTGAAATGACTCAGCATTTAATGAGGCAGGCCCTTGTCCCTCCCACATAAACCTTATGACTGGAGTCTGATCCCTGGAAGGAAAGAATTGACTCCACAAAGGAGTCTTCTCAACTTCTACATGTATCCCACAGCATGCATGCTCAGACATACATCATGAACACAGACACACATAAATAAATAAATAAGTAATATTTAAACAATTATCATACAATATCATAATTAATTTTAGCCTATCAACATGCATATTACCTGAATTTTTCCTTTTGTAGTAAGAATAGTTGATATTCATTTTCAGTGTTTCTCAAGAACAAAAAAAATCATGATCAGCTAATTGTAAGAGTTCTATAATAGATATAGACTCTAGAATGTCATATCATATGTGATACATATGCAAAATTTAATGTCAATCAATATATTAATAAAAGCGTTCAGGTCAAATGATTAAGATTATAGTTTATGCCAAGTATATTTTGAAATAAATGCAGTCTCTTGACATCTCTCGCCTTAGTCATAGTGCCCTGAAAGTGCCTGAATAATGAAACATCAAAAATGTTATCTTTCACTAAGAATTCCTTCAGATTCTATTCAAGAAAAAAGATGAGAATTTTTTCAAATACCTTAATGAAACAAATATCCAAGACCTTCAGCATTTTAACCAACTACTGAAATGAAGACAGGGATTTCAACATGTTTAAATTTGACTCAAAGCTTGGCAAGAAAGCTAACTCACTTGAAGACCATGTTACTATTTAGAAAGATCAAATGACATTCAAGGATTCTGGTGCCCTGGAATTCCCCTACTGGAAAATTTAAAGCCGAGATTATTTGTTATATAAGCCTTGTCTAACGTATTTAGCATCCATAGATTAAAAAAAAAAAAAAATTGAACACTGCCGCTGTGCTATTGACACTAAGAGATGTCCTTGAAATCTCAAAACTCCTTTTTGTCATTTCCAATTAAAAAAAAAAAAAAAGTAACAGCTTCAAAATGTAAGGCACTTATTCTTTTAAGTGGAAATTCTTGGGATTCTTTTTCATTTACATACATTTTTGAAACATTAAATAAAGTTCTTTCACAATATCCCAATACATTGACTGGTGCAGCTCACTATTTGTTAAAGTGTGATTTTGTAAAACTGCTGTATATTGCAGTAGCTTTATTAATCATTTTTCTGAAGTTTTTTTTTTTTTTTCTGTTTTCTCTTCCTTAATTTAATGATGGCACTAGGGTCACTAGGAGATTCCAAGCAAGCTTATGGACATTCTCTTAATATTTAAGTCAACCTTCGTCAGAACTGCTGTGCCTCTTTCATATGCTTCGTAAGAGCCAAACCAAAGACAAAACCCACTTCCCAGCAGAACAGTCCGTCCTTGTTTAAGGAAGGGTATGATGCATGCATGTACTGAAATAAGTCTTTGTAATGTACCCTGTTATGCTAACTCTTCACTGGATCGAAACAAAAGAAGAGGCATCTCAGAAGTGTTAACTTATTAGAGAACACCCTGCTGTGCCCAAGCTGCACGAAGAAAACCCCATTAACAACTTATGAGATGTGCATCCTGAGATGCTTCTGAAGGACAGTCAAGTGAGGGAATCTTTTTTTTTTTTTACAAGTTTCTTCTTTTATTTTAATTTTATTTTGTTGTTATTGATTTTTTGTGTATTTCACACAGATTATCTCACCAAATCATAATCACCTATACACCCCCCTCCTCATTAGCACCTTTCCACAGACACACTGGCGGAGGAAGTGAAGGAATCTTACGTTCTTGAAAGGATGTGAAGAGCATCTGAAAGCGGCTGTTCCGACTGCCCTCGTCTGCCCACATGCGGATCACCCCCAAGCCTGTGCGAAGCATTACGTCGTTGGCCACTGTGCTGCAGAACTTGGCCTTCAGGTCCTCCACGGAGCTGCTTCCGTCATACACAGCAACAAAGTTCCTTTTGCATTCATTCGAATTCTGCATCTCATAGTCCAAGAATCGTAAGTAAATCTATAAAACAAAGACAAAAGAAAAAGATTTCTTCACTTCAAAAACTGTGGAGCAGAAAGTTCCAAAACTTCCTTCTCTTTTTCATTTACACAAGACGGTCTTGATTGCAATCAACCCCATTATTTTTCCCCGTGTGACTAGCAGGAAGATGTGCAAGTGAGAAACAAATTATGTTTAATAATTTTTTCAAATGTTTATGCTTTTTTTAACTTAAATGTACCATTTCCTTTAGCTGACTTTTTTCCAAATGATCCTGATGTCATCTTATAATTTATCTGAATTCAGTTATTAGTTTTCAAAATTATATATTATTTTACTTTCATTAGGGAAGTCTCGAATGCATTCTTGTTAAGTGCCCTGCCTATCTTGTTGTTCAAAAGATGTATAGAAAGAAAGAATCTAAATTACTATTAAAAAAAAAAAACAATAATGGTACTGAAAGATACTTTTGATTTCAACTTGTTTAAATTATTTAATGTAACTATAATGTCTCAATTTAAGGCCAAGCTAGTCTATGTACATTCTCATCATGCTTCAAGTCACTTAGCTAAAACTACACAAATAAAAATTAAACTGGTATTTGATGAGTACAGTGTCTTGTACAATCCTCTTCATGCCACCTTTAAATACAAACAGTGATCCTGGAAGTGACTTACTGTACTTAGATGTGACAACTCAGACTCACATAGCATAAACTACAAATTAAGTCCTGCTGCCTCAGTTCTCCCCCAAGGACACACTGTTTCTCATACACTGGTTCTTGATCTAGAGACATCATTTGATTCTGTTCCAGTGTGTACTCAGAATCACAAGTGATCGGCTCCAGGAGAAATCAGACTACAAAGAAGTTGTTTGTCCATTCATCCATCCATTGACAACTCGGATTCTTAGTTGAACACAGATAATTCAAGGCATTGTGAAAATAATGGTGAGTAACAGAATGATGCATTGAAAACTTTCGTGGATGAAATCATGGCACTAATGTAGAATGTGAAACTATAGGAATAGATAAAGAAAAAGCAGGCAAAACAAAGAAGCATAGGCATATAAGAGGGTGATCTGAAATGAAACAGCCTCCTTTGCACACATACAAATAAGCGTTTGCTTACATTTTACTTCTAAGCATTCATACCTACAAGCTTCTTGCTTTAAATTCAATCTATTTTATTTAGCATGAATATAAAGTAAAGGTATACATTTAATAAGAAATTTATCAGTTTCATCTTTCAAAATTCTTTTTTGTACTGTCAAAAATTATGAAATTAGTGATATTCCTTTTCCCATATTTGCTACTATCAACTCAAAAGTTAAACTTTTACTGTTTCAGTAAATAGAAATGTATCATTTGTTAGCAATGTTATCAAATTAAGCACTAGTCCCTGTATCTTCCCCCATAAATCCATTGTTTTCCCTTTCCCCTAAAACAAAATATTTTGACATTCTCCTAAACAGCCTAACTATTTGCCAAGTTCAGTATCAGCAATGTATTTTAAGGCCCAACCCAGCCAAATTAGTATTTGTAAGTACAAACCCAATAATCACAGCCAAAATCCCCAAATGATACATAATAAAAATATGAAAAGCTATGATCTGGCAAATTTCCTCCCTTTTATCTACTAGAAATATGCACTTATTTTATAAGCCCTAAGCTATATGCTCAAGACGTGACTTTCACTTGGCAGAAAGGGCCCCTCTATTATATAGGACATTCTTTCCTGATGCATGGTCTAGCTCAACTGATAGGTATCCAGGAAAGGCAGTCCTACCTGGCCTACTCCTTAGCTCTTGCAGAGCATTTCTTTATATCCTTTATGCTAAATTAGAATTTTAAACATAAGTTACAGTTAATGTGATACTTTCTACTATACCAACTGTTCCAAAAGAGGCCAGTTAGAGGGCAGTATTTTCATATTTTAAGTGCTAAGACACATTTTACATATTTTAAACATTCCATATCAATCTATGTAGCTGTGAAAAGCTAACTGTAAGTTCTGTTATTTTTTATGACTTCACTTATTCAGCATTCACCAAATATTTATTGGGTAACCTTTCATTAGACATTGCTTTAAGTGCTATAAATAACAACTTTGCTATAAATTTATTGTTTATAGTAAGAATTATTTCTGAAAACGTAGTGTGATATAGACAGGAAGTACACAAACCTATAAGACAATACTTTGTTGCTTCCTAGGAAGCTGGAAATAAACTGTGATGGTTCATATGATAGTGTCCTGAAATGAACTTGAGAAGGAAGAACAGACACAGAAAAATATGTGGAAATGACTGGAATTGAAGAAAGAAGAGAACTGGAATTTTCCTCTGATTTTCATGCAAGGTTTTCATGTGTAGGTTTTCTGTAACATTTCAGTTAGAAGTTATCTTAACATTTTCTTAACATTTCCAAATCTTCTGATGTGGATTTTAGTTAGTTGTCACCTTATGAAACATGTAATGCAAGGATGTCTGCATGGTTCCCAAAGTCCAGGTCATTATTTTAAGTTATTTCATCACTATTCTACTATTACTCCTGTCAATTATTGGGAATTTATTGTTCCCAACATAATACAAATTTCTAAAATTTTCCACAGTATCCCAAAAATGTCCACATTAAGAAAGCATTTATGTCATCATGTTGTCAAACTGCCTTCTAAATATTCATGTTTCTATCCATAATTTATGCTGCTTCCAACCTTCTTCAGAGAGTCTTCTCATTGCTGTGGGTATTAGAAAATGCTTTGGAATATTAATGTTAAAAGTTCTGTGAATAAGTGATTGTGACTGTTCATCCATAGATAGTGGCATTGGTATTAACCATGTCTACCCCAGGCTCAGGGAACATTCCAGAATAGGAATGTATGTGCTTGAAGATGGTGAGGAAGGCTGTGACATGTTGACCTTTGGACATGACATGGCTGTTACACAGGTGAATTCACAACCTCTGCATTATAAAATACTGTGCAATAAATCTAGCATCTTTCATCACTTTTAAAAATAACATGCAAATTCAATATATACAAATTATGAGCAAGAGAAAGTTACACCAAGGTAGGTGACACAGTGTATTCTACTTTTTGAAATAAATAACACAAAATAAGTTTTCATCTCAGTAATTGTAAGAAGTTTTAAAAATAAGATATACTAATAGGAAGAAAAATACTGAATTGAAATGACTAATTCAAAAAACAGGCTTGTCATCTCATATTTTAAGTCTTAATATTTCAGAGGCATGTTGCAGCTAACCGCATTTCCAGTTTCTTACTTTGCAGACAGAAACACAGACTGGGATAGTAATTTATTGTTACAAGAAGAGAGTTTGCATGGTATGCTGAAAATCTTGACCCTACATTAATATTTAATCTGGTTCTCTAAGCAATAATAGATTTATACAATAATCCTTAAAGAAAACTGTGTTCCAGTAAAACCAAGTCACTTTTTCAAAGTGGCACAGGCCTTTTCGCACTGCATTTGTTTTACCCTGAGATCCACCTGATACCCAGCTCCTCATTATCCTTATTGACGTTCTGTGAGATCTAACAGAAAACTTATAAACTATTCATGGATATAATTCATAGAGACTAGAATTATTTATTTATTCTTTTTATTTTATTTATTCTTTATGTGTATGAATGTACTGTCTGCATGCAGGTCTGTGCACCTGTGTGGTGCAATGCTGCTGAGGTCAGAAGAGGACCTCAGATTCCCCTGGAACTGGAGTTAAAGACGGCTCTCACTCAGATTCCCCTGGAACTGGAGTTAAAGATGGCTCTCACCTAACATGTGGGTGCTGGGGATTGAACCCAGGTCCTCTGCAAGAGCAGTCAGAGCTCTTAACCGCTAGGCCATCTCTCCAGCCCTGAGACTGTTATTATTAAAAAAAACAACAAACTGAAAATATAAGAAGTCAAATAGAAAATACGAAGAAACGCACCTCCATTTTCCCAAATAGGGTAAGGAACATACTCAGACATAAATGAAATTCATAGATTGTCAATGTATCCCTTTGAAATAAATGGCTGCCTTAAAATTCTTTATAAATGATCCACTTTATATTAAGGTTTGCTCTGGTTAGAAAATCTGTTTGCATACTTGGTTCAAGCCTTGTCATATCTGGAATATTTCTGGGATTTCCATGGCTTGGGCATGTCTGTAATGGGCAATGTAAGTCTCCTGTACTTCCCAAAGGCATTATCTATACATGGAAATTTGTTCATAGAGGAAGTGAAGAACTACCCTCACTAGAGTTTAAATGAACAATTGTAAAATACTTAGGATTCTTTTTAACTATTTTTGTATTCCTCAGAGAATAAAGCATAGGAGTGTGGCCTCTGCTTCCCTGGATCTGTGTTGTTATTGCTAAATTCATCCAGAGAAAATCATCAAGCTTTCCCTTTGTAGCTGTGATGCTGTCATAGAACTGTTCTCCCTGCTGTTTCTAAGATTTCTTCAAGGCCTTGGATGTCTAATAGCCTCCCATACATATTGGTCAAAACCATCAGCACATATTTTGTATAGTCTGCTCAATATTTTGTGGAATTATCTTTTCTTTAAAAAAGGAATCCAGGGGCCCGAGAAATGGCTCATCAACTTATGCTCTTGCAAAGGACTTGAGTTTGGTTCCCAGTACTCAGACCCAGCTACTCACACCACCTATAACTCCAGGTCCAGAGGATCAGATTCCATTTTCTGTGCCCTGAAGGCATCTGAACTCATGTGCACATACACACAGAAAGACACATATTTAAAATACATTAAATCCTTTAAAAAGAAAATCCAAGTGAAAAAATTAAGCATCTGCTTTACCTATGTATTCAATCACTTTACAGTATCTTTCACTAAAACATTTCTCCCTGTCTTTGGATTAGAATGAGTGTCTCATCTGCATAAGGCTTGTGCCGCAGTAATGCCAAGGAAAGGAATTGTTTATGTTAACAAATATAAAAATGAAGAATGGAAAAACTCTTTAGTCCTTCTGTAAATGCAAAAAGAAAATGATAAACAGAACCATATATAACTCTAGTGAAATAGTCAGATTCAAATCTCTCCTCAGTGAATCATTTTGATGCGTTCTTCTTTTTAATCAATCACAAAGAATTGGAGCTGACAGGATGATTTATTGAACAAGACATGAGAACCTTCAGAACATATAAACCATTTCCAGCAGTATCTATTTTCCAGATCACACTAATATGGAAGGTAGAATTCTTATTTACATGAGAAACAAATTAACCTGAAATTACTTAGCAATGTATTTACAAACAATTTTAATACCAGCTAGTCAAAGAGATCCATCTCCTGATGTCATGACAAGTAAAAGCAGATACTGAGCCAATTATTTAAGACACAACCATTTTTTCCACAATAGATAAGTATTAATCTGACGCTTCACATACTAAGCATGGCTTCAAGACTACTGGATGTTTCGCTATTAAAAGAATATTCTGAAAACGTGTGCCTGTGACTTTGGGGTTGCTGCTTTAATTGTGATTGGACATGTCAAGATTATACTAGATAGAATATTACATGAATTTGGAAGGTGTAAATAGCTCCATTTATAAACTATAAATAATGTTTCCTAAAATTTTTTTTTGTCTTTTTGAGACAGAGCTTCCCTATAGCTCTAGCTGCCCTGACACTTGCTATGTAGATCTGGCTGGCCCTGAACTCCCAGAGATATGCCTTCCTCTGCCTCCCAAGTGCTGGGATTAAAGGTGTGCACCACCATGCTTGGCTTATTTTCTGAATTTACTAAAACAAACACATTCAACAGCTTATCATAATAACGTGAAATTGATTTTCAGATATGCATAGAGAAATATCATATTTAAATTACATTCAGCAGCCCTCTAAATTCTCACATTATAAAATTATTACCTTTATAATTATTAAGCTATAATATTTCCAATGGTTGTTATCCAATAAGTTAAAGATTTTGTAGGTAATAATGGCAGATTCAATTCTTAGAATCCTTACACTTTTCCTTGTATTCAATTATAGTCAAAACCCTGAGTAAAATGTATTGCCATTCTATTGCTCCATAATATATCACCTTAAATTTAGTAGCATTTGAAAAAAAATGCATTCATCATTGTATAGTGTGCATATTAAAAGGACGCTAGATGTAGATTTAACGTTCTTTTCTTTCTTATTCATGATTTTTATTTTATGTGTATAAGTGTATTGCCTGCATGATACTAGTACACTGCCAGTGGAAGTCAGAAGAGGGCTTTAGATCCTCTGGAACTGGAGTTATGGGTGGTTGGTAGGTGTCACGTGGGTGTTGGAAAGCCACCAGTTCTAGTAAACCTAAGCCATCTCTCCAGCCCCATTAGCTCTCTTTTCTAAGGCTGAAATCCTAGATTCTGGCTGATCCCAGGCCAACACGACTGTTGTCCTGATTGGTGACACCAAGGCCTGCTTCACACCTATAAAGCTTTCCTTGACTTCTGACACTCTAACACACCCTTTTTGTCTAATGAATAGAGAAGGCTGTCCTTTCAAGTACTGTGTAATTGGATCAGGCTCAGCTGGGCATCTCTCTTTGCTCAAGATCACCTGATGATTGACAGTTCTCTAATATTCTCAAACATATTTTGCCAGATAATTTATTTTGCTATAACCAGCTGTGTTCTGTTTGCCATATTCACAAAGCCAGAACTGACATTGAAAATTTTAAATATCCTCTTTAGATTATCCTCTCAATTTTGTTATCCTCATATAAATAATGTTAATATATCTTTCTTAAGAAAGATTGAATTGTGTTTCATCTTTTGGCATTGATTTGATTATAGCTTTGCTTACAATATTTTTGAGTTTGGTAACAAATTAGAATTTAAAGTTTGATCTTCCAAAATATTAATTTGTCGTCTTCCTTGACACATGATTCATTTTCTGGTTTCCTTATCACATTTTAACATACTTGATCATTTTCCTGACTATAGTGGTTCTGTGCTATCAAACTGTCCTGGGAGTACTAAGCTATTGGTCTTGCTCTGCTGCTAGTAAGCCACATGTTTAAGCTATTCCATGTCACAGATCCATGGGAATTTTGTTGGAACAGGACTTTCAAATTATATCTGCCAAAAATCACTTGGTTTTTAATTATTATACAATATCCTTGCCAAACTCTGCCCTCTTTATGCCCCTGGAATCTCATTTGGCCTGTATCATCAACACAAAAAGCTTTATTAAATTGAATTCAAAGTCACAGTGTCTCTCATTTCAAGAAAAGAATGTGAATTTCTTAGGACTATAGACATAAGATGATTGCTACTGTTTTTTATTGTAGATATACTTCTGTTCACTTTTTCATGAGGATTTTAAGTATCATGGCAGTTTCATACACTCAATGTATTGTGATTATATTCTCCTCCCCACCCTCTCCTCTCCTGCTCCTATTTATGCCTTCTTGGCAACTAATCCTCCTTCTACTTGCTTTTAACTTACTGAGCTTAATTTGGTTACTTTTATAAGCATTTATAGCTGGTTATTTACTTGTGTTTGTGCAACTTACAATGGCCATACAACTAGAGAAAATGGCTGGTCCTCTCCAGGCAAACATTAAATGTGAATAGCTTCTCAGAAAGGGGGGGGGATGACTCATGAGCCTCTCCCCCATTCCTGGTGGAGTGGTGAAGAATCACACATTGTTCAGATATTGTCATTTTACTTGAATTGTTTTATCTACAAGAACCCAATGTTCAGCCTACCTTCCCCAAGGTTCAAATCCATACCATGGTTTTGGTTTCCATTCTTCTGTACTGACAGTTCTATTCTGAACCATATCCACAACCAGACACACTAATAACTTTCCCATGCCATTACTCTAGAATACACACACACACACACACACACACACACACAAATACACACACACACACACACACACACACACAATGTGCCCATAGAAGTGTATTTCTATACTAGTTGATCAATTCAGAAAGGTCTTTGTTATCCTGATTCTACTTAGTCAACTTAAAAATGATCACATCAGGAATGGATTTGCAAAGATATTTCTCCTCTGGTTTTCTGAATCTTTGAAAGTTTTGACCAGTTTTATTTATATTTAAAGGAGGACAGGTACATTAATAGAGAGGATATCATATAGATAGTACCCTTTTTATTGGGCAAGTGCTAAGAACCAATATGCAATGCCTACAAATTGTAATGCAGTGCAAGTAAGGTCTTTAGACTATCATTGTGCAATATGATAGTGTTAGGTGGTATCATTCAAACATTCACAGTGAGCCATTTCAAGTTTAACTTGTGCTTTGATGGTTTACTCTCATAAACCACCAGGATACTCACAACAATAAAAGGAAGCTTACATAGACACTAAACCTGCTTCTTGGTTTTTCTCAACAGCATTCAAAGCTAATTCCTGTCCTCTCAACCTTTAATTCAAGAGAGAAAGGTTGTAACAATAGAGCCATCTTTGTCCAGCTCTGCAGGCAGCTTCCCCTTTGGGTCACAGACTGCCAGATTCTATAACAGACAGGTACACTAGGCATTGTTTTCCTGGAACTATACAAAAGACAGACTATTTGTCAGCTGAAAGAAGGAGGTGTGTGTTTATACTTCACTTTAAAACTGATGTCACATGGTACAGCTAGAGACAGCAAGGTGCTCTGCGCACATTTCTTGTTTACAAAAATTCTTTTTATTAAAGATTTTCACCCCTGGAGGGTGAAAAAAGACAAGTATTTACCTGTGAATCCACAAATTATAAATGAGATAAACTTAGCTCTCTGATCTTCTAGGCATGTATTTATGGCTTTATATTAATATAATGAATAGGCTTCTTTTAATTCCTTTGGTACAGAAATTTGATCCCAGAAACTCTTCCATGCTAGGCAAGTGCTTTACATACAGCAAGTGCTGTATCCACTGGCAACTTTTTATTTGTTTTGACACAGGGTCTCACTAAGTTGTCTAATCTTGACTGAACTAACTCACTCCATAGACTAAGCAAAGCCTGAATTTGAAATCTTCCCTGAGTTGGGACCTTAAGCCTGTACCATCTGGCCCAGCTTGCTTACCAATAGCTTTTAGTTTACAAAGCAAAAAGGAAAAACTACAGGAAAGCAGTGTCTAAATCTTTCTTCACAAGGCAATTAACTTTGGAAAAAGACTTACTGAGATGCAAAGAAACTTGTGTCAGAGCTGAAAGTAGGATCATGGTTTATGAGCCTCTGTAGCTAAATATTTGGAGAAATGTGCCACTCTTCTGTTGTGTATGCAGAGACAAACTCTAAGGGGAATCAGGTATCCAATAACTAAAGTCCTTCTCAAAGTGCCAGTTCCATCCAAGGTCTCAATACTGGCTTCTGGTTTTGCTCAACCTGAATGTCCCACTGCTAGAAATGGGGTGGGGTGGATCTCAAGAAAATGACCACACCAATCTAAAGTATTTCAGCAAGGCAAATGTTTCAGCTGTGCATAAGGGTGCATAGCTTTGCCAAATCAATCAGGCAAGCATAGGCATCAGCAGTACCACTGGGGCTTTATTCTTAAAGCAATGGGCTTCTGTGCCTCATTCTCAGTGGTCAGAGCTTGGCCTCATACTCTTGAGGCAGTTGGCAGCTACTAAGCAAATGCAGCTTCTGAGAAGGATGCAACCTAGGGCAACAAGCTTTAATTTTAGAAAAATGCTGACTCAGAGAAGGAGTTTTGCCAGGTGGTGTTTTCACAAATTTCTTTGAAGCTGGCTCATTTAACCCTCTGATAGGAAAGACAGTACATTTAATTTACATTTTCCACAACTACCACTAAATTTTATGGTATCATCCTTAGGCCACCCAAACAATGTGGGTTCAGCCCTGCACTCATAGACTTTTTTCCTTCTCAGGATTCTCTTTGTGCTAACCCACCCATCCTTGCTTCTCATGCAAGTGAGATGAAGTCAGCACAGAGCACTTTAGCTTATTGAATTCCCTCTTGGCACACTGATGCCACATTGGATCTGATGTTTCTGCTTTAGTTCATGAAGTGTTTGCTGTCTTATTTATCCACCAAACCATAGATGCTTTCGCTGGTGTCTTCACCTTCCCTCCCTGTCCAGCTAACACAATGCTGCTTCTCATGGTATTCTAGTGAAACCCTGGCTGCTACTGCACTTTTCCTTTGACCATCCTTCAAGGTCTATGTGGTCTCTTCACTCATTCTCTTCTTCTAATTTTTTTTTTTTTGGTCTTTTCGAGACAGGGTCTCCTTGTAGCTCCAGCTGTCCTGGAACTCACTCTGTAGACCAGGCTGGCCTTGAACTCACAAAGATCCGCCTGCCTCTGCCTCCCAAGTGCTAGGATTAAAGGCATGCGCCACCACGCCCGGCTCGGTGGCCAGATATTATTTATTGCTTGGATGGTTTCTTTACATGTTGGTCTAATTACTGTATAGTAAAGCTGAAGAGTAGGATCAGAGTGCTTTGCATGTGTGTGTGTGTGTGTGTGTGTGGTGGGGTTTGGTGTCTATGTGTGTGTGGGTGTGTGGGTGTATTTGTGTGAATGTGGGTGGGTGTGTTTCTATTTAGGCATTTGTGTCGTTTTAGTGCAAGTGCACATGACCATGTGCATAAGGCAGTGTAAAAGTCAGAGATCAACTTTGTGTCTTGTTCATGCTCTAGCCATTGACATAAGGTGTTTTTCAAAAGCCTGGAGCTGACCCAGTAGGGCAGGCTAGATGGCCGTTTAAACTGCAGAGATCTGTCTCCAGCTCTCCAGCTCTGGTATTGCAAGCACACACTACCACACCATACTAATCTTATTTTGGATCTGGGGATTCAAATTAGGTATTAGTGCTTGCAAATAAGCTCCCTACTGACTAAGCAATCTTCCCAATCCCCCACCCCCCTGTGTGCTTTTTCATTGCTATATCATAGTGTCTTGATTGTTTACAGAATCACTAAACCAATGAAACAAAGAACTGACTCCACTTCAACGAATAGTCAAATATGAATCTGTGAACCTGAGGAAGGAGAATAAAAAGAGGATAAAAATAAAAATAGGGGCTGGAGAGATGGCTCATAGGTTAAGAGCACCGACCGCTCTTGCAGAGGACCTGGGTTCAATTCCCAGCACCCACATAGCAGCTAACAACCATCTTTAACTCCAGTTCCAGAGGAATCCAACACCCTCTTCTGACCTCTGCAGCATTGCAGGACATGGATGCATCTACTTACATGCAGACAGTACACTCAACACATAAAATAATACATAAATAATTTTAAAAAATAAATAACCTCTGGTTCATATACTCTTTCTGCCCCGTCTTCCAGAACAGCCCTTCAGTCATGGGAGGTAGAAGTTGGAAATATGTCTCCTACTCAGGTAGAGCACTCTTTGGCTTCTTGCTCTCTGCAAATTGGCCAGGTGTGTTTCCATTGTTAATTGACATATGCTGAATAAGGAAAACTCTCTGGTGAGACTTGAGAGATGAATTCATCTTATGTGTAGTGGCCGTATAGAAAATATGTTGCTTAGGGCTAAGCATCTCACAGACTCTTATTCTCATAAGTCCTATGCAAGCTCAGACCAGACAAATTTCCAGCATAGAATAGGGGAATTGAGTAAGAAATGGTAACCCAAGGCTGGAGAGATGGCTCAGTGGTTAAGAGCACTGACTGCTCTTTCAAAGGACCAGGGTTAGATTCCCGGCACCCACATAGTAGCTAACAGCTGTCTGTAATTCAGGTTTCAGGGGATTAATGACTTCTTTTGTCTGCAGCAAGGATTGCATGACGTGAGTGCACTTACAGGCATGCAGGCAATACACAGAATAAAAACGATATATATATAATTTTTTTTTTTTTTTAAAGAAATCCTAACTCAACCTAAGTAACATATGGCAACTGATGGCTGCTGGAAGGGGGAAGACAGTGTCTTTCAGGGATGGACCTCTTGATAAATTGACTAGGCTCCAATGGATGGAGCCACACTGAGAAACATGAGATGTAGCTGGGAGAGGAGATCTAAATGCCATCAAATAATATTGGATGAAAGTGAGGATTTAAAAAAAATAAATAAACCCAATATTTTTGTTTCTTTTTTATTTTATTTCATATTTCTGAATATAGGTCTGTAAGGATGAATACACTGTTCTAATAAAGTAGAAAGTGGTTGCCTTCCTCTGAATCGAAACCATGCTATAATCACAGAATACACATATAAACCTTAAAACTTTAGAGTGTGTTTCCAGCACTTAGAAATCATGAAGAGGCAGGTGGAACTTTGTGAGTTCAAGGCCAGCCTGGTCTACAGATCTACAGATTGAGTTCCAGGACAGCTGGAACTACAGGGAGACCCCTGTCTCGAAAAGACAAAAAAAAAAAAAAAAAAAAAAAAAAAAAAGAAAAGAAGAAAATGTGGTAACTCGGGCTGGAGAGATGGCTCAGCGGTTAAGAGCACCGACTGCTCTTGCAGAGGACCTGCGTTTGATTCCCAGCACCCACATGGCGGCTAAGAACTGTCTTTAACTCCAGTTCCTGGGGAATCTGATGCCTTCTTCTGACCTCCGATTGCACAACATGGGTGCACCAACCTACATGCAGACAGTACACACACACACACACACACACACACACACACACACACACACAAAGAAAGAAATAATGGTGACCAACATTGGACCTGGAGTGTTTGTGTTATGAATAAAAGGGGAGATTTGGTTATGTTGGTCATACAGTACTCATAACAATCATAAGGAGCTTAGTACGCAGTTACAGAAGCACCATCCTTTTCAAAAGAGCACAAGCCCTCCTAGATCTTGTCATTAAGCCTTATCACATCTTTATATGCCATAGACATATGCTTTCATAAACCTGTACATTTCATCCTCAGACCTAAATTTGAATTGAAAACAAACTGCAGACACTGAGAAGGATGCAAGTTCAACTTTGCTCCAAACCATTGCTTTTGCTAGATACTTGTATCTATGATCCAAAGAGGTAGACTTATTACAAGTCTCTTGTTAACATTTTCAAATAATTCTCCATACTGCAATTCATGGCTTTGAATTAGATTAGTTGTTTCAAAACCAAACAACATGGTCATTTATGAAATCACTCGGACATGTGCTCAGCATTGCCAGTACTTCCAGAAGATCATGAGGAATAGACAATTCTCAAGTCTACTGTGGGGAATGGGTTTTGCCTTGAGACTGACCTTGGATCGGGGCGGGGCTCGGATGTACCACTTGCAATCCACTGCCTCGCTGGCAGAAGCTTTGCCTTCCTTCAGAATCTGTATGGATTCCACAATTCCTTCAGGGCCGCCCATCTCAAACTCACACACTAAATAAGATGCCAAACATACACAGAGATGGAGCTTGAATAATAAACCCAAAGTATACTTCATAGCAAAAAACAAAGACCTTTGAACATTATTAAATTTATATTTTACCCACCTGGTAATGGTTTCAAAACTCCAAGATCTTTAAAGTCAGGATCTTAAAAATTGAGAAAGAGACAATTAGTTTTATATTACATGTATTCCTTACAATAATAATGAATAATATAACACAAAATTATTCAGAATGTAGCTTGAATATACATTAGGAAAAGTTAAATGGTGAAATTAAACAAAAATATTATCTTGAGAAATGTCAAATTTATATCAAAATATTAGTATATTGCTACTGCATTTTTCTCCATTAAAATTAAGCTAATGTTGAAACCTTTTTAAAACCATCCCTGCATCTTATCATCCAACTCATTAGTACATACTCATTCCTATATCAACAAATAAGTGACACATGTTTTTCGACAATTTATCTTTAGATAAGTCACGGTTTGAGTCACTTAAATATTACAGGTATAATACTTTTTCCGTTTAAAAATGTGCTTCACACACAATTAGATATATAGGCATTTAAACAGTACTAATTGTTATGGTAGGTTTCTTTGGTATAGACACAGATGTTTGGATGGTATGTTAATTCATGATTTACATTTTCTTCTGTTAAGTATGGCAGGGTCTTCGTGTGGTTTATAACATCTCCTAACCATTAGAGGATGTAAGCTTGTGGCATCAGCCGTGGGTTATTCCTCCAAGGAGAAAGCTAATAGCCAATTAGATTTGGGATATACAGATGTATGGCTGCCACTGCTGTGCTTCATCAGTAGGATCGAAAGGCTATATATTATACTGTTTAATATCTAAATATCTAATTGCATGTGCTTCATCAGTAGGATCAAAAGGTTATGCTTGGACAAGCTGGCAGTCCATGAAAGAAAACAGCCAGAACTGACTAGAGACCAAGACATCAGCTCCAGAGAAAGTAGAGTGTTTTGCTTCTCATCCACCTGTGCCCCTTTTCTAAGCCTAGGGAACAATCTGCGGAAGAGGGGGCATGGTAGAATGTAAGGACTTCGATTGGGGTTAATGGTGAAACCACAACAATATAGACTGGACACTCATTTGATCAACTTGATTGAACATGCAAGCCCCCCCTGGTGGATGGTGGGACCCATGAGCTGTGTGGGTTTGGGCACAACTGATTGCAAATTGGTTTTACATGAAGGATGCTTGTACTCACAAATTATCACTTATAGTTAAAAAAAATGAAAAAAAAAACAAAAAAAAAAAACAAAAAAAAAAGCAAAAAAACTTACGGCAGAATGCATGATCTGGGATGCGTAGGGGTGGGGTGGGGGGAAGGGAAGGGGATATATGCCTGAACTGAATTGGAAAATGTTGTATGAAATACACAAAGCATCAATTAAAAAAAATAAAATAAAAAAAATAAATAAAAATGTGCTTCAAATTGTAACAGAGTTCTTCTCTGAGTTTTTAGAAGCAAAAAGTTGAAGTATGGAATTGAATACTTTTCCCTGTAGTTGAAGGAACTGTGCAGTAGCAGCCAGTGTTTTTAACCACTGAGCCATCTCTGCAACACCCATTACCTACTTTTCAAATTTAATATTTACTTTCTCCTATCTTGTTCCCTGTGGACCCAGGCTCAGGAGTCAATCACATTTTTCTCATTTGTATGTTTCAGGAAAATCTTGGTTCATTATCAGCCTTATAAGTTTCCTTGCCAAGAGTACAAAATGGGGACTTCATTCCCATATCCTGTATTTGGCTGTGAAGTAGGCATGCAGCCCATAAAGGATAAAGAAAAGCCTTCTAAGAAGGTTTTGCTCATGAAGACACAAACATTTGTAGTATTTCATTTTATTTTGAATTTTTTTTATGTGAATAAAAATAGAATTTTAATTGAGACAATTTTAAAGGCAATTTCTCTACAAACACTGAAATAGATTGTAGCATATTTTGTGAGAGAAAAGTTTATTCTACCATTTTTGAAATACGGCATAATATTTTGCAGTAATATATTGAAATATCCAGAGTATAGAGAGGTTTTGAAGTCTTTATGGACCATAAATGTAGGAGTCTTAACTGAAAACCTGGTAAGATGGTGGCTGCATTTCAACTTTCATAGTTCTAAATGAAAGAAAGATAATGTGCATAACTATTTTAGTGCATAAATAACCCCGACAAGATCTGTAAGAAAAGTTAACAAAAACTTTCTTCACTATCAAATTTATATTTTATAAATATAATGTATAAACTTAAATTAGTAGATACCTTATTAGAGATGGCCTCAACAAAAACCAAGCTACAAACCCCCCAAAGGTGAAACCAAATGAAAATAATGTTGTTTTCAGTGTTGGTTATGTCATACTTGTTTTTACACTTGTATCCACATATATTTCACTGAAAAGGATTTTCATACCCATGGCGTCCCATGTGAATAGTATAAAGGGTATTGTCTGCAAAGTACATGTCACAGTGCTGACAGTGGTGCAGAAGCTGAGGATCCTGGACAGGTAGGGTCGGAGCTGGAGTGCTTGGCTGGCTGTTTCCTATGCTGGGGGTACTGGTGTGGGCACTTGGCTCACTGCTTGGCCCTGCCACTGGGCTGTAATTCCTCTGACTATGTGGTGGCCAAGGTTCTGGGCTTGTGGGGGAGCTCTGAGGAATACTTGCTGACACAGCAGAGAATACTGCTTGGGTTGCTGAATCATGAAAGGCTTTTCATCTGGGCAGGGGACTACATCAGGGGAGGCCAGGTTTTGGTTGTCAGTTGACAAGCTGGACAACTGTCCTGCACGAATGGAGAGCTGATTCAAAGTGTTGTCAACCAGGAATTCTCAGGGGGTCCCTTGGCAGGCCACCAGTTGGTGTGGTTTTTGCCATAGTTTCATAGGAGTCGGTCTGAATATTTGGGATTTCCAGGGTAAAATCATTAAGGTAGTCTGGTTTCTGGACAACCTTGGAAGGTGTACTTAGGCTGATTAGTGCTCTTCTACTGTACCCCAGATTGCTTATATTCTTCTGTAAGCCCCCCCAACACACACCACCACCACCACCACATTTTCTTGCTACTTAAGGAAGACCTAGTACCTTTAATTGGTACCATTTTATGCTTGTGCCTTCCATGGTGGGACAGGTTACTTCGATCACTGCAACGGAAGAAACATAGTTCACATTTGTATGCTTTTTCTCCAGTATGGGAATGCATATGGGCTTCCAGATGACGCTCATACGCAGATGCAAATGGACACAAGTGGCTCTATGAGGTTTCTCGCCTGCGTGGATCCTTAAATGCTCGATAAGCCGTGCTGTTCCTTTGCTGGCATAGTTGCAATACCGACACTTGAGCTTCCCATCAAAGGCCCTTTCAAACCCACCTACTAACATGTTCACATGATGGGTCTGCTGACTCAGTTATTCCTGAAAATCTTTCACGAAGTCCAAAGGTTCTGGTTTCTTTTCACCATCTTTATGTTTTCCTTTCCTTTTTCTTTTAGGTTAAGAGTCTATTATACCTTTTCACCCAAATCAGTTCCACCTTTCTCTTGACACTTCAACATTGATGAAATGTTGAATAGTTGAAATTTACTCTGGAGACACACCAAAGGACTCCAAAGGGCCATGAAGGGAATTTCAACTAAAATTCAAAAGTCACACAGAACTCCCCGGACAACCACACCAAAGAAGCCCCACCACCACCACTGTCCCAGTCTTTGTCAGCATCACAGCTGTGGGTGCCATGTTTGTTGTGTCTCGGGTTCCCTTCCCACCCCGGCACCCCCCATTTTGAGATTTTTGAGTCTTTTGAAATCATAGTATGTTGACCACTTTGATGTTGAGACACAGTAAGTTCGGAAACATGGTAATTCTGATGATTAAACAGAATGTAACATAGAAAATCACAGGGCCTGCAAAACTGTAGGGCAGGGCTTTTATGCTTGAAATGGTAGATGTCCTTGGTGCCCTTTCCTGTTGAATTGAATTTCTCTTTACCAGCGTATAAGTAAAGCCATCAATGGCTGTATTAGATCATTGGGGATTGTGTGCAATTAAAGATGAGGGTGGAATTTAGCATATTTCTGCAGTAGCATTTGTTCAGATTAGAAATCTTATACAGCTAGAAGACTTTTATAAGACACTGCTCCAAAGTGATCTAGAACTATAATATGAGAAATTATTCTTTATTATGAAGAGAATTAGTCTAGATATTAATACCATCCACATGAGCTTATAAGAAATATGTGCCAAAGTATGTCTGAACCTGTGTCCATATGTGTAGATGCATTAAACTTGTGTGTTCAGACAGACAGATGTTTGTTGTTGCTCCTGTTAGGTTATTAGGTTTCTTTCATTCAAATAGTAATGGGAACTGGTTTATTGGTAGTGAGAGGTATAGTTTAATTTGCTAATATACTTCCCAATTGTATTGGCTATTTTCATCCAGCATAATAGGTACTGGTACAATATATGTATATAGTATGAATCAAGAAAAATAAACAAAACTAATAACCATAGGTAGAAAGAGACCACCTGTGGCCACATTGTGCTAAATTGCCTGCCTGTCTGTTTACAGGGAAACCTGGCTCTAAGCAGGACTTGCTTGTATTAGTAAACTCTGGGAGAAAAATCCTTGATACAGAACTCGTGAGGTTTACATAGCATGAAGCAGGGTGTCTGAAAGTGGGCCCTGAGAGATGACATCACTCTGCACTTTTTGTTTTGTTTTGTTTTCTTTGTTTTGTTTTTGCTTTTGGTGTCTTTGAGACAGGGTCTCACTTTAGTCCCAGGTGGCCTGGAACTCACTCTGAACTAGGGTGGCCTTTAATTCACAGAAATCCGCCTGTCTCTGCCTCCTGAGTGCTGGGATAAAAGGCGTGTGACACCGTGCCTGGCCATTCTGGTTATTAAAACAAAGTGCTGGGGCTGGAGAGATGGCTCAGCGATTAAGAGCACAGACTGTTCTTGCAGAGGACCAAGGTTCGATTCCCAGCACCCGCATGGAGGCTAAGAACCGTCTTTAACTCCAATTCCCGGGAAATCCCATTCCCTCTTCTGACCTCCACAGGTGGGGTGCACCAACCTACATGCAGACAGTACACTCAGAGATGGCCTAGAAGTTAAGTGCGCCACTCTTGCAGAGGACATGGGATTGATCCCCAGCACCCACATGGCAGCTGAGAACCATCTTTAACTCCAGTTCCAGGGGAATCAGATGCCCTCTTCTGACCTCTGCGGCATTGCATGACACGGGTGCATAAATCTGCATGCAGACAGTACATTCATACACATAAAAAATAAAATAAAAAAATAAAAAATAAATAAATCATAATAATAAAATATTTTTAAAAAATTTTAAAAAGTGCTATGAACGAATAAACAGATTCTCCTTCACCATCATCTGAGGGTCCCCAAATGCATTAATTTCTCTGTGCTTATTATAAACTAAGCTCTTTAGGCTTAGGGCTTATGGCGAGTGCTAGCAGACCATCAGCCTGGGAAGTGGGGTTCAATAGCTCCCCGGGTTTTGACTGGACAGAGTTTTGCAGGTAGACACCGGTCTGGGTCTGTGAAATGTGTTCTGGGGTGTGTTTCCCAGGAGGTGGAATTTATTTGGCCATAGCAAGGGCAGCTGAAACCCAAGGCCAAGGGCCCCTATCCAGGCAAATAACCCGGACGGACTGGGCTGTACTGGGCTGTGGGGATTCTCCACAGCCTGCTGGGAAGCTGCTTTGTCCCATCAGCTCTAAGGAGCAGCTGCTGGTGGCTTCGTCTCCCCTTCCTCCTCTTTTGATCCCTCTGATCCTGCAGGCGTGGTGTTACCTGCAAATAACTAAGCAAAAAATTAATTTGTAGCTATTTTGAAAATGGTTATTTTAATTTTATGGGAAAAAATAAAATATCTGTACTTACCTTCCTTGAAAACACAGAAATGAAGGCCAATAGATCATCTGCATTGAACTCTTTCTCAGTAGGGATATTTTTCCTTCACCTAAATCATTGGGAATTTATTTTTTCTTTTAATAAATATATTTCCCTCATGCTGTGTGTAAGAAATAACTATGCTTTGCAAAGTTTATTTATTCATTTTTATTATCTCCCGTAAGCAGTTCTTCAGTATTGTGGTGTTATGAAAAGTCTTCATGTTTTCCTTAAAATCAAGCTTGGAGGGCTGGAGGGATGGCTCAATGATTAAGAGCACTGGCTGTTCTTACGGAGGGCCTGTGTTCAATTCCCAGCACCCACATAGTGGCTAACAACCACTGTGACTTCAGTTCCAGGAGATCCAATGCCTTATTCTCACCTCTGTAGGCATTCTATGACACAGGTTCACTTATATACTTGCATGCCACACACTCGTAAACATAAAATAAAAATAGCAAATAAGCCGGGCATGGTGGTGCATGCCTTTAATCCTAGCACTTGGGAGGCAGAGGGAGGAGGATCTCTGTGAGTTCAAGGCCACCCTGGTCTACAGAGTGAGTTCCAGGCCAGCTGAGGCTACAGTGACCTTATCTCAAAAAGACAGAAAGAAAGAAAGAAGGAAAGAAAGAAAGAAAGAAGGAAGGAAGGAAGGAAGGAAGGAAGGAAGAAAATAGCAAAAAAAATAATACTCAAAAAAGCAGAGTATTGGGATACACTCTTGTAATTCCACCACTTGGGAGGAAGAGGCAGAAGGATCACTCCAAGTCCAAGGTCAGTTCGAGTGGCAGGCCAGGCCAGTCAGGGATACCTAGTGTGAGTTTATAGCAAAACAAAACAAAACCAAAAAAACTAAATTAATCAATAAAATTGTTTGTGTAGAATGTAGATTGTAGCTCAATGGAAGAACACTTACTTGACATAGATGAGGTCATTTTGATTTTTAGCATCTCCAAAAATGATGCATGTCTATATCTGAAATCAAGATCCCCCCCCCCCCAGGTATCCAGGTATCTAAAATTCTTTTATGCACTATGGTTTTTTGCCATTTGGCCTGTTTGTTATTTCATTTATTTTGAATATACACCATCAACCTTTAATTAGAATGTTTCAGTTATATGTGCTAACCCTATAATTTGGGGGGGGGGGATGAAGCTGGTATTCTGTTTTCCAGCTTGACTGGTAGGAATAATCATTTTTTTAAGATTTTTTAAAGTTTTATTTATTTTTTTGTGTATGAGTGTACTGTCTGCATGTAGCAGACAGGTGCACCCGTGTCGTGCAATGCCACAGAAGTCAGAAGAGGACATCGGATTCCCCTGGAACTGAAGTTAAAGATGGTTCTCAGCTGCCATGTGGGTGCTGGGGATCGAACCTGGGTCCTCTGTAAGAGCAGTTGGCGCTCTTAACGGCTAGGCCATCTCTTCAGCCCAGGATTAATCATTTTTATAACTCATACTAGACAAGATTGTGATAAATCCCTGTACTGGGAAATGAAAATTTATTTTTGTCTTTGTATTAAGAGTAATAAGACTGATGGCTTAAAAATGTCTTTAGGAAAAAATTCCTTGTGTAATTCTGTTTGTAATGCCATAATTATAGATTGTTCATTGACCTGCCACAAAAAAAAAAACCCAAAATATTTTTAAAGCAGCCTAAACTAGATTTAAGAGAATAATGTATGATTGACTGTTCAAGGTGATTTGGGGGAAACAACATAAATTATTATGCAGATACACAGTAATTGGACATAACAACCAGCCTCCTATTCTCTTGTTGTGTCTCAAAATCTGTTCTCCAGAAGGAACCTGAATAATAATTTTTAAAATAAAAGACAATTTAGGGGAACTTACCTGGCATTCAGTTCCTCTTAGAGTGCGATCACCACTACTTATTGTCCTTCACCTGACCCCAGAATGCATACCTGGGCCAAACCTCCTTTACATTCTTGTTGGCTCAAAGAGTATAGACTCAGAATATCCTTCCCTGTCTAAGGTAGCAACATCCTATTTCTTTTACACCCTCGTGTGTAGCAAAATTCACAGTCATTTTGTTATTTGCTTATGGTTCTACTAACCATCCATTCCCATAAACCCATGACAACTTCAACTCTGAGAGATAACTATTCAGGAGAAGCAGCGTGACACCTACTCAATAATGCTACTAAACCAAATATAATTCAGAAAAATATAGGACCCTCTACCATCTCCATTTTCCCACGTTTATAAATTTGGAATGTCTCATACTTACAGTTTTCCTATCACAGGATTTCAGAGTAAATACATCACAGTAGATATTTTATCAGACAGTACTTCATGCTGGCATTTTCTTGTTGGGCACACAGGAAGAAATTGTTCACTCCACCTCTCACAAGTGTATATGCAACACTTCTGGCCAAAAATATCATGATAGAAGTTTGACGTTTGTGGGGTGGCCTTATTAAAACTTTTTAAAAACCATTCTCCATACCTTCTTCTAAACATAGTCAGCCTGAAAATATTATCTCCTGAACATGCCAATCTCCTGTCAACACACTTCCATGGTGAGCATGTACAGGACATATTTTCTTGTTCTTGAATCACAGTTGACTTTATATGAGGCAGTAATAAACTTAATGATATCACAATGATATCAGAAGCTTTAGAATTTAAAGCTATTATTTTTCCAATCTTGCTCTACTGAGGAAGTGTACTTCTTATAGGAACTAACATCAAGCTTTTCTCACTGAAACAAGAAAAGGGTATTTCTTGTTTGACTCCCTCATTTCCTCAAGAATGCATGACGTGGAGGTGGCAGGATGGCTCTTCAGATAAAGGTGTATGCATCCAAGCTGACCACCTGAGCTCAACCTCATGGAGAAAGAACCAACATGGGCAAGTTGTCGTCTGACCCCTACATGCATGTCATTGTACATGTATGAGCATGCCCAAATCTCCCCCAATGAAAAAAATGAGTGAAATAAGAAAGAATACATGACATGTTTGAAGCCTCCAATTACATGTGATGATGAAAAAATATTATTATAGATATTGAATTGTTTGCTGATGTGTTCAAGAATACCTTAAGGTAGAGAACTTATGTTTATAAATACACACATTTGTAGAGACCATATAATTTTATTCTCAGTTGTTTTAGAGGACACTTGCTGGTTGTTTTCAGTTCTCTTCAGTATATCATCTATGTTATCACATGGTCCAGTGCATTAATGTTGAAGTGTAAAATCTCTTGCATTTACATGAAATAGAGCAAGTGTTAAGATTCCTGCCTGTTTTCAATCTCTCTCCATCTATATATTTATGTATGTCTATAATTTGAAACCTTTTATAAATATTCAAATTTTATCTGAAAGCACAATTACCAAACTTCATTGCATTTTCTTGCCAACAAAAAATGTTCAGACAAGGATAAAGAAAGAAGAGATACATATGCCTATCTAGTACAAAATCCCAGAGGGAATCATTAGTCCAAAACCTACTGATGAATTACACATACAAAATCTCTGCATGAGTCTATGTGTACAGCTAAAGGCTACACATCAAGAAACAGTTCCAGGTAAGATAAACCTTCCTTTAGTTGCTGGCCAAGGAGTCCAAGGGACTCCACAAAGTTATACAGGATATTACTACAACCTTTGATTCCCTCCCAGAAGCTAAAGGTAAGACCATATTGCTGAAGACAGGATGTACCTCTGACATTTTATAAATGTTAACAAATAAATTTACTGGATTTGTGAAAGAATGTTTTAATTTTTTATGCTCTGATTACAATACTAGTTTGAGTATACTTTTGGAAAATAGTCCTGAACATTTTACACATAGACATCATTACCTTTTCAAATGCCACATATCACTGTCCAAAATACAAATCGGGAAGCAACCTAAACATCTTAGAAAAGGTAAGCTATAGTGCTCCCTGAGAAACATGCAAAGAATGAAATGACTAACCAAGCCCAGCAGCTGCCTTTGCTGAATGTCTGCTGGATGGAGATCAGTGTAAGAAACCAGGACACAGCCACTTTCCTGCCAGACAGTAATCTCTAGACAAAAGATTTCCATGAAATGAGAAGGCACAGTTCATATCTTCTCTTAACATTATTCTGTGTGCCACATAGATGGACAGGGGTGGTTGGACATCTTCATTTTACCCAAGTTATATCATTATCAGCTTGGACCAAGCAGCAAAGATTATCTTTTTCATGAAAGCTTGGTAATAAATACAAGGTGTATTGCAGTACTGAGATCAGCAGGTAATTTTCACACATCATGTATTGGACTAAACAAACCTCTAGGCTGACATCTGCATTGATAGTGCAAAAGCTGTGGGGATTGAAACCATAGGTACACACCAAGAAATCAAGACTGCAGCATCATGCCTTAACAGCTAGTGTTTATGGTAAAACTCATTGCCATGCAGTTTTGAGGATGAAAGATATGCAAGTAGAAACTACTTGATGAAAAACTGAACACAACTATTTTAAATACCTAAGCCCTAGAAAAGGTGCTTTAATATTCTGTACGGTGAAACACAATGGTCAGGAAGCCACTTTGGGTTCAAACTGGCTTGTGGGAAGTTTTCTTTAGAAAATGCATTTTCACAGTTGTTTACATTATGCGCTGACTTGCCTGTTTTTCTCTTGGAGCATCATTTTTGCTTGAAAGACAAATTGTAATTATTCAGATTCGGATACTTGGCAGACTTTTCCTTGAAAATGAACAAAATTAATCTGTTGACTTGAAGGAAAACAACTGACAATGTTGCCAATGATAAAATTCAAGCTTGAGTGAAGAAAACTGTATTTGTCATTGTGTGCCTGACAGATTCCCCAGAACTTAGGGAATTTTAAAGTAAGAAAGCTGTTGATATAAGCAAATGTGATTTTTCATATTTTATAAAGAATTGCATCAACATTTCCTGGTTCTTCATAACAGTTAACCAACAATTGCCAAACAAATAGTGCATAGCTTTAAAGCACTTTGCATGGGTAAAGGAGCCATTTTGATTCATTTACTGCTTTAGAATACACAGTAATCACTGATATAATTTGATGTTCCTCATCCAGGCTAAACATTATAATACTGTCATTTGATGAAGCTTCCTGTAGTTTAAAATCATAACTACTGTTCTCTGAAAGGATCATTAAAATAACCTTTCTTTTATTCATTAACTCTGTATCATTGGATTCTCTTCATCTACTTCTATCAAAATATATTCCTAAGCAGATATAAATGTATAGTCATCTTCTGGAAAACAGAATATTAAATTTGCCAAAATTAAAATGTCATTCTTTTAATTAATATTTAATGTTCCTAATATTAATATTTCAATAATGCATACTATGTTTTTTAATCTTATTTGATCTTCCAAAGTATTTTTGCAGGATTTGTAAATAGGTGTTTAGAAAATTTTAAGTTCAAGTGGATAAAATAGGAAGTTTTGAAAGGATGCACATAAATATTTCCAATAACTTTTCAGAGAGGAAAGCTGCATAACCTTTGACCTCAGCAACCCTAGCACTGCCTCATATGCATTTTCTTCCCATACAATCCTAGGTTGTAACTAGCAGAGGACCATGAAATATATTGGTGCTGCCATCTCAAGAATTCTCATGTGAACCATGTCATAGAACATTTTGGAAATTACTAGTACACTTACTATGAGTGAGCATGACACAGGCTTCATATTCTAAATGGGATCTGACAACTTTACCAAAAAATGGGATTTGTTTTGACTTAAGCCTTAACTAGCTGCAGTGCCATTTCTACAACTTCGAAGAAAGGATTGAATCTCTAAGAGTGATTTTCTTAACTAAGTTAACAGAAGAGTCTAGTGTAGGCTTGCACCCACATATGCCAGTGCATCGGAATATGGTTAGGTTCCCAAAGGGAACTGTTCATGAGCAAATACAACTCCCTTATCAGGCTATGAAATATGCAAAGCCTTCCCAATAGAAGAAGTAAATTTGATACTTAGCTATCTTTGCAATGCACACTTTAACAACCTGACAGGACAGTCTTATTTCCTCTCTATATTCTTGGCAAAATTTCTCCATTCTTGAGAATCTATACAGGTATAAACTGAAATATGGTTATACTGACCTGAAGCTTCCCCCATATCCTCTCCAACTAGCTCCTGTCCCAGGTTCATGATTTTTGTTTTGATAACCCATTAAGTCTGGTTAATGCTGCACCCATATTTACATGAGTGTGGAGCCATCCACTAAAACGTGGAAATTCAACCATGTTCCCAAAAGAACCATTTTCCCCTCCTGTAACTTTCCATTGGCAATAGCTCTCTGGTAAGAGATGAGGCCCAGAGATTGTTTTACCCTATCTATGCTGGAACCTTGTCCACCTTTAGCCTTTGTAAGTATTTTGCATACAACCACAGCCGCCATTAGTGCATGTATCATGCAGCTCTTATGTTCTCTCCAACCCTCTGCCTTGATGCTTCCTGATCTTTGATCCTTCAATCTGGAGGGTTGATGCAAGAGTCCCATTTAAGACTGAGCACTCACTTTCTAAGACTCAGAACTCTGACCAGTTACTTCTCTGCATTGACCTCTATGCACTATAAAAGATGCTTCTCTGAGCAAGATTGGGGGAGGGCAGGCCAAATCTGCTGGCATACACATAAATGTGTAGATAGAAATTTGACAGCATGAACATTTAGCAAAATAACAACAGGAAGTTCTCTTATAGAGCCTCATCTCTAAAGAAAAACAAAACCATGAAATTTCAAGTAAATGGAAGGAACTGGAAAAATATGCTGAGTGAACCCAGAAAGACAAAAGCCTACAGTTTCTCTCTCATGTATGGATCCTGGCATCAAATCTTCTCTTTTATGCTTTAGGTGTTTAGCTTGGAATACAAAGTAGAAGCCAGGAAACTAGAAAGGAGCATTCGGAGGGGACACATTATTGGAGGAAGGACAGTGGATTATTGGTAAAATGAAAATAGAGAGGTAGCTTAATGGGAGTTGAAATGTAGAGAATGTGAAAAATAGAGTCTACTTCTAGGTGGAGACAGGCTTTGTCTCCTCTCTTAAAATTTTATTTATGCAGCAAGTCAGGGGTCTAGCTATAGGACCAGTCCTAGGAAGGCAGGCTTAAGTTAACTGCTTTGCCTTTGCACAATTTCTATCTCCAAGTCCAGTGCCTAAAAGCTGAGATACCCTGAGGTTCCTCTGGGTCTGTCCACCTTTTCTAAGAAAAACATAGCTATTTCTTTTTCTTTTTTTTTTCTTTTGAATGCTGGCCAGAATGTCAATGTGCTTTTAAACTCACTAACACTTGGGGCTTCTTTACTCGTTTTCTAAAGCTGCCCACCCACTTTGTGGTTGTCCCTGCCCAGGCGATTGACCTCCATACTGCTTTCTCTCAAGGAGCCTGACTTTTACTCCTTCTATTCTCTATTCTACACCCTCAGACAGCTCTGAGATTTACAGCTTGCCTACCTTGGCATTTTCCTTTTAAACACTTAATAAACTGTCCTCAAGCTTCTGTTCATGCACTTAAAAAAATTCATTTAGAGGCTGGAGAGATAGCCTGGCGGTTAAGAGCTCCGACTGCTCTTGCAGAGAACCCGGGTTCGATCCCCAGCACCCACGTGGCGGCTAAGAACCATCTTTAATTCCAGTTCCAGGGGAATCTGACACTCTCTTCTGACCTCCGCGGCATTGCGCGACACAGGTGCACCAACCTACATGCAGACAATACATTCATATACATATGAAAATAAATAAAAAATATTTTAAAAATTCATTTATTAATGAGACTAAAGAGCTCAAGAGGAAACCCCAATTCCTCAGGTGTCATAAGACAGCTCTGCTGAGATTCCCCAAATTTTCAAAAAATATTTCTTTCCTCCATTTAATTGTCTAATTGGCAGAGAAAATGAACCTGTTCTAGCACCCCTACAGGGCATCAGAAAGACTTTAACAGGGAGAGGCAAGAGAGTGTGGAGAAACTCAAAAGTTGTGGGGGAAGGATTAATCAAAAGAATGGGGGGGGGAGCTATGTAGAAGGCTACTGTCTCACACTCAAAAGAAAAACAATTGGGGTAATAGTAGAGTATATGTGGAATGAAATGAGGGAGAATACTCAAGATTAAAAGATCAAGATGGGGCAGAATAATGGGAAAGAAAAGGGCTTAGTGGGTAAGTTAACCAAAACTAAAGATGTTTGGGAAATTATTATTTTTTTATTTTAATTTTTATTGATGCTTTGTGCATTTTGTACATCATTTTCCAATTCAGATCAGGCATATTTCCCTTTCCCTTCTCCCCCACCCCCACCCCATCCCAGATCATGTACTCTGCCGTAACTGTCTTGCATCTTTCTCTGTTTTTTTTTTTTTTTTAGCTTTAAGTGATAATTCATGGGTACATGCATCCTTCGTGCAAAACCAATTTGCAGGCTGTTGTGCCCACCCCCCCCCGAACACCTATGGCCCCACCATCCAGTGGGGATTTGTTCAATCAAGTTGATCAAATGAGTGTCCAGACTACATCGCTGTAGTTTCACCATTCACCCCAATCGCAGCCTTTACATTCTACCATGCCCCCTCTTCCGCAGATTGTTCCCTAGGCTTAGAAAAGGGGCACAGGTGGATGAGAAATAAAACAGTCCCCTCTCTCTGGAGCTGTTGACTTGGACTCTGGTCAATTGTGGCTGTTTCCTTTCATGGGCTGACAGTTTGTCCAGGAGTAAATCCTTATGGAAACCCACTAGTTCATAAATTAGTTTCAAAATATAAGATAATAAAAATAGTGTGAATGAAATTATCATGCATGGGTGGGCAATGTCACTCACAAGACAGATTATCAAATGAAGATTGCAAGATAAGGCACACGATACCTTCCTAGGAGGTGCCCAGAGTCGCTAAAACCACACAGCCTATTGCCATTTTCTTTGTTTACCCACCATAACCACATGGTAAGACACCTCACACATTGGCTACAGGACTTAGAGAAATAAGTCTCAAACTGATTGGGAAACTTCTTCCCTACTGGCCAGCTTTCATGGTACTGGAAGGGGCTATCAGGGTGCAGGGAAGAAGTCTTTCTGAGGTATTAGGATTCTCAAATTTCTATACAAGTGATAACGTTTTAAACATTCTTTAAAATATATATATCTGCATCTTTATCTCAGTCCTTTTAAAGTTTTTCTCTGCCGAAGTTTATTGTTTTGGACAGAATTTAACTGTATCAGTCAGTTCTTTGACTCAGTCCTTATGTTGTTGTTGTTCCCTCCCATTTGTATTGCTCTAAAATATACTATATAAAAATCACATATGTATCAATATTATGACCTCCAAGAATAAACTATGTTAATTCCAAAATATGCTTAGGAATTCGCATTTTCCCTTTAATTTTATATTGCTCTAAGATATGAATATATACTTTCTATCCATATATGAAAAATGATGTATGAAATACACAAAAACATCAATAAAGATATTTTATTTAAAAAAAGAAACTCATAATGATGAGATACACCCAGAAAGACACAGGAATCAACTGAATGGGTTGTCAATAGTTGAAGCTCAAACAATTTTAGCAATAGTATAAGTAATAAAGTAATATTGAATTAAAGCTCAAAGTACAAACATAAACATAATAAATACATGAGCTGTGCTAATGTCAACAGATGACTGAATAAATACGTAGATAAAAAACAAAAATATATATCTGCATAACTGAGACAATGATTGATTTGTCATTTGAGCACCCCTAACAGAGAGGTATTTGCAGTTGAGGGCTCTGTGCAGAGACAGTTTTATTCAGATGTTTGCCAACTGTTATGTTGTCCAAGATCCAGTGAATGGGTATACTTCCATCTGGGTAAAACTAACTAGACTCAGTGCACAGTAAAAATAAATAAGTACAGGACATGAACCTGAGGGTGGAGGAATCCAGGAGGTGTGGAAGGGAAGCTGGGAAGGATAGATATGGTCAAATACATGTATGAGCTTCCCCTCCTGGAACAAAACTGACCATCACTCCTGCTGTTGCTTACCCACCAGAACTTCATGTTAAGAACTTACTGCTTTATATATTACATAAATGAGCTGTAGGAAAAACAAGGAGAAATCAAACTAGTGCTGGATTCAACGCTTCATCTCTGCTGGCTAGCATTCATAGTGCTGGAAGGGGCTATGCTTGCTACCTGAAGACAAAAGTAATTATCAGCCTTACCCAACTGTGAATTCTGTGAACAACATCAACAACTGTCCTGGAAAGATATACCCATTAGTATATGGCTTGAATATTTTGAGAGTAACCAATCACTTTCCAACTGGATTTAAGATCCATTTCAAAGCATATAGCCCATAGCACACATTGATATCAAGCCTAGGAACCCAAGGCTAGGCAGCTCACAGCTGATAGAGGAAAGACTAACGCAATTCTTCTGACAAACAGATAAAGTATTAAACTGACGTCTGATGATTTATTGTTACATCTATAGTTTAATGCATCTCTCAATCCATACCAGAGACACTTTCTTCATGCAGCAAAGGTGATTAACATAGAAAACCACAACTGGCCAATGTGCAGAGAACAACAGCCTGCAGACTGTTTATCACTTCATAGGACACTGATATCAAACTTTTCCCTCCCAAGGCTCAGGGATCATAGTGGAAAAGAAGGCGAAAAGATTGTAAGAGCCATAGGGGGTGGATGACTGCAAGACGATGGAGTTTTCTAAACAGCTGGGCAGTTTCTCATAGGAGTTGACAACAATGGCAACAACACTCACAAGTTACACTTAGGTTCAGCCAGAACAAACTCTACCATAGACAAGAAGAAGTACATAAGAAACCCCAACACTCTCTGATGGCTCCTGAGATGGGGAGCACCAATCTCATTTACAGGTGAGAGCCATAGGGTCATAGGGTCAACAGATTCCAGGGGATGAACACACATTGATGGCCTTACTGGAGGGCATGAAATTGTGTGGAGGTTAGTAAGGAGTCATACAGATAGGGGAGGGGATATAAATATGATAAAAATGAATGAAATTTTCAAAAGCTCAATAATATTGCAAAAATATATCTATAGCATATACATGCATGAAATTTTAAATAAAATTTAAAATATCAAAAATTCCCATCATTCATATTTAGCTGTATTGTTGAACCATTATTGCTACTGAAATAATTAATATGTCCCAGGCATTATTTTAGGTATTTTAAAATATAATAAATTCTTTTTCTTTTGCAACATTATGATCTGATGTCCACAACAATAATTCCTGTTTTAGGTTAAAGAAGCAGTAAGCTACTGACCCAAGGACACACATTAGTACATGGCATGAGAATTAAGCAATATAATTCCAGTCTTAAAAACTATCATTTTCTACATGGACTCATTAATATAATTAATCATTTTGTGTAGTACATTCCCAAACTGGTAAACAGAAAGTCGCTTTGGGCTGCAGAATCCCAAGTGCTCGGTTGTTATTTGATCTATAGTGACTTTCTAGGTGCTCCACCAGACTGGCCCTCTCTATTCCCTCCTGAATTAAAAAATGAGATCACTTACAGCTATGCATAAAAGTGACGTACCCCAACTTTGAGACATAGACAATCTATGCTGTAGTGACATTGTTCAAGTTTAGTTGGTAGGCTGGTTTCCTTTTTTTTTTTTTTCAGTTTCATTATGACATTTTATTCATGTGTATAATGTACTTTGTTTTTTAATAAAATATTTTTTGATGTTTTGTGTATTTCATACATCATTTCTCAGTGCAATTTAGACATATTCCCTTTTCCATGTCCCCCACCCCACCCCAGCCCATGCATTCTGCCATACATGTCTTGCATCTTTTTCTGTCTTTTTTTTTTTTTTCTGTTGTTTTTAATCAGAGTTTCATGTAACCTAGGCTGGACTCAGGGGTGTATCATGACATTTGGCTTTACAAGTAATGTTTAAAAATCCTGCTGCATGGCTCGGGTGTGGTGGTGCATGCCTCATACCACTGAAAGGCAGAGGCAGGTGGATCTCTGTGAGGAGGGGTACAACCTGATCTACTTAGTGAGTCCTTGTCAGGTGCTGCTACAGGGACACTCATTTTAAAATTGTTAAAAAGAAAGAGATGAAAAGCATGTTTGGCAGAATACATGAGCTCTGGTGGGGTGTGGTGATAGGGTGGGGGACATGGGTTTAGATTTGATAATGTTGTACAAAATATATATTAAAAAATAAAATAAAATTGTTAAAAAAGACAAAGCCACAAATTTTTATGTTATTTCAAGACCAAATCTCATAAATCAAGGTGGATTTTAGAGAATAGATAGTTCCCATCTATCTTGCAAAAGAAGTGAGAACACTGTGGTGCAAGATGACAGTGGCATGTGCTGAATGCTACATTTGGGAAACATGCCCACACATGCTTGGCAGCTGGAAGGACAGGTGGAGTGCTCACACTTCGAGATTCTGATGTCGTCAGTTCTTCTAAGTATGTGATGTCTGTGGACCCAAAGTTTGGTAATTTGAAACTACCGTAAAGATTGGTAACTTGAAAGTACAGAAAATATTCAAGACAATATTCAAGACAAGTCCAAATATTTTGGACTTGTTGACAGACAGAACTGAATGAAAGAGATTAAAATAAAACCAAGGGAGAAAGGTTTAGTCCTATTTCATGAATAACTGTATTCCATGCCTTGACAAATTACTACTATAGTATGCCAGGTAGCCCACCCTTCACTTTCCTACCCACTCTCGACCTACTTGCTATTATACATATTTCATAGGGTGAATCTCTTCAAGTCCTTTTCGCTTAACTATAAAACATAATTCCTTTGTTGCCTCTGTTCCCTGCTATCTGCCCCAGTTGACCCGTGCTCATTCGGCTGTACTCAGGCACTACTGGGATATCTTCTACTCACATTTGTAAGACCTAGAATGTTATCATATGAAAACAGCTTAGTGCTCAGTTTACTGCATCTTTAAATGTGAGAATCCAGAAGCCTCTACTGGATTTTGGGAGCATGGTTCACGGGTGTGGCATAAGCTCTATAGAATGCCCTGGCTCCCCACACCCAAAGTTGAAAATTTGTACATGGGCATAACACTATAGATGCATGTGTATGTGTATGTGTATGTATGCATGTTATATGTATGTGTGTATGTGTGTATGCATGTTATAGAGTGTTACTCTCATGCTGTCCTCTTCCACCTTACTTTTATCAATGTTAATTAAATACAATAAATCAATTGAGAAAAAGTAACACAGTGTATTTTGTTTTCTCACTATTATGTATAAATATAAAGGTAACCCATGAAGATGCTTTCTATTTTAGAGTTCATATAAACATACTAAGGGCAAGATAAAGTTGTATAAGCCATACAAATATAGCATGAAGACACGTTCTGTACTGATTCCAGTAAATCTGCAGGGCTTCAGACCCTTCTAAATAGAGTTGGAGCCATGTCTAATTGGAAACACTGAGAGAATCCTCTGTTGGTGCCCTTGGCAAGAACATCAAGGTTTCATTGCCAGGCATAGCAGTGCCCATGGACAGGTGGAGCCATCATGGAACTGGAAGAGAAGAGCAAATGGAGGAAGCCAAGAGCTGCTGCTGCCAGTAGACTGGCATGGGAGTGTGCATGAGACACCTCCTGATAAGGCCCGAGGGAAGCACAGGAAACGCTTTGAAAAACACACGTTTTGGCCAGTTTGGATGAGGGCTACAGTCATTATATTCTGTCTTTAAGTCCAAGTGTCCTAGCATTTTTTTTTTCTTCCAGTGCTAGATATCAAAAGCAGGGCCTCATGCCAGCCAAGCTCATAGGCTACCACTGGGCATTATAACTAGCTCTCTAACTTTCCCAAGTCATAATTCTCTGCTTAAATGTGATGATTAATATTGGCAGTCAAGTTGATAGAATTGACCTAGGAGAGAAACCTCTGAGCATACTCTGGAGGGATTATCCAGACTAGGTTTATTGAGGTGGGAAGTCCAGACCTGAATATGGACAGCAAATTTCCATAGACTGGCATCCCAGACTGTAAAGAAAGAGGAAGCTAGCTGAGCACAAGCATTTGGTGCCCTCTGCTTCCTGACTGTCGGGCATTGTGACTAACGAGAGTCCCTGCCATGCTCACCTCACCAAGGTAGAATGTATTCCCTTGAATTGTAAGAAGAATAAATCTTTTCTTCTTAAGTTGTTTTTGTCACAAGATTTTATCACGAAAATAAGAAAGGTAACTAAGACAGTAAGAATCTTTACTAAAGTCAAACTCTTTAAATTCATGCAATTTCATTACCCTTTAAATCCACAATTGCAGACCCATAATTTTTATAAAATCTACATGGTACATATTAACATGAAAAGGTTGAAATTAGTAGGGCAAAAAAATATTCCATTTGAATGGTAAGAAAAAAATAGAAAAACCTATGTAACCAGAAAACAAAACTGTACAATGAAATTAGGTAAAATATTTTTCTTGGAGAACAATTCACAAGAAAGGTGTATCGTGTTGACTCTGTGTCTGTCTACGATCACACTTTGGACTTCTTCTAACCTGCCAAGGTTTCAACTGATTCCCTTCTAAAAGACTTTGATTAAAAAGCACTTAATGTAGACAAAAAAAAAAAAAAAAAAAAAAAAAAAAAAAAAAGACTGGCGGGTGTGGTGGCGCACACCTTTATCCTAGCACTTGGGAGGGCAAGAGACAGGCAGATCTTTGTGAGTTTCAAGGCCCAGCTGGTCTACATCCAGGACAGCTGGGGCTACAGGGAGACCCTGTCTCGAAAAGACCAAAAAAAAAAAAAGTACTTAATGTGATATGGCACCAACAACTAGTTTGTGCATGAGATAGTTACAGTGTAATACACTATGTAAATATTTTATTGGTATAAAATTCAGAAAATTACTTACTATTTGACCAATGGATATAAAAGATCTTAGCTAAATACACTAGATTGTATTGCCCCTTCATAAGACTTATTTATGGGTCAAATGTTATTATTGTAACCTAGTTATCTATTTCTTTTATTTTCATTCAGAAGCATTTATATTTGAGCATTAATGACGAGTTACATTTCTTTCTCAGATACATGAGATTGGCTGGAAAACCACTAAGGAACATTTGGAATATTTGTTTGTATCTGCTCAATATACAAGTAATTCTAGATACCTGATAAGTGTACAGTTATTCACTTTTCCCTTAACATAGGATATCATATCACAAGTATAAATAGCCCTCTTAAGACATCTAGCCAGAAAGTTTTTCTTATAATATGGATAATAGTAAAAGTAAGATAATCAAAGGTGGTATAAAGACATTTTTAAAAAGTGTATCTAACATGACATTTCACAATTTCAGAGATCCTTCATCAATGCAAGTAATTATGTGGGAGATAAAATGCCTACTTATAATTCCAAGATCAGGTAATTCTGCTTCATTTTAAGTAGTGCTGGGAGATTTTCATTATCAACTCCATTGAGTTTGGAAGCATCAAGAAGACACACCCATGGATGTGTCTCTTGGAGGCTGTTTCTTGAGCATTTTAACTGAAGAAGAAACACCTACCATAAGTGTAGCTGGAATATCCCCTGGACTGTGCTAAATATAAAGGAGACATTTAGGAAGCTAGGTGACTGCCAATTTGTACCTAGATAAACATAAGAAGGAAGAGTAAGTGTTACTAAAATTTCAGAGTACTTTTGCCTTCATTTCTTGTTATGTATTAGCATACCCCTGGCAAATACTTGCTTAATTTTTTAGGTGTTCAGAAGTTAGGAGTGAGTGTGTGAAACTTAGGGTGATCCACTGAAAAATATATGTGACACTTGTGTAGAGAGGATGAGCCAGCCATGTGTTGATGAAAAGTATAGCTTCCATCTCAGAGACTGGGCAGACACAACCATGGAGTTGCAGACAGAACTGTAATGATAGGATCAATTTGTTCCCCAGACTATCTTCTCTCACAGATTGGTAGAAACCAGACATTTCTCTCCCGCCTATTTCCAAATACATCCATAAATAAAAACTGAAATAGAAATGTTAGTTTTATTTAGTTCAAAAAAAATCTTTTTAAAAAAATTTGTAAATGGAATTTTTGTGATTTTCATACAATATATTTTGATAGTATTTAGATCCCCCATCCACTCACCTTACTGTTCCCCACCCAGTTATATATATGTATATATATATGTGTGTGTGCACACACACAGGCACACACACCATGATTCATGTATTCACATACACAAGTGCACGTGCGTGTGCACACACACATGCACACATGCCTGCATGTGTACAATCACTTAATAAATGAATAATAAAATGTAAAAATAAATAAGCATACATTTTCAAGTGCCAGCAGGAATGGCTCAGTGTTATACCCATAGATAAACGAATCTCTCAACTATCATCAGAGAAGCTTTTTATGCAACAAATGCTGATTTATACAGAAACCAAAAACTGGCCAATGTGCAGAGAACAAGAGGCTACAGAGTTCATATCACTGTAAACTTCTGCTTCCAAAGGCTTTGGGATAATTGAGTAAGAGAGGATGGAAAGAGAGGGGCTGGAGAGATGGCCTAGCGGTTAAGAGCGCCGACTGTTCTTGCAGAGGACCCGGGTTCTATCCCCAGCACCCACATGGTGGCTGAGGACCGTCTTCAACTCCAGTTCCAGGGGAATCTGACACCCTCTCTGACCTCTGCGGCATTGCACGACACGGGTGCACCAACCTACATGAAGACCGTACATTCATACACATAATAAATAAATAAAATTTTAAAAAAAGAAAGAGAATAAGAGACAGAAGTGGTGGATGACCACAATGAAATAAAATTGATCAGACAATTGATCAATTACTCCTGTGAAATCCTAGCAAAGGTGACAGCATGCAATCCTAGTATAGATGTGGGAAGTTTGGTAAGAAGCCCCAGTACTACCTGAAGATCTATTTGCAGCAGATTGCTGTTGTGATGGGGAGAGTTAGTCTCTTTCAAGGATGTGAATCTTGGTGGGTTAACCAGGCTCCAGTAGGTAGAATCCACACTGAAGGATATTTGGGTACACAAATTAGATCCCATAGTGTTATATATATCGATATATAGATATAATATATATATACTATATATATAATACATGGATCATTTTTGATGGGGGAAGTCCAAGAACACAACGTGGAGGATTTTTCCTTATTACCTTTCTCCTTATACCGGTGGATCCTGGAGACCAAACCATGGGTCTCCAGGCTTGGTATCCACACTGCTCTCTGAGGTGTATTTTGTTTTCTTTGGCGTGTTAAAGCCTAGCATTATGGAGACGCTTGTTAAATCTGTTCTGTTCACCTGGACACCAAAGGCACCACAAGTGACTTTAATAAAAAAATGGGCAAAATAGTACAAGCTTTCAAAGAGCATGGTCTGAAGCAAAATAGATCAATAACCCAGTTTTAGGTTTTGTTGTTTTAGAAGCAGCAAACAGGTCTCTCTATTCAGGCAGTGAGTTAGACGGATGGGGTGCCTTCCACTTTTTTTATTATGCCCTTAGAAACCTTTGCTTTTTCTTAATCATTATCCTTCCCCTGTTTATCTGAGCTGGAAACTTCAACAAGAAATTAACAACTGGTGTCCTTTCTCATCTTGGCAGGTAAAAGCATTTGCCGGTCATACCAGCCAGTGAGTCACTTTCTCAGGTAAACAGTTACAGTAGAAGGTGAGAACCAGAGGCCAAAAGCTGTCACTGGACCTCCACTTGTGCATATCTATATACAGTAATAATAATAAAATAGTAAACTGAAGGAACACAATGAACAAATTTCAACTACTCTTTGTAAATCCTTTTTTTAACCTTCCTCTGAAGTATTTTTAGCACAGGCCTTTACCATCTGAAACCTAAGTGTTCTCCTTACCCTACTCTCTTGACTTCCACTACTGAGCACTTACTCTCAACCTATATTCAACCATATCTGCGTGGTTCTCCCCTGTCCACTCCATCAAAAGCTATTGCCCATTTTTTTTTTTTTTTTAATAATCTAACAGATCAATAGCTCTGATACAATCAAGTCACGATTATTCTTCCTTCGTTGATACTGTGCTGACTCATAAACCAACGGAAAACTCTCACCAAAGCACGTCCGTAGATGGAATTTTCTAAATTGGCCTTGTTTTGTTCCCCAGACTCTCTTCATGTTTTGTACTGTAAATCACACTTCACATGGTCATTTAAATTTCAAAACAAGTTTTAACGTGACATTGAAGAAAACGAAAAATAAAGACAGAGGATTTATAAATAAATCTATTTTAAAACGTTCTAAGATTTTTTTCTGATTATGGCTTGAACCCTACTTTTGACTTTTCTGTTGACCCCTTCATTACTTTTTGAAGAAACAAGTTTATGGTTCCAACGGAGAGGGTTAAGTGTCCTATTTATATTTATATCTATATCTCTATATATATATATCAGGCATGACAGTAGGAGCATGAAGCTGAGAGGCCACATCTCCAATCACACACAAGAAACAGGAAGAACAAACTGGCAGTAGGTGAGGAGATGAGGAATTTGTGTCTGTTCTCAAGACACAGTTTCTCCAGCAACTTTATACCTCCTAACAAACTGGCAGTAGGTGAGGAGATGAGGAATTTGTGTCTGTTCTCAAGACACAGTTTCTCCAGCAACTTTATACCTCCTAACGATTACATGATTCCTGAAACAGCACCACCAAATAGAAACCAAGTACATGGGGAACATTTCTCATTCAGAAATATCCACCATAAAACCCATGCTTTTGGACTCCCAATTCAACAATGTGTAAGAATTAAGCAGGAAAACTTGACCATAGAGTTACTATTGAGAGAAGTGCTCCCAAGGTGACTGCAGCCTTACAATTAAAATCACACATGCTATCTTAACACCAATTTTGAAAAATAATAGTAGGGGAACTTGACTGCATGGTTAATAGGGTCTTTAAGAGTGAATGTACTATCTGAAATACACAAAATTGTTCTTGCTGAATAGAAGAGAATACATAAATTATGGGAAATAAATGAATGAAATCATTGCTTTAGTTCCTGCCTCCAAGTTCCTGCCTTGCGTTCCTGCTATGGTTTACCTCATTTATGGACTGAGACCTGTGAACCACATAAAATGTTTTCCAGCAAGTAGCTTTTGGTCAGTGTTTTATCATAGCAAAAGAAAGCAAACTAGGACAGAAATTGCTATCATAAGTGGGGTCTTTCTGTGATGAATCTGACGATGTTGGTTTGGGGATGGATTGGAAAGGATTTGGGAACTTTCAATTAGAGGGGGCCATTGAGTACTCAAGCTTAATGATCTGCTGTGGGTACTTGGAAGATAATACTGAGAACAGTAGAGACAATGGAGGTCTGGGTTGCAAAGTTTCCCAGGGAAGTTTAAGGGCCCTTCAAAAACTCTATCAGGGACATCTGTGTGATAATTTGAATTAATGGACTCCACACCAAGGCTGAAGAATCAGATGTAATTAATAAAAGACCAGCGCCATTGAAGTGAAACCTTTGGCTCATTGGGACAATTGATGATGATGAGCTGGGGCTGAGAAATCAGCTGTGATTAATAAGTGACCAGCAACATTGAGGATGAAATCTTCTGTAAAGCATTTTCACATGGTCAGCATACAAATACTCTGGTCCAGAAGGGCCAAGGCTGCATCTCAAACTCACATATATAATTCATTATGTGTAAGAGTATCTCACATGAGTCTGTTCTTAACAGCATGAAGGGATCATGTTCAAGAGCTGACGTTTGGAGTCCACGCTGGGAGAACCCACTGGTGTACGCGCATCCTCTGTTACAGTGATCATAGAGAGAAGCTAATGCTTGGCACAAAATGGCAAGGTTGGTGTATCTGAACAAAGGTAAGGAGGCCATTAATAAAGGTGTAGTGTCCACAGAAGACTGTGAGTGAATTCCAGATGTTGAACATTGGATTTTTTATTCCATTGGGTATGATTTCTGCTTTGATTTGATTGTAACTGTGTCTTGGCTCTTCCTTCTTGGAATAAGAAAATGTTTCAGATTTTATAGGAGCTCACAGTTAAGAGACTGAATTTATAAAGAGGCTACGGACTTTTAAAAACCTTGGAATTTTCAAAGACTGTGGAGTTTTAAAGCTAGGTACTATATTTTATATTGTGAAATTAACCTAAAATCTTGGGGACAAAGAAAGGAACTTTTATGATTTAACAATAAAGCATTTGTGTTTCAGGTTGACAAATGGTAGATTGTGGTGATCAGTTTCTGTTAACTTCACACAAACCTTGATATTCCTGGTAAGAGAGTGTCTCAATGTTGGAATTTCCCACATTACTCTGGTCTGTGGGCATGTGTTTGGGGGCATTTTCTTGATTGTTAATTGATGTAGGTGCCCCAAAGCACTATGGGTGGGGTCACCTTTGAGCAAGCCGGCCTGGGCTATACATGAAAGAGCTGAGCATGCCATGGGAAGCAAGACAGTTGCCAGCATTCATCCATGGTCTCTGCGTCAGTCCTGATTCCAGGTTCCTGCTAGGGCCACCTGCTTTGCCTTTTTGGATGACTGACCCAGAGCCAAATGAACTCTTTGCTTCCTACAATGATTTTGGTCACTGTTTATCTTAACATAAAGCAAACTTCTAATGTGTGTGTGTGTGTGTGTGTGTGTGTGTGTGTGTGTGTGTAAATGCATATCTCATATGATAGACCTCACTGACTAGTTACCTATAAACTTGGCAACATCTTTATAAATGGGACAACCTTAATCCACAATAACCTGTCTTAAACTCAAGGATTAGAAAGGTTAATTGAGTTATGAATTCCACAGAGCTTAAAAGAGAATTTATGTCATTCAATATGAATCTCAAATTCATGTTTTCCATATCATCTATCTGAGAATGATATATGGAGGAAGTAATGCCTATTGATCATGAAGTAGAATTCATCTTAATGTTGAATCCTGAATCCAAAGAAATCAGTCTTCCATGTAATATATCCTTCCAAAATATTCTCTAAATATCTAGAATGTTATTAAAAAACAGGTCCCACACATTTAAAGATATGGTAAAAATACCATTGGAATGATTTCATCTCTAATAATTTCAACATATTGTAGTCATATATATATATATATATATATA